>JXTC01000042.1:458644-658270 GCA_002914845.1 Trema orientale | reverse complement strand
AGAAAAAAAATAACGTTTTAAGCTTGTACCTCTTAAAGCAAGGGACATTTGATGCATGGTAAAGATCACAAGGTTCAAGATGACATGGTTAGTCATACAATTAAAACAATTTCAGAGAAAGAGAGAAGGAGAGAAAGACATGAAAGAGTAATGATTAAATAAACTAGTTGATAGTTTTCAGGTTGAGTCTTACAGCAAAATGATCAAATTTTGGCCCATTTTAAGTAATCACCTATTTTTCAAATACTGTAGCAAAATAATCGGTAAATCTCTATATATACAAAGTGTAAAATATAATATACTTAATATAAAAACTAATATACTCAGTATGTATATTAAAGTTGATATATAAGTAGATATATCAAGTGAAAAAATATATATACTCAATCATTTGACTATAAAGAAAAAAAGAAAAATAGACATTTAGTAAAGCGAAGTCTGAAAAAAGGATATCCACTTTAATTTCCTTTTTAGGTTTCACTAATTGGGCCCTAAGATGACCAATTGCTTTTCGGAACTTGGGTCAACTAAAGCCCATTAAGCTTTAAATCGTCACAACTATCACTTATTCACTAAGTGTACATTAAAATTTTAGAGGTTGCATATGTGTAAATTTAATAAAATCTATGGATAAAAATGTCCATGATATTATCGATATATTTACAACATTATTCATATTTTAAAGTCTCAACATGGATATAGGGGTGAAAGATATTCTTCCCAAAGTATCTGCGAAATATCTATAAATATCCACAATATTTATAAATATCCAGGATATTTTTGAAAATATTTATGTAATGTTGAAAATGACTGGGATTTTTTTTTTTTGTAAACAAATTTAATATATGACCCATTTTTTTTTTAAAAAAAAATTATTATATTATTTAGCTTAAACTTAAAGAACTAAAGTCCAATTTACATATTAATAATAGGAAGAGATTAAGAAACATATGTTTGGCACATTAATAACTATATAAAAAATATATAAAAAACTATTCAAAGGTGATATCTTGATAAATATATTGTTTAGAATCTTTATATTAAGATCGAAAGTTCATAACCTATCTAGGGCCTGTTTGGGATAGCTTTTACTTCTTGAAGTAAAAGTATAAAAAGATCTTCCTAAAAAAGATGGTAGGTCCATGCTTCTTTAAAAAGATCTTTTGGATACAAAAAGATCTTCTAAAAATTCATCTAGACACTCTTAAAAGATCTTTTGAGCCCTAAAAGATATTTGAAAGCTGTGCCAAACGGGCCCCTAGTGTCTTCCAACCTCTTAAAAACTCATTTTAACTCCTCCTCATATTAAAAGTATTTGAAGTATAATATATTTGTAATTTAATTAGTGTATTGTGAATTAAATTATTTTACACATTCTTAGTACAGAATGTTTAGAATATTAGAAGAATTATAATCAATGTATAATGATGTTAATTTTTTAGAATAATTATGATAATGTCATTGTTTAATATATAACATATAAAGAACAAAAATTCTTTTGTTCAAGTGCATATGTATTATTTTTGTTATTAATTTTGTTCAAATCAAAATATATTAATTGTTTTAGCATTTTGATAAAGTTTCATTAGAAAAATTGGAGCTATTTTAAAAGTATCCATTTTCCCCAAAATATCAGTTGACATTGACATTATCTGTAAATTAAAACCTTGACAACTCCGTCAACGTAGACATTTTCGTACTTGCTAAAATATAATTACAGATTTTTAAAAAAAAAAAACCGCCATAATGTCCCTCCAAGCCTCCATCCTTGCCTATCAAAGCTAAAAAAGATTGAAATAAATAAAATAAAATAATGCATGAAAATTAGAGTGCATGTTCTTTTTTAACATATCGTTATAATAAAAGTCTATTTTTCTCTTTTTATAACTAAATAACTGAGCGTATATATTATTATACTTGGTAGATCTACTTATATACTATAGTAGTCAAAAAATAGCCCAGTATTGAAAGTCCAAATGAGATGGACCCTTAGGTCTATTAAGGTCTATTGATTCAATAGTCCGGTCAAAGAATAAATAGGTTCATGAGGCCTAACCCACGAAATTATATCTGATGACCCGATCGAACCATAATCAAAATGAAGGGCCCAGTAAATCACCGAAATATCCTCAACAAAATCAAGATCTTTGACTTAGTCCGTGAGGCTAATTCAAAATAAGGGGCCAAGCATCAATAATTCCAGAGCAAGACAAATTGTCTCCAACTGCTACCAATTCACCAATTTCGGAGCATGACAACTACTATCCAATTATTACTAATTTCAAGATAAAATAGCCGCCTCCAATGGGTCTGAAGAAGATTCTTATAAGTAGGAATTAAAACAACACCTTAAGGGAGATCAACTCTGAATAGCTCACTCAGACTCTTGTATCATCTTTCTCTCTCTCTCTCTGATTCACGCACAATTCTCTCATTCTTTTACTCATCTTAAAGGCTCTAGAACCTAATTCATATCATCACTCACCCCTCAAATACTAAGATCTTAAAGCCTATCTTAGAGCCATCTGAGATACTGGTACTCTTCCATAGTCTACTATCAAAGCTCTATGCCCTAACCTCTATCTCTATTTCTTTAACTTTATTTCTATTATTTATTTGCTTGATCGTATTCATACTTCCTTAAATTATTTTCTAACTTGAGCGTCGGAGTCCTTTTGGCTGGCACCACCTCAGTGTTTCCAACTAAACTCTTTCGTCTTTTTGGTTTTAATAGGTTACTAGAGGCCTAATTCCATAATTGTAGAAGTAAGTTCCTACAATTTGGCACCCATTGTGGGCGTCTAGTAATCATACTTACAACAATAGACGAAAGAACATTCTACCAATGAAGCCATGACTGACTTCAGTGAAACACCTGACCTCTTAGCCCAGATCGTACCTCTCAGCATCCAGATGAACGAAAATCATAAGAATATGGAAAGGCTTGAGGTGGAGAATGTTGCCATGAGGACAGAGAATGTCGAGTTACTAATGAGGATAGAATCGTTCTCTAATCAATCAACCATTGAGCAACCCTTATGTGTCAGGGTTGCAGTCAACCAGATGTAACCTCTTGACGACTTCACTCCCATGGCAAACTATGGTGATATGAGACAATTTGCACAAGATTTGTCCGCTTCCATGGGGTACTTCCAAACCCTAACCACTTTGCCTAATATAGGAAATTCAACTTTGAATATAGGTAGATAATCGACTGTACCTGAACAGACACATGAGAGTGCACTCAGACATCAACTGGCAATCGGACATACCCAGCAGGGTGTTCTTGGAAATGACATTTTTATTACAAATTTTAAATTTAAAAGTCAGTGTTGATAATAACCAAAATGCAAGGTACAAAATGAATAAACAGTGAAAATGCAAGGTATAAAAATATAAGGGTTTTTTAGTCAAATGGCCAAATTTTGGATCATAGTTTGTAAAATAGTTATTTTTCAAATACTATTAAAAATGGTCAAATTTTAAAAATTATTTAAAAAATGGTTGTTTTTTTATATTTAGTATATCAAAATAGATTGATTAATTGATTTACTTTATAAAAAAACATATCAACTAAAAAACAGTTATTTATCAAAATAAAATTAAAAAAACTGGCATTTATTAAATAAGTGTAAAAAAAAATGGCTATTTTCTAAATTAATCTTAGAAAAAGGTCGTTGCTTGTAAATAATCAAAATGTAATTAATCCTGAAGAAAATGAAAAAAGAAAAAAAAATCTAAAATCTTCTTTATTCTTTATTCTTTTTTCTTTTTTCTTTTTGTGCTCTAAAGAAACTTAAAAAATATATTTATACATAAATATATGTATATATATAATCATTTAGGTTTGTAAAATAGAGAAAACGATGACGTTTAGGCTGGGCGGATAAATTAAAGGGGCAGTGGCTCGGGGAAGGTTCTGGAAATGAAAAGTAAAAGGAATCGGCATATGGCCACATTTCTAGTCTCTCTCTCTGTTTGACTCTATCTCCGCCAGCTCCCTCAAATCTGTGCAGTGCTGATGCCCCTAAGGGCACGTTTGGTATCCAACAAAAAACTTTGTTTTGGTTGGCTTGGCTTGTATAGTATTTCAAAACTGTAAAAACGTCGTTTTGGGATCTCAAACCTCAGAGCAACGACGACATTTCTCATTGACGAGCTCGTGCCCACGAAAGCTCATCAGATCCTTCTCCTGCCGCCATTGACGAGAGCCACAACCAAGCTCATCAAATTCCAAGGACTCGGACTCAGATTACTGGAACGGATTCATTCTATAGCAGGTGGCTTTTCTTCTCCTTTTTCACTTCTCTTTCATCTGCGTCAATTTCATTCTCTGACCAAACCCAAAAAAATAAATAAATAAATAAATTCAAACAAATTTTAGGGTTTAAATCAAGGAAGGTTTCGCTAATTAACTTACTTCTTTCTTCAAATTGTCCGTTCAAATCACAAACTCGTGGCAGGTACTTCTCCATCCCTATTCTCTTTTCTTTGTTTTTTGATTCGTGAAATTGATTTTTTTTTTTTGGGGGGGGGGGGGGGTTATTATTTGAGCCAAATTCGTATGAATTTTGTGAAGCTTTTTTCCTTTTGAATTCTGTTTTACCTTTTCTGGTTATTAATTTTTGCTTCTCTCATTCTCACACTCTAGTGTCAGTTTTGGACTAGTTTTGCTGTTTTGATTACTTTTAGACTTTTGCTTGAGATTTGCTGGTTTTGGATTAATTATAAATTTAGATTATGTTTTGCAAAATATGTTTGGATTTTGGGTTTCATTTCGAGTTTTTGCCTATCTATCTTGAGAGGGTTAAACAGACTCGTGGCACTACATACGGTACCCTTTCCTGGACTCAGATGTCTGTTCAGGATCATAATAATGTCTCTCGATTCTCTTGTATATGGAGTAACTAGGACCACTTGTACTGTGTACACTTCTAGATTTTACATTTCTTGTTTGTGGGATTTCCTTTTCTTTTCTTTTCTTTTCTTTCTCTTTTAGAGTATGCATTATGTAGCCTTAGATAGAATGCAATGTATACCGTGATGAGAACTTCGTTCTAGCTAAGCTAATTAGTTCGTCAACAGCTAGGACACTACTTTGTTTTTTTCTCTTCTTCTTCTCTCCTTTAGTGCAGATTCTGATGTATGTAATCAGCGAAAGTGAGCTCATTAGTACTTGAGTCTATTATTCTGAGGGACTACACTTTTTTTTTTTTTTTAAAAGAAGAAAAAAAAAAAAAAGCGAGTGTCCTTTTGAGCTCTACTCCAATGTCCAAAGTTCCAAACTCAATGGACGTTCTACAAGAGTCCAGATTCAGATCACTTAAAAGCTAGATATAATTTCTTTCTACTCTACGTCTGTTAGTAGTTCTTTGATAAGGAGTCCAATGCCTGCAATTAATTATATTCGCTTGTGTATTAGTATGTGGTGGTTCTTAGATACTTCTGTCCCTTGTACTTAGCCGAGAACTATACAATCTTCTCCTTTAAATTTAGTTCGTGCTTACACTAACCTATTGGTTCTATATTGACCAAATGTTTTGCAACTGTTTTTGGTCTATGGAAATCTTCTTTTTTCTGAACTTCTGAGCTAATTGTTTAGGACTTTCCAGAATATGAAATGGGTTGTGGACCGTGTCAACTGGTATTTAATTTATCGCATTATGTATGTGTCTATGTATTTGTAGAGCTAGTGAGAAATCATATGCATTGTGATTTTGTATATAATCTGTACCCATTTCAGTTCTGATTTGTTAATCTATTGGATTTTTCTGTTTAATTGATGTTTCTGTTTATTAAAGCTGAATCTCTAGGTTACGGCCGCGGGCCAGCTTGTTTGGCCCGGCCTATTTTACAGCTCTGTATTTTCCTCATCACTTAAATCTTTATATTTTATTAGAAATAAAAAAACTTTGCAGAAATTGTTTTCAAAAATTGTACAACCAAACACAATTTTTATGTTTCCAAATTTGAAAATTATTTGAAAACAATTGTACCAAACGAATTTTCAAATATTAGAAAACTTGGATACAATCCCTATTTTCAGATTTTAAATCACATACCAAACAGGCCATAATTTTCTCAAATTTTTTTTGGAGGTTAATTTCTTGTTGTACCTTTCCAATTAATCAGGCTCCAAATGCTGATACGTCATTTTATTAATTTGTCACTAGTATTGGGAGTTCGAGATTTAAATTTTTTTTTTTAATGTTAATTTTGGTTGTGGTATCACTGGTTTGCAGGAGAAAGTGAAGGTACATTTGGGTTTGGAAATTATCAGAGAGAGGCTGATGATGATTTGAGTTCTGTCATAACGTAGTAAAGGTTGTTTAATCTTTCACATATAACCCCCACTTCCTCTCCTGCATATAAAATCTTTACTGTAATACGAAACCAAGGAATGGTTATTTCTATACTCTTACACTAGCTTCTCATGTAACAAAATAACATAAAAACACAGCCATTTGGTTTTGGCTTACTACTAATGTGATTCAAACTCATAGGACACTTACCAGGATGAAGATTTTGGATTTATTTTGGGGGATATATTTTTTTATTTATTTTTATTTTTATTTTTTTTAATAGAAGGTTATTTATTTTTGTGGGCTTATGGTTTATTTTCCTTATTTATATGTGGCTGACAACATTGTGCGAGTAGGTTTTATTAATCCTGCGACCTGAGTTCTGTTTTTGCAGCATTGCGGAATTTTTCATTACTTTAATTAGTTAGAAAGAGTTCGATTGATTTTGCAGAATCCAACAAATTGACTACTGCTAGCTACTGCTGCTTTGTGTGTCCTTTCTTTAGTGGAGGCATTGCTACTTATAGCGTGCTAGAGAAAGTGTCCTAGTTAGAATCACATACTAATCTTACAATGCAAATGAGATAGATACCATTATTTTACTAGATATTGTGGTTATCTCCTTATCTATATTCAAGTAGAGTTCTTATCCAATGGACTTTTAATGAGAATTTCTGTGAGATACATCTAGGTGGTGCTAAGTAGAGAGTTTGCAGTGAAATAACCTTGTTGGTCATAGTACTCGCTGCTTTCTAGCGATATGGCTGACTATGCCACCTTGAAGTGGTCAAGTTGGTTGTCGACTATTTGAGGTCGTTAACCGCACAATATATAATAATTTCACATTTTATTGTCTATTTATTTTTTAAGAATGAAGTTAGCTGAACTTGGTTTCATTGGAACTTCAGTTGAGGTGAATTGCTTACTTGAGTTCCATTTTTCGATTCACAGATGGAAATTAAAATAGTGTCTGATTCATTTGTTTCTATTGGTTATCTGCTTTAATTTGGTACTTGTAAAGGTTCAAACTTTTTTTTTTTTGTTTTTGTTTCTGCTTTGAACTGTGATTGACATTGATTTGAAACAGAGTGCTGGCATAGATTTATTTATTTGGGTCTCGGAAGAAATTTAGTGAAACCCATTGGGGCATAAAGGTTTTGGAGCAATGGCAGATGTTCAGGAGCAGCAGAGCCAATCACTTGGTACTGTTTTATTCTTTGACATTTCTTTTGTGTTGAAACAAGAAAAATTTGACTTTGTAGCTCAGTAAAATGTTAGTTAAAATACAAGATTTAAGATTGTTTGCTGCTTCATGTATTACCTAAAATGCAAAGATGAATCAAATTTCAGTTGATGAAGTAGGTATAATTTTGAAGCTGACGATGATGGTCACCTTTATGGCATGTTTACTAAAGAGTAATGGCAATGGTATGTGGGGTAATGATTCCCATACAAAAGTTTACTAAAATATGGAAAAGGGGGAAATATGTGGGGTCCACACAAATTTAGGAGAAAAGAATAGGAATACTTCTCCCACCAACACCCTAAGGAGTCTGATTACCTGTAAACACTCCTTTTCTCTTTTTTAATTATTAAAATTATAAAATACAATTTTACTCCAAAAAATCTATCTATAAATCCTACATGTATTTAAAAGGACAATTTAGTAAATATAACACATTCCCATTACTTTTCCTGGGTTAAGTAAACAAATGAATAGTATTCTAATGAATACGATTCCCATTCTTATTAGTTTTAAGTAAACAATATACTACAAATAATGATTCCCATACTCTTCTATTTTATTCCTATTCATTTCCCTTTTTATTTATTCCGATTACGATTACAGCGAAGTAAACGTGCCATTAATTTCTCATGACTGCCGGTATACTTTGAATCTTGTATTAGTTTGGCTCATTACTTTTAAAGCGCGGGATTTTGTGTGTTTGAAATCTTATAGGTCTATGCCTCTTTGTGATCATTTGGAAGTGAGACTTCAAAGAACTAACTAATCCCCAAATCTTGTGTTTTTTGCAGGTCAAGATGAGGAAAATGAAATAGTCACTGAAAATGCTTCATTTGTTCATGGGGAGCCTCTTCAGGATGCTAATGGACCCCCAAAAGTTGATTCTGAGGTGGAAATTCTACAAGAGAAAGTGACAAAGCAAGTCATCAAGGAAGGTCATGGCCCCACACCATCCAAATATTCAACATGCTTCTGTAAGTGCTAGATAGTTGCATAATTTTGTACTCAACAATTCATTTCAACCTTGTGTATCTATTTCTTTTTTGTTCTTGGTTAAATTTCGTGTGCAAGTAGGGAAAACTAAAATACCTGTGAGGGTTAGGTTGAGTGATCAGGTCCATGGTTGCTCCCATGTTGCATGGAGTTCAATTCCTCATGGGGTACTATCTAGTAATATGCTAGTTTCCTGTCTCTCAAAAAGATTGTGGGGTTCAGCAGGAGGACTAGTATCAAAAAGGAAAAAAAAAAAAGAAAAGAAAAGTAGGAAAAGCCCATACTACTCCGTGATAATATTTCATTTGGGTACGAAGAATTCTTTTGGATTTAGTTTCTGTTTCGGTCCTCATGTCTCTTCTTTTTGCTAAAACATCCCAGCTGTCTATTATTTGTGTAGAATGCATAGCAATTATGTTGATTGCTATATCCAATTTCTTGTTGCAACATATATGCATACTCTTGTAAACTAAGGGTTTCTAAAGGCATGCATAATCATGTGCCACTTGCGTGTGGGATCCCAAATTAACATAATAGGCCTCAGACATTGTTTAGGTAAGCTCTTTACAGTTGAGATCCGAAGTTATATTGCTAGTCTTGAAAGTATTCATTCCTTTCGCGGCCTTGCTTGCTAAATTTCGATTCAAGAATTTGATGTCTTGCAATACTGGTGTTGGTGTTTTGTTCTTGTTGAAAGGACCCTCAAGCGAGGGTTTTGATAATTAATTTTAATTAAAATTTGGCGCGAGGGTTTTGATAATTAATTTTAGGGATAATGACATAAAAATACTTTGATTTTTAATTTTTTGCGAAAAATACCACTGACTTTTGAATTCCTGTAAATTAATACCTTGACTTTTTAATTTCTGCAAATTTATACCCAAATGTTTAAAATTCTGCAAATTAATACCCTAAATTTTGAATTCTACAAATAAATACTTGCACATTTGAAATTTCTGCAAATTTGTACTCTTGATGCCTAATTAAGTGATTTTAATAATAAAAAGAAGGTTGTACTCCTCATTTACTCAATAAAAACTTATCAAACACTAATAAAATTAGTTTATTTAACTTTTCATTCTAGAAAAAAATTTTAAAAAAAAAAAATTAGAATGAGAGGTAAAAAGGATTATTTGTATCTTTTAAATTGTCTATGGTACAAATTTGCGAAAAAAGAAAATGAATGTATTAATTTGCAGGAATTGTAAATGTCAAGATATTAATTTGCAAAATTCAAAAATTTAGGTATTAATTTGTAGAATTTTAAAAATAAGGTATTAATTTGCAGAAATTCTAAAGTCGCCCCATATTTTGCATAAAAGTTAAAAGTTAGGGTATTTTTATGTCACTAACCCTTAATTTTAATTATAATTTGGAACTTTTGATGTTAACTTTATTTCTTGATGGCAGTTCAATTAAAAATATTTATATTTTTCCGGTTTTTTAATCAAAATTGTACATGGATAGTGCACTACAAGGCATGGACTGAGAGCACACAACACAAGTTTGAAGATACTTGGCAGGAACAGCAACCAGTTGAAATGATTTTAGGAAAAGGTATCCACCTAGCTGATTTTTATTAGGTCCCTATGAATACCTGATATCTGCATCTAAATTCTGAATTGTTCCATGGATAGCCAATTTTGAGTTTTTCATTCTTAACATGTAGCATAGGTTTGTAGTTTAAGTTACCTAGGTCAGGATTGTAAGTTCTCTGTGCTGGTTCTGGATTTTGTTTGGCCAACAGTGCTTAAATTAATCACATGACCTAAATGTAAATGATGATCCTATTGTTTCTGCAACAGAGAAGAAAGAAATGACAGGCTTGGCTATTGGTGTCTCCAGCATGAAGTCTGGTGAACGTGCCTTGTTACATGTGGGCTGGGAATTAGGTTATGGAAAAGAAGGAAACTTTTCTTTCCCGAATGTTCCACCTATGGCTGATGTAATATACGAAGTTGAGCTTGTTGGTTTTGACGAGGCCAAAGAGGTAAGTTTCTTCCAAATGAATTCACAAAGTTATTATGTACTGGATATTTAAAATATGAGGGTTATTACTTATTGGTATTCATAGGGGAAACCTCGTAGTGACATGACTGTTGAGGAGAGGATCGGAGCAGCAGATAGAAGAAAGATGGACGGGAATGCTTTGTTTAAGGAGGAAAAACTGGAGGAGGCTATGCAACAGTATGCAATGGTTACTCACTCATATTCCTTAAATATTGCTTTTTCTTTTTTCTTTTTTTTTTCCCCCCCTGTTCTTTTACACTTTTTATTGGCACTTGAGTTTGTCCCGTTCTGATGGGTTCTCCGTTTTCTGGATGTTAGGCCATAACATATATGGGTGATGACTTCATGTTCCAGTTGTTTGGGAAGTATCGGGACATGGCCTTAGCTGTTAAGAATCCATGCCACCTTAACATGGCTGCATGTTTAATAAAGCTCCAGCGCTATGAAGAGGCCATTGGACAATGCACCATCGTGAGTATATGATATTACTGGCAAATCACAAGTAAATGTGTTGTGGTTGGATTCACACTTGTGTGATTAAAAATCATGTCAAATCATCAGGTGGGAGTTTTTGGATTAAAAATGATCAGTAGCATTACTCTTATAAAAATTCCCATTTGGACAGGTTCTGTCAGAGGATGAAAACAATGTCAAAGCACTTTTCAGACGAGGAAAGGCCAGGGCAGAGCTTGGGCAAACAGATGCCGCCCGGGAAGACTTCCTGAAGGCACGAAAATATGATCCTGAAGACAAAGCAATTGCAAGGGAGTTGCGTTTGCTTGCAGAACATGACAAGGCTGTTTATCAGAAGCAGAAGGAGATCTATAAGGGACTTTTTGGACCACCACCACAACCAAAACCGAAGCGAACTAATTGGTTGATCGTTTTCTGGCAATGGTTACTGGCATTGTTCCATGGCCTTTTCAGACGCCAAAGGCAAAAATCTGACTAGTCCAACTTTTGTATTATTTGTGTTCCTTTTAAATAACATGTAATCCTGGTATTGAAAATCTTTGAGCGAAATGTTTTGATATCCAAGATGTTTGTGGGACTTAATTTTAGGCTGAAAAGGACAATGGAACATATATAATTAAGTTTGCCACTCTTGAATTGTTTTGTGAGATTTGAAGTGATCAAGAAATACGATGTGTCAATCTTTAAATTTTTTTTGAAAAATTTGAATATGCCATCTTATCATTACATTTTTATTTAATAATCAAATGGACATTAACCTAGCTGTGGCTGGATTTGTTTCCACCATTCGAAAAAGGGTTGTTTTGCCGCGTGGCTTTATCGTTTGGTATGTGACTTGTGAGTAGTGGTGACAAAAAAGGTCGGTACTACTGGGCCAGCATGATTGGTAACCGTGTCAAGTACGATATGTCATGATTAATAACGGTGCTTGGGTTGGCACAGCATAGGCACGGACACAGACAGACACATAGCAAGTAGGGATGTCAAATAGACTGGGTTGTCCATTTGGCATGAGAGCACGACACGAAAAAATTCGTACCGAGCACGGCACGGCACGAGGTGGCTTTGGGTCGTATCAAGCATGACACGAGGTATTGGGCCGTGCTGGGCTCTAATTTTTGGGCACTATAGACTAGCATGGCACGACACGATCTTGGACACAAGCACAACACAAGTACGGCACGACCTAAAAAGCACGAAAAGCACGACTCAAAGTATTTTAAAAAATATTTATTTTTTACTTTAACAATCTTAAAGACTTAAATGACAAATTCTTTTTTATCTTCTTAAATAACTAATTTTACATATTAAAAAAATTAATACTAATAATTACTAGTAGAAAAGACCAAGTGCTAAATAAAAATTGATTCTGAATCTCACACTAAAATGGCTAAATTGATATTAAAAGTTTTAAAGATTTGTTCTCTTATAGAACATATGCTAATTTACATAATTTGAATAAAAAAAACCACTCCTTGCCAAATAAAGTTTTGAGAATATGCAAATAATAATAGTTTGGGTACGTATCAACCTAATTAGGATGTATTTAAATTATTTTGACGAAACCAATAATATTTCCACCCAAAAACTTTGTTATACTGTTATATTATTTATATTTGAAATATTTTTATGTCTTTTTTTATTTTTACTTATAAATAAACTCATTTTTTTTGTTCTTTATTTCAAAAACAAGTTTGCATTAGTGATTTTTAATTGAATATTTTTTTCCAAATAATTATGGGTATATTACATATTTTTGTTATTGTTTTAAGTAAAAATATAAAATTTTAATTAAATAATTTTTAAAAACTTCATAAAATATTGACTACTACAACAATTTAATAGGTAAATCGAAATCGGATGCAAAGATATGCTAGTACATTGCGCTTACTATGCTCGACATGATATGAGTAAGGCATATTTACAAGCACAAGCAGGAGCACGACACGACACGACACGAGTACAAGCACAAGCACGGCACCAGCACAAGCACAACACGAACATGAGCACGACATGAGCATGGAACGAGATATGCTTGTGCTTGTGGGCCGTGCCGGGCCTAGAGTTTTGAAATTTGGGTCAACACGAGTATGACACGATGTTTTATTGGGCCGTGCTAAGCACGACACGAAATACGAGCGGTCCTATAAATCACAGGCCGTGTCGGCACGATACGACCTATTTGACATCTCTAATGGCAAGACAAGCACAACATGTAGCACGACAAGTACGATAGGCACGATTAAGAAAAATAATTAGTTTGTAAAAAATATACTTATTTTAAATTTATTTTAATTTTTTTGGGCATAATTTTAATACAATAAATGTAAAAAAAAAAATAGAAAAATAAAAATTTAAACAATTTTTAGGAAAAGATTAATATATATTAAAAATATTATGCCAATTTTTAATTTTTTTAAAGTAAAAAAGTTCTAAAATTTAATAAGTCTGAGCCAAAAAGTTTAAAGATATTAAGAATTTATGGCAAAATTCACCTTCAATAGAAAATTCTTAAAATATTCAAAAAAAAAAAAAATACAGTTTAGTTATGTGCCAGTTATAACTTTTGAGTTATATATATTGATATAATTTGAGTAGACCCCAATTTAGTTGGAAAATACTTTAACTATAAAAATTAAATTAATTATCATTTCTCACGTACACTCTAATATTTCAATTTAGATTTATTTTTATATAAAAGTTATCTTAATTTCAAATAATTTCTTTCAATTACATAATAACTAACAATTCATAATTCATAATTACTTAAAAGATAATATGTCGAATATTATTAAAACAACTAAATTTGAAAATAAATATATAAATAATGAGCATGATTATGGAACAAAAATAATAAGAGTTTGAAAATGGAAATAATTAGGCTTGAAATCATATATGATATAAAAAATGAGCAATGTCAGATATAAGAATAACATAATTAAAAACAAACATGATTAGACATGGAAATATCATATTATCTAAAACGGATACGATTAGTACGAAAATAACATAATATCGGAAACGGACACAATTATGCACGACAATATCACAATATCGAAAACGGGTACGATTAGGCACAGTAATAGCATAATATTGAAAAGAGGGACAAATAGGCATGAAAATAAACAAGCACGATAATGACATGTTAAAGACATAAAATTGGGCAAGGGCACGGCACGGGTCAGACACGGCACGACACGATTACTAACCGTGCCTGGATTGGCACGGCACGAGGCAAGAATGTGCCGCAACTAAATGTGCTTAGGCCGGTATGGCATGACCTAGTTAACATCTCTACTTGTGAGCTTGTGAGGGAGGGGTTCCGTTTGGGAAGGCAAGTAAAAGTTGATGTGGCAGTCAAAACGGCCTCTGCTTCCACAGTGGACTTTATTTTTCTTGAACTACCTTCTAGCATCCACACTGTTAGATAGTGCCATGCCATGAGTCAATCAATATGTCCTTGGGTACTAATTTGACTATGAAGGATTCTCAATAGAAATACAAACACATAAATGGATAAGAAAGAGGAACACTTTCCGAATTTTTATTTCCCTCATGGTCATGGTAAATTACTGATTAATAAGTATGGCATTAAAGATTGTTTTTGGTTGAAGGATTCCCCAATTGTATTTCAAGCCTTGTGGTAGATGGGTATGGCTAAGTAGGATTGACCTTTTATCGACCTAAATATATCATACAGGTTTCATTTTAGCCACTGTTTACCTATTTGATGAAAGCATCGTTTAAATCAATGTGTCACAATACTTCTAAACAATATAAATGTTAATTTACTTGATTTTTTTACTTTAGTTTTACTTTATTATGATAAATAAACTTAATAAGTCTATAATTGTTCAAGAATATTTTTTCATGACAAAATTATTTAGTATTTTTTGATGCATTTTGATTTAAAAAAAATAAATAAATAGAGTGAATTTATATCAATTTCGTGTCAAATTTGTCAACAAAATGTACAGGTCTTGAGACGTATTATAATGTCTTTGCTCAATTTTAAAACCTCTTTATTTTCCCTAAAAGAGGTTGCTATTCTCTCATAAAATAAATATTTAATATTCAAAAACTAAAAGTCTATTTAATAGTGGTCATAAACCCTTTTTTTTAATAAAAAAGAGAATGAGTGGGCGACCAATGTGGCAACTCTCATTAGGCTTAACCGTAAGAGCTATTTAATCCTGCTAATAGGAATATTCACTAAGAATCCTTATCCCATCAGCCGACGAAGAGCGTCACATAGCCCTAACAAATCAAGTAATGGAGAAGAGTCTACAAGAAGTCTAAAGGGCTAGGACCAGAGAATAGTGGGCTGGGCACAAACTTTAGTCTAATTGATAACCTCACTTTGGAGAAGGTTCAAATTCAAGTATCCTTTGTTTTTGGGGCCAAGGAATAGTGGTCACAAAATTTTAGTCTAATTGGTATTCTCACTTTGATAAGGTTCAAATTCAACTATTCTTATAAGGGGGAAAAAAATTTGTATAACAAAAGGAATGTTTGTATAATTTCTTTGAATTTCATGAAGTCTCGTTGTACTTATATTCAGTTTAAGAAATGCAATTATAAATTATCGATGTACATTTTAAGGGTGTCCATGTGATTTCCCCTTATATCTCAAAAACAATTTTGCAATTTTTAATGGTGACGTGGAAATGGAATGAAAAAAATGGGGAGGATAACGAGGTGAGGCAGACCCCATGGACCTGGGGGAGCTGGTCAATTCATGGCTCCTCCTCCTGCTGATGCTGACCAGAACCAGACACGCCCTTCTCTCTTTCTCTTCTTGATTTTCTTTTTCTTGCTAACAGAGCAAAAGACAGCTCTTCTCGTTTCACTCTCTCAGTGTCCTATATATACGCCCACATACCCCCGTTATTCCTTTCACAAGCTTTCCCTACTACTTCTACTACTACTACTACTCTCTCTTTCCCATTTTTCCAAATCCTCCATCTCTCTCTCTCTCTCTCTTTCTCTCTCTGCATTTCGACCCAGAAAGCTCTTTTCGTTTTTCTTTCTCTTGAAAAATTTGTGCTTTGGATCTTCTTTCTGGTGTTGGACTCTTTGCTTCTTCTACTTCGAGTTTGCAACAATGGGTTGTGTTGGATCGTCTCAGACCAAGGGAGATGGTAAATATTCATGGGGTTTTCTTTGTTTTCATTTTCTTTTCGTCTTTCTTTGGTTACTGCCTTTTTCTTTCTTATCCGAGATGCAATGGGTTGTCATTAACATTTTGATATATGGGACAATGTGGTTCACTTACAAGATTATGCAGGTTTTCCTATGTTTGAGTTTGCTGGATTTATGGTTATATATGCCTATGGTTATCAATCTTCAGCACTAAAAAGTTTATGATGACGGTGATTCATTGATTATAGTTATATTAGATAAGGATATATATTTCTATTTTTCTTCCATCTTGGACATTTATGATCTTTTTGGTATAGCTCAATATATCTGGCCAATTTGTTTCATTCCGCTTAATAATTTTAATTAAGATTTGGTTCAATAATATTGCCAAGATTGAAATAAATAGGTTAATCTTTATCCTTATTGAAGAAAGGAAATTTTACTTTTTGAAGCCTGCTAAAGATGAACCAGAGTTCTTTGATAGATCTCCAAATTTTACTCTTTTTTTTTATGCATACTTATGTCTTTATGTATTTTACTATTTTAACCACATATATGATAGTAGGATCCATATGCACCCTAACAAGAGACATGAACAGACTAGTCAACAGTATTACTTTTGCACAACCGACCATTTCTTGACACTTTTAGTACGCTCTTTTAAAAGCCATAGATGTTTAAACATTTGGTAACCCGGTAGAGTGTAAAGCATAAGTAACTAAAATGTTGAGGAGTTTCCAATTATTTGAAGTTTTTGAGTAAGCATATGTGTTGGTGTTGGACCATATTCTTGACTTGATTGATGGGACAAAAGAAACTTAATAGCTCTCAATTCTTTAACAACCAACAACATGTGCATGATAAAAATCTATATATATATGTCTGGGCCCCAAACTCTTGAGTTTCTTTGTCATTTGATACTGAAGTTCCTGATAATATTTTTGTGTGCTATAATCACATTATTATATTGAGAGCTTAATCCTTAGATAAATCAATTTCATTGATTAAATAATAATATTGTTTGTAGGAAATACTAAGAAAATTCGAAAGCCAAGACGTTGGAGGCATACAGAACCAATTACGCGAGCGCAACTTGAGCGGATGCGTGATGAGTTTTGGGACACTGCTCCTCATTATGGTGGCCGGAGAGGTATGGCTTTGAAATTGTCCTCTGTCAATAATAACTGTTTAGACATTTAATAATGTTTACTTTAGCACATTTCATATTGTTTCCTTAATACCAGCGCCAGACCAACCTCAAAAAAGTGTGTTGTAATTCAATCACAAAACCTTATGGAAGATTGGTCATTGTTGCAATTGACTTAGATACCGTAATCTACACTGGTCAAAATCTTATTTTTTAACATCTCAAATTCCACATGCTGACACATCAGGGATCGCTAGTTTAATGCAAAGCTTTTTGTTTTCTTCAACACTGAATGGCATTTTCCTGTTTAGTCCATGACCTGAATTTTTCTTCTTTTCCTTTTCCTTCCCGTTTAATGTGAGATTTTACCAAATCACTCATCCATATCATGTTCTATGGTCCTTGCAGTCTTTAAAGGCTTATTTAAGTTTCAAATTCCGTTTTTTTAAATTCATTAATATTGGATTTTCTGGTACTGTCATATATGTGTACACACACACACACACACATATATATATATATACTACTTGATGGTGATACGAAAAGACTCTAGAGTATTGAAATAATAACCAATATTGATGATGGAAGAAAGGTTATATTAGAGATTTTATTTTATTTTATTTTTTTCAGAGATATGGGATGCACTTAAAGCTGCTGCTGAAGCTGAACTGACCATGGCACAAGCAATTGTGGATAGTGCTGGCATTATAGTACAGAATTCTGATTTGACCCTTTGCTATGATGAGAGAGGTCCCCTCTCTCTCTACTCTCTAGCTTTTAGTTTGAAACAGACATCTATTTTCCTTTTTCTTTGATCCTGATGATTGACATCTCCCTCTTGTTTTACATTGTAATTGAGTTTTCTTTGATCTGATGACTAATAGGTGCAAGATATGAACTACCCGCATACGTTCTCAGCGAACCAACCAATTTGGTTCGAGATAGCTGATTAAAGAGTATAGCTTTAGAGCTCCATTCAAGACTGTAAATTTGCAAGTAACTCCTTCTTTCATTTTCCTAATTTAATAGATGGTAAAAATGTCATGTGACTTCTTCCTTATCTCCTCTTTCTTTATCTTTCAAAGGTGAGGGTCGGGCATCATCAATCCGAAAGGTGAGCTCCATAATCTAGAGCCTTTCGAAGGTTGCAGCTATCAGTTTCAGTGATTCAAACAAGTATTGCAACTGCTCGAAGGTTCCGATCCCAAAGCCCCCTCAAAAAATAAAAATATATTCAGTATGAAGGACTTGGATAGGCTCAATTTTGGAAGCTGATTTAGCTTAATGCAATAGTAGTAGTATCAATGAACAAAAGTGCATGGGAAACAACTATAAATAGCTTATAGTTTCCAGCCAAAAAAAAAGAAAAAAGAAAATGGAACTATGAATAGCTTACAGATGTTAAATTCCATTCCTTCATTTTTTTTTTCGAAAATAGTTCAAGGTCTACTCGTATAATATAGTTCATGTGTGTATATGATATATCCATATCTGATAACTAAATGCCTTGGAAAGTTGATTCTGTTTGCTGGTAAATTTGGTGCTGAAATGAAATTTTGAACTTTTTAACGTTTTTCTTATTAAGTATTTTGAAGATTTGGTTAGGTGAGGCCTAATAGAAGTGATATTGTCCTGAGGCCCCGATGACTAGAAGCATCTGAGAGGTTTTATTTTTTTTTTATTTTTTTTTTGGTTCGGGGGTAAAAGGGATACTCAGGTGGTACCCATCACGCTCCTCATACCCTTCGGCTTACTAGCAGTCTCATGTACCACCAAAGAACTATAGGCCCGATCCATTCTGTGCTAGGCTCAACCGAGAGTTCGCCAAGTCCACCGCAACCCCATAATTCCAAAAGAAATGCCACTTTTAAGGCTGGGAACTCAAAGTGAGAACGCGGAGACTAGGGAAACTTAGGAAATGCATTCCTGTCGCTATACCACACCCTTTGGTGGTAAGCATTTCAGAGGTTTGTGGAAAAAAAAATAAAAGTCTACGGCTGCATTTCAGAGGTTTGTGAAATGGGCTGGTGTTAGGATTTTTTGGACCCAACCCATGAGTATTGGTTTGAGAAAAGAATAACTCAAAGTTGGAGAAACCGAACAACCCAAAAACTTCATTGGGTTGTTCAGCAATGGGAGTTTTTTTTTTTTTTTTTTTTCACTGGTCAGAAATAGGCTTTTGAATCTTAATTTGATTATAAATTATTAGGCAATTTTGTTGTAGCAACTTAAGCCTTGATATGGAGTTTTTTTAGTATATATATACATATATTAATCGAACAAGGGGTTTTTCTGTTTTACTATTTTATATGTTAATTATGTACACTTTTTAAAATATATATATATAGGAAACTCGAGTTCGAGTTGGGTTAGGTTATCGAGTTTGAGAATTTCTCAACCTGTCACCCGACACATGGCTTCTGTTTGGAGTAACTATAATCTTAAAATTACGTTCTATTTCTTGTTGGGTTGTCATCTTTGGGTTGGGACTGGCTGATATAGACCGCTCTTATTTTGGTGGGAAATTGACGTAAGTCGAAGTAACTTGGACTAAAATGACTTTTTTTAGGGGTTCTAAAAAATGACTTATTTATAGTGTTACGTTGTTGTGTAATTTTATTTGACGGAATGTCACATAATTTATGATTATTGATTAATATTAAAAAAGTCATTATTTTATAATCATAATTTGTGTGAATCTCATCACCTAATAATATGATTAGAAATATCATTTTTCAAAATACTAAAAAAAAAAAAAAGGAAGTTATATGAGTCCAAATTACTACTAGTCATATTCATTTCCCTATATTGGTAGCTGAAGGAAACGCCACGCATGGATTTGTCTCTTGAATGGGACAGCCCAGCAGTATAACATGGGCTGTTATTCCAATCAGTCCTAGCAGTAGGCAACGAAAGGAAAAAAAAAAAAAAAAGGAATTCCCTACCTTATCTAAAACATTTAACCCTGAACTCTCACTCTCTCTCTGCCTTTTAATTATTTTGTTGTGAGTAGCATTCTCTACATGTGTCGTATGTAACTAATTGGCCAAGCTGCAATGAACAATGCTAGAAGAAAGTTTACCTTACTAATTAGACGTTTCCCCAAGGATCCAAAGTCCTTGTATGTTGAATAGTACAACAAAGGCAATGTCTGCTAAATTTTGGAATCCAAATAGTATAATAGTTGGCTTATCATTTTCCAATAAGTAAATGCCTATAAATTCGAAAATGACAAGTGAAATTATTATTATTTTTTTCTTCTTTTTGGAAAGGACTTAATAGAGATTATATGGTAGTCCATTATTAGTAGAAAATTGTGACATACTATCACTCCAACTCCCTATAATTCATGACATTGGTCCATTGCATAAGTTTATAGATCATATAGGGGGATTCTAAGTATAATATACTTTTAGCTCTTGCCTAAAACATAAAATAAGAAGCCTTTACAATTTGAGGCTAAACTAGTAAGTCTAAATCCAAGCCATTTGGCCGACCTAGCTAGCCCTTGCGTGGTAGAGCACAAGAGTGCCACCACGCCGCCGCAAAGCTGCACTTTGGCACGCGATTAACTAATCAACTAAGATGCAAATATGTATAGATGAATTGCTTTTCTCTAGATTAGAGATTGCATCACACCCTTTAAACAAAATGAAAAGATTTGCACTTGGAACACATTACCACGTAATTGTCTCTCCGGAACTAGACAAAAAGTAGCTTTTCCAATGAATAAAAATGATGCACTCCACCCTTCATATAAGAAAAGTTAATGTGAAAAAAAAGTGAAGAATCTTTCAACAAAGTCAGCCACATTGGATTTGTATCTTTCATTAAGGAATCAAAATAAATGCTAATCAAGGATTTTTAGATCTACTACTAGGAGTTCATATGAATCATGCATTATCCTCACATATATCCAATATACATTATCCTCACATATATCCAATATAGAGACAATTTTGCACTTGTGGTCGTGTTATGAATCATATCGTTTTTGTTCTTCTTTTGGCCTTTCAAGTGCCCTTGAAAGAGGGGATCACTTTAACTCAAAAAGGGTGTCCCAGAGGGTGGCCTACTTTCTCATTAAGAAGGAAAAAGAATTTAGAAAAGAAAAAGGGTATGCCCTACTTCTAATATATGAAGAAGAAAAATGAATAATAATAATAATAATAATAATCATAATAAGTGGGTGCAATACTCTATGATTTTTGGAAGTACATTATGCTAGATTTCATTATTTAAAGCATGAAAGATCTTCCGCAATGATGCTCATCAAGATTATTTAAAATAACTATTAGGACTTAGTAAATTATAATACATGTTTCTTAAAGCAGCAGTCAAAGATTTATTATTCTTTCCTTCCATAATCTAGAGGTGGCGGTGGCAGTGGCACCATTTCTTTTCTTTCTTAATTCCTATTTTCTCCAATCCCTTCTGTTGCAACTTTTGTCTTCACGGGCAAAAGCTTAGTTTAACAAAAGAACCAGAACATAACCCTATAACCTAAGAAACCCCTTTATACATATAGAGATCACATAAAGCGGAAAAGCACATGGGATTCATGGTGGCTTTCAACCTATAATTCTACCTACAGTTCCATGAGTATCATCATGCATGCATTCTCAACTAAAAGGTACATGGATATCGAAAAATTGCATGAATATTATTGGCCAACTCACATGTATAATACACATATATGTAAGAGCTCAATATGCAACTTTGTGATCATCATTTTCAGCCTTTGGTCAGTACCATTCATTGCAGCCATAAATTATGTCCATCCAAATTCTACAAGAGAGGAACTTTAGAGCCAGAGTTGGTCCCAAAGCCAATTGGCAATTGGTCTAGGTATGCAGATATAGATAGTTGGACATGGTCCCAAAACTTTAGCCTTGAACAAATAGTCAACCTCATTAGATTCTCCCAATTGACATTTTATAGATGAAAAAATAAAGGCAGGCCAAAAATAAACTCGAAAAAAAAATGATTTTTAGTTGCCTTTTTTACTCAATGTACAGTACTGATTCGGATCGATATGTACCGTTGAAAGAGAAACCTTACCGGCAATTACTCTGACTGTTTAGTTCGATAATGTTGTACCGTATATTGTACTGCCAGTTTAATTTGCTACCTAAATAAATTAAAATAAAAAGGTAGTTTTCATACGTTACTGTCAGCGAGTAGAAAACTGAGAAAGAAAAGTGCCCTTCTTCACTTTTAGAAGACCTTTCGGGTGACAACAAGACAAATATATGAGTGAGTTTGGTGTAAAAGAATGGACAATATATTTATTGCTTTTTATTGACACGGATTAACGGATAAGACTTGTCTTATCGTGTAGTATTAGAACGGTTTAAGATTACTTTTTAGAGCGGTAGATATAGCTAATGGTAGGCACTGTGAAAGATCTTGAGTTTAAACTTACGTTCTCCAGTCCAAAAAAAAAAAAAAAGAAGAAGAAGAAGAAGAAGAAAAAGAAAAGGAAAAAAAAAAGAACTTTTTCAAATAATATCAAAAAGCCCAACTCATTTAATATTTTAGAGCGAAAAAAAATTCACATATTTACATTTATATCAAATTAAATTGTATTGTTCTATCAAATAGCACTAGTCCATAAATATTGCCAAATTTTGAAACTTAAGATTGTTAAAAAATTCATTTTTACCTTTTAAACTTGTAAAATATAAAAATATAATAATCATTGAAACTAAAAGGAGTTTAAAATATTCAAAACAATTAAAATCAAAAAAGAAAAAGAGAATGATAAAAGTTAAAGAAAAAAAAATTACCTCGTTTTCTCTTTCCTTTTTTTTTCTCCTTAGTTTAAGTGAAAATAATAATTATTAAAACTAAAAAGAATTTAAATTACTCAAAACAATTAAAATGAAAAAAACATGAAAAAAGTTCAAAAAGAATTTCCCTATCTACCTCTCTCGTTCATTTTTACTTTTAATAATTATTTTTAATTATATTTTATGAGTTTAAAGGCTTAAATTGTCTTTTTCTGCAATATTAAGTTTCAATTTTGATTGTATTTGTAGGCTCGGTGCTATTTGATAGAAAAACACAAATTAAAGTTTAGTTTGATATAAATAAAAATGTGTGGCTTTTTTGCTAAAACATTAAATGCAATATTTTTTTTTTCCTTAATATTATCCCTTACTTTTTTGTAAACTTAAGAATATATTCGACATTAGTTTTAAAATAAGATTTTCATTTTATGGCACTAAACTATATAGAATGTCTTAATATGTCACCGATTAAAAGTTTCAACTTTGTTCCGAAATTATTAACATACAAACAAAATACAAAATGGCAAGTATCATAATCTTAGAGCATATTGTAAATTGAAAACCTACATGAGTATTTTGGATTGAAATTAGTAAAATGGTTACAAGGAAATTTGAACCTTATAATATTCAAGAAGTATACTGAGGCGCTTTAAATAGTGCAAAGGCATATATAGGGTTTTGGACACTTATACCTATTTTTCAAAAAATAATACCAAATTTACGACCTTTCAAAAATAATAAAAATTCATACGACCTTTTTATGGCATTTATCTAAATATTTTGAAAGTTAGAAAAAGCGGTTGCATTTTAGTAAATAAGTCATCCTTTTTTTTTTTTTTACAGGAAACCACAAAGGTTTCCTGAAAACCAATTTGGTTTAATTTAGTTTCCTATCAGCGGAATGTTATATAAGTAAGTAAATTATAGGAAACTGCAAAGGTTTCCTGGAAACTAGTTTGGTTTCCTTTAGCCGAAAGCCCTGTACATAAGTAAATCACAGGAAAGCACAAAGCTTTCCTAGAAACCATTTTAGTTTCATTTAGCCGAATATCCTGTACGTAAATAAATTACATGAAACCATTGTGGTTTCTGAATATCCTATACATAAGTAAATCACATGAAACCATGGATATTTCTGGGAAATCATTATGGTTTCTTTTTTGCAGAATGTCTTGTAGCTAAATAAATCACAAGAAACCATCGTGGTTTCTGAATATCCTGTACATAAGTAAATCACATGAAACTATGGACATTTCCTGGAAACCATTGTGGTTTCTTTTTTTGCAGAATGTCTTGTAGCTAAATAAATCACAGGAAACCACGAAGGTTTCTTAGAACCATCGTGATTTTCTTTTTGTAAAATATCATGTAGCTAAATAAATCACAGAAAATAACGAATGTTTCCTAGAAATCATTGTGGTTTCTTTTAGTAGAATACCCAGTAACTAAGTAAACTGCGAGAAACCATTGTGGTTTCCATTTTTCTCCTTAAGCTCCCTTTCATTTTTCCGTTTTTATTTTATTCTTTTTTTGTATTTTTTTTCATTATTTCAATATTTTTTATTTGCTCCATTTTTATTTAATTCTTTTATTTTCGTTTTAGTTTTTTTTTTTCGCTTTATTGTTCCTTCTATAATTTTGTTCTAACTATTTAGGTTAATAATAACCAAATTGATTACTAGTTTCTCTAAAAATTATATTAGTTTCTTTGAAAACCAAATTGGTTATGGTTACTAGTGGAAACTAATTTTGTTTTTAGTTACTATTCGAAACCAATATAGTTTCAACTCGAAACTACTCAATACTAATTTGGGTTTTGGTTTTAAAAGTAACAATAACCAATTTTTTTTTATGAAACTAAAATAGTTCAATTTTTTTTTTGTCACTAATCGAAACTAACGCAGTTTCTACTAGAAACTAGTTTGATTTACACTTGAAACTAATAAATGTCAATTTAGTTTTTTATTTCAAGAATAACAATAACTAATTTTTTTAGGAAACCAAAATAGTTCAAATTATTTTTTGATTACTATTTGAAACCAATATGGTTTTCACTCGAAACTAATTTGGTTTTAAGAATAACAATAACTAAATTTTTATAGAAAATTAAAATAGTTAAAATTATTTTTTAGTTACTATTCGAAACTAACATGGTTTCTACTTGAAAAACTAATTTGGTTTTCTGAATACTGCGAGAAACCAGATTAGTTTCTACTTAAAAACAAATATAACAAAATTAGTTTATACTTACTACAATAAACTAATTTGGTTTCCCCTCAAACTAATTTAGTTTTTACAAGAAACCAATTTAGTTTCTACTTGAAACATAAATTTCGTTTTCTGGTTACTATAGGAAACCAGATTGGTTTCCGCAAGAAAAGTTGAGAGGTTGGGGTTTAAACCGTCAGTTTGACTCCTGTAACCTTAAAAGATGCGCTAGTTATCAGACTAACTTTTTTAAAAAGAGAGAGTTTATTTACAAAAATGTCACCGCTTATTGGAGATCGTACTTTTTGGAATTTTTTTTAAGAAAACCGTATAAAATGTGCTTCATTTTCGAAAATCGTAATTTTGGTATTATTTCTTAAAAAATCGTGCTAGGTGTCTTTTTTCCAAACATTAAAGAAAGAAAGAAAGAAAAAAAAAAAAAAGAAACGTTCTAAAATATTAATCTCATACTTTTAGAAGGATAAACTGATAAGTGATTACTCTTTATTTATAGGGACGGATATCCTCATTACATCCCTTCTCCCTCCGATTAAATACGTTAGGGTGGAATTTTAGTTTGATATTGCCCTTTTCTTCTACCTTGAATTTAGAAGTGGAGATAATGAGTTTGAGCCATACATGAATATATATATATAACTATATATATATATATACACACATTATATGATAGATTTATCGTTATAATTTTTTTTTTTGATAAATTATCGTTAGAATTTTGGAAAAACAAAAATATACAAAATATTTATGTGGGTTGTATCGTGTCAAGTTCCTCCCCACTATCGTGTTTTGTCGGAATGACTTCTAATCTTTTTTTAATGACAAAGATACCATTCTTAATTTCCTATACCCTCTACCCATATAGCATCAATAAATTATAATATTAGATTCTTCTCTTCAAAAAAAAATTATAATATTGGGTTCTGAGCCAATATATATATATATATGGGTGAGGTTTCAATGGTTACTGCTATATTTACCCATCGATGGTTACTGTTCTTTTAGCCGTTGGATGAAAATCTAACGGTTTTAATTACATTAGTAGTTGGGATTTAGTATTAAGAAAATTGGATACTTAGTTAGGATTCTCTGTCACATGTGAGAGGTTATAGCCTTTCGTATTTGACTCTATTAATTTATGAACAAAAAAAGATATCACAATTAATCAGGGACTCATTTCGAATATTGGGATGTCTTGACTATCAAGAAATTAAACAAAACATCAACAAACTAATAATCAAATCATATCAGCAATTTTTTTAATCAAATAATGTATAGTAAATCCTCATTTTCCAAACTAGATGATTACGGAGTCAGTATCACAAGAAACTTATCGAAACGTCTTAAAGCTCAATACATATGACTGTTACAATTTACAAAGAAAAATACATGTGGATATTCTTACACCGAAGAGAGCTTAAAAGTTAAAACAATGTCCGACTCATGTACCCAAGCGCCATTTTAAAATGGGTATGTGTGCCCCAACTTAACAATTCTAGACATTAGTTTCCGTTGTGTAAAAATTTAAAGGAAAATTAAGTAAAATACACCGTTTTTATGGAAACTATATCTCTCCCAATAGTTTTTAGGTAATTATATCTTTTTATAAAAAAAATGTATAAAAGGACTAATATATTCTTGAATAGAAACTGTTAGATATGGTATTGATGCTAGACAAAGGTGTCTAATAACTCAACTGGAAAAGAAAAGCTTAAATATTGAGCGCTAGGCAGAGTGTCAGGAGCGCTAGACACGAGTGTCGAGCGGCACTATATAATGTGTCTAGCAATTTGACTCCTCATGTCTAGCTAGATTTGGATCAATGTTTGAATATTATGCGCTAGACACGAACGTTAAAAGGCATTAGATAAAGTATCTAACAATTCGACCTCCATTGCCTAGTTAGAATGTAGATCCTTGATAAAATAAGTACTAAGGATATTTTTTTATTTAAAATAATTTAAAACTTAAATATATGTATTCACCCAAAAATTAATAAGAAAGGTATATTTCCTAAAATGCATTATAACAAAAGTGTATTTTATAAATGACTCCAAAATTAAATCCCATAAACATCAGTCGCTTAGACCGATGCCTAATAAAATTTGTAACTCCTAGACATAGGTCAACACGGTAAACGCGGACTAATGTCTAGGAGGTGTATTTTTAGCTTCTTTTGTAGTAATGTTTTTAGAGTTAAAAAGATAGAATCAATGATGACGCATGTTCATGTATAATGCAGGTAGGATGTTGATTCGATTTATTCGTTTATTCTAAAGAAACCAATTCGCAGCAATGTACTTATGTTTTATAAATATAGCCACATATTAAAGCTAGCATGTATTACATTCAACATTTCGTATGAGATATGAACTGCTTAGCAAACACTTACGTTTATTATTAGAAGGTAAAGAAATGGCAAATATGTCCTTTAAATATTGTTTGAAAATCTTCATCGTCCATTTTAGTTTTAAAAATAAAAACAGAATTGTTACCAAATAAACTCTTAATTCTAGAAAAGTTGAAACACTTTTGTAAAGACAAATGATTTCACTGATTCCTAAATTACTGAAAAAGTTTTGTTTTGGTCCTTCAATTCTATTTTGGTTTTACGCCTCAAACTTTTAAAATTGTTCATTATTAAGAACCAATAATACAATTAATTCTTCTACCAAATTTATACTGTGCCCTTAATTTTTTTTTTTTTTTTTGGATAAAAATGGGCTTTTCAAAAGAATAATGTTAATAAAAACTAAAAAGTTCCAATTACAATACAAGCGCATAAGATTATAATTTCAAACTCCTAAAAAAAAAGACGAAAAATAGATCACAAACACAAAAATAACAAAAATTGTGAGTTTAAAGATAACAATGATTACCAGTAAATAATTGCGTTCACAACAATAGCACATTGTGTTAGAAGGTAGCATTAATTATACTTTGCCCTTAAATTTAAAGATAAACTTAACGAAATTAGTGTTCATGGCTGACAGAGAACAATTTTGAAAGTACTTTTATGACCAAAACATAAACATTAAAGTTTAGAACGAAAACAAAACGTTTCTAATAATTCAAAAACAAATGGAATAATTAACCACTTTGGAGAATTATGTGACGTGGTTTTTAGAGACTCAGATGCAGTAACTAGTTGGTATAATTTAATTTCTTTACATAGACCCAACTAGAATCGATCTTAGATATTAAGGTTCTGACACAATATGTCCTATTTTCATTGTCATATATATATATATATATATATATATATCAACTTGCTTAATTACTCATACCAAATCTTGCCATGGCTCTCTATCATTGGATTCTCTCAACTATATCCATAAACATTTCATAACATAAAGAGGATACTATAAACATTTATTGTATGTTTGGCCTACCAATATTATTACCTTGGTACAAAGGGACAGTATAAGCCACGTGTCATATGCAGTGAGAAACCAGACCAGAGCCCCCCATTACTCAAGAATTTAACCCACAAAAAGGGTCCTTCATGTTTCGTTCTCAACCTTCTAATTACATCTAAGAAGGGCACCACCATTACATATGCTACCCACTGAGATTGTGGTTAGGGGACCAATTTAAAAGATCCATTCCCATAACTCCCATTTGTCAATATATGGTCCAAAAAGAATGTATTTCAGAGACTATGCCGAAGAGAAGTGATGTATTAGTACTCTCTTGGAGTCTCATGAGTCATGTCCAATTTAAGGCTCGTAAGAATTTTTTGATCCTTTTTGCTGTCTTTTCTCTTGAATAAAGAAGTGATCCAATTCAAACCACATTTGAAAAGCTTAAGGAATACAGTGCATAAAGAATAACAAATAATGTAAACGTGGCCATAGGTCTAGCTTGGATAGATAAATAAGTTAATCTCCAATGTTGAGGCTACAAACTTGAATCACTGTTACCGTAACTAAGAGTACTAGTACCACGTGACATTGCACTCTAGTAAGAAAAGAAGAAAGTGAAATTTGAAGTCTCATAACAATAAAATTTGAAGTCTTATCATTTCAAAAAAAAAAAAAAATTGAAGTCTTATAACAATATTCTTTTTTTCTTTTTCTTTTTCCTTTTTTTCCCCTTATTTTTCATTTTGATGGGAGAAAATGAGAAAGCCGTTACCAGAGCATAAGAAGGGAGGCCCCATTTAGGTGTTTGTTTTTTTGGTTTGCATATTTGCTTCTGAGTCCTAACTCTGGCCACTGTGTCTGTAAGAGCCGTTGGGGGACCAACTCTGGCCACAAGTTCACTGTTTCCTCTTACTTTTTAACTTCATTTCATTTTCTGTAAATAGTTGCAAAGAGTCAGATTGCTTCACTGGTTTATTATTTGGTAGAAATAATTCCGCCCAATATAATAAACATATATATATATATATATATATATATATCATCCTTTTGTCCCCTCGAGGCACAGAAGAGTTAAACAGAACAAAAATGGTTAACATGACCTCTGAGTCTGATCCTCCCATTGTCCACAACCCCATGTCTTGTCATTCCTCACAAAGAATATATTTCTCATTCAATGAATCACTTCCCGAAGCTTTTCATCATATAACTCTCGTACCAATACCATCACCCAAAAAATAAAAAAATAATTAAAAGAACAATTTTTATTTTCATCTTTAGGATTATAGGGCAAAATGAAACATTATACGATATATAGAGAATGGATAATAATGATATATTAATTCTCCTAGTAACGTATGATCTATCCACCTCGACAACAAATTAAAATAAAGATAATTAAACTGGAATATGTGTCGAGTAAACTCTAAATATCCCCACTTGTTATCCCCCCTAAACTTTTATTTAACTATTTTACTAACTCATCCATGCATATTCTTTCCTTCTATCAACTTTATAGCTAATTAGCTTTGATGCAAGAGAATTGCTTATAGCTTTTATTTAGAATTTACCAGTAATTGTAAATAGTGAAAAATAAAAGAAAATTACACTAACAATTGTGATAAATGCTGAAATTATAGTGACATTCTTAAAACAAAATAATTTCGGTGACATTCCTTGGGTCCAAAAATAAAGACCAGATTTTAGTGAAATTGTCATCACTTAGGTATTCTTTTTTTTTTTTTTAGCAATTACGTGTTGTTTTAATAATTTTTTTTTTTAAAAAAAAGGTTAAACACAATGACATTTCAATAGTCAAAATAAAATTTTTGTCAAATTTCACTTAAAAGAGGAGTCTGTCTATATTATATATATATATATTTTAGGGAGTATTAGTGATAACGTTTTTTATTAGGTGGAGTTACTGTAAAATTGACATGAAACAGGCGGTGATAATGTAATTTTTCAAAAAATAAATAATCATTACAGCTGTATTAATCTTAGGATAATGAAGACGTGACAATTATTAAATAAAAAATGATCATGGAGGGTTGACAGTGACACTGACAGCGGGTTTATGAGGAGGATTCCTTGACGTTAGTGAGCTAGCTATATACCTTGTTTCTTTTTTATTTTCAGGGAAAAGGATCAGTGCTAACATCACCCACAAGGGTCATACAGTATATGCATATGGCCACGTCATATGTAGTTTTTATTTTTGCCTTTGCCACGTCATATATAGTTGATTTTCTTTGGATTGTTTTGCTTATGTGTTATTCTCGAAATTTCCATTTATTGTTACTAATTACAAATTATTGGGAAAAGAAGCTGTAATGATTATTTTGGAAATTTTGCACAATTTGTTTCACCTAATCCTACCTATTACGTCCTCTGAGTAGGGGTTGGCATAATTGGATGACGGGATCAATTGAATTTGAATATGAATACTTATAGTTATATGGGACATGAGAAAATGACTATACGACTAATGGGATTTTATTGCAAGTACGATAATATGTGTTCTTTTCTTTCAACCAGGGACAAGAATTGGAAACACATTAAGTTTTTTTTTATTAGATACAATATTGATCTCTCAATTATACTCATTGTGGCATTTTATCCCTTGAATACCTTGAATTATGTAATTATTACAGTAATGACCCTTTTATTACAAACTATTAGTTTCTTAATAGAATATATGGACAAAGCATATAATTGAGCATTATTTACTTCTATGAGTCAGAATCTCGTTTTTAGTCATAATTACTAATATGTATAATTTGTACAAGACCCATTCCTGTTAAAAATTTAACAGTTTATGAAAAAAAAAGGTCATTGCTGCAATAATTGCATAAATCTTGATAGTCCATTGTGTAAATTAAAAATCAGAATCTCATTCTTGACTATAGTTACCAAACTATGTGCTCTGTAATGACTTACTTTTGTTAAAAATTTAATAGTTTAAGACAAATTGATCATTATTGTAATAATTACATAATTCAGGGACCATTACTATATAAGTTAAAAATTGAGAGGGCAAAGTGATATAATAGACATAATTCATGGGCTATTAATATCATTAATCTATTTTTTTTAAAATAAAAAAAAAAGTAGAGAAAAACTATTGTTATATGCATTTGTCATATTTGACACATTTTCATCTAAAATTTCCACCTTTCATTAGGATGATGCGTTTAATGCACTGAAGCAAGTTTTTCCCATAAAAATAAGGAAAATTAGTCATTTTGCTCCCTCACATTTGCTATCAGTACGAATTTGCCCCCTCACTATTGACTTTGTATTCAAGTGCCTCATAGATGACAAATTTGTTCTTCTTTTGTCCCCTCACTTTTAACTTAATATTCAATTGCCCCTACAATGACAAAATTATTGTTCTTTTGTCCTATTACTTTTGACTTAGTATTTAAATGCCCCCTAAAATGGTAAAGTTGTTGTTCTTTTACCCCCTCAAGTCTAACATTGTTAAAAAATTGTTAATGGACAATAGCCAAATAATCATTTTACTATTAATTGAGCAACTTTACTAAAGAATAACAACTTTACTCAAAGTAAAATTATTATTTGGCTATTGTTCATTAACAACTTTCTAATGATGTTAGAGTTGAAGGGGTAAAAGAATAACAACTTTACTATTTTAGGGACCATTTGAATACTAAGTCAAAAGTAAAGGGGTAAAAGAATAATAACTTTACTATTATAGGGGAGACTTGAGCATTAAGTCAAAAGTGAGAGTACAAAAGAAGAACAAATTTGTCATCTAGGGACATTTGAATACAAAGTCAAAAGTGAGGGGGCAAATTCATACTAATGGCAAATGTGAGGGGGCAAAATGACTAATTTTCCTAAAAAGAAAAATAAATGATAATGGAAAATTTCATAAAAGAATGAGAAGAAATCAAAACTTAAGGTATCCATCCCTAATTTTAAATTTTCACTTATTATGCGAAAGATTTCCTAAAATTTATGTCCCACAATATGTAAATAAACAAATAAAATTTTTTTCCTAATTTTTATTTTTTATTTCAATTTATTACGGATTTGCATGGTTTATATAGGACCCGTTCGGGATAGCTTTTACTTTTACTTCTAAACAATAGAAAAAGAGAAGAAAAAGTGATAGCTTTTTAGTTACTATTTCGATAGTCAATTTCAAAAGAGCTTTTTCTGCTTGAAGAGCTTTTTAATGTGTTTGACATGTAAGTTTAAAAGCTATATTAATTAGAATATGCCAATTTTATCCCCAAATTCTTTTCTTTGCCTAAAAAATTATTGATTCTTAAATATAAAAGAAATTTTATTTTTGCTTAAAAAAATTTCTTTTCACTAAAAACAATAAAAATAAAAAGTATAAATAAGAAACATTATAAATAAATCCAATATTCGTACATACTGATAAACTTTTGTTCATTAAAGCATGAGGTCTCCAGAAATTCTATCACGAATAACTTCTATTTCACTCTCATCTATTGTTAAGTTGACACTTGGTTCATTAGTATCGTTTGACGAAGTATTATCTTGCACGTCATATGAGGAAAATTCTAAGTCAGTAATTAGCCTCCCTCCTAATAAAATTATGCAAAGCCATTGAAGCAGTATTAATAACAAGTTGCTTATCGAACTTATAATTAGGCATTCGTTGCAAAATTCTCCATCGTGCTTTCCAAACACCAAAATAACGCTCAATAACACTGTACAATGATGAATGAGTATGGTTAAATACTTCTCATTGACCTCTGCTTGACCACCTAGTTCAAATTGAGAAAGATAATATTGTTCTCCTTTAAATGGAGCTAAATAACCTTTCAAGTTTGGATACCGTGCATCAACCAAATAGTACTTATTTGCAATATCAATCCAAATATTAAAAAAATATCATTCTAAGTAAATCATAAAATATTTCTATGGGTATATCTTATAAGTGAATATTATATGCTATTTGAGGGTTTAGGAAATTTTAAATCAGTATTTCGCAATGCTTATAAAAAAATACGAGTATCATGTGCAGTTCCTTCTCATTCTGGCCAAACATACGTAAATAATATATCAAATCTACATACAACCATAATATTTTGGGTAGGACATCCTTTTCTACCAATATATGGAATTTGCTCATCAACTGAAAGTGATGCACGAACATGTGTTCCATCTATAACTCCAATACAATCCTATCAATAACAAAATATATGAATAAAAACCCACAATATAGAATAATACCTATATTTACGAAGTTTCAAAAAAGTATATATGAATTAACTTAAAGTATGACCAGTATTTAGGATTAAGTCGTATATAGCGTGGAATTTCATCGAAACTGTCAGGAACTCTAATTTTATCTATGGCAAGTATAGCCAGCTATTTTTTCTAATATAATCTACTAACATTTTCTCCTGAATATTGAAATTTTTCTTGAATCATTCTATTTTATGCACCATATCCTAAAGTCATTAAAAACATACCAAAAGATTTTTCTAGTCGAACTCCTTTAGTAGAAGTTAATCCATAACTTCTTAATCTATCATATAATTTGCAAAAAACATGTTTATCCATACGGAATATCTTATGATAACGTCGACTATTTCCTTTAAGTATCTCTGTAATGGCTTCCCTTGAAAGAGCTTTGAAAAGTTAAAAGCTCATTTTAAAAATTATCCAAACACACTCAAAAACTACTTTTAGACTCAGGAAGCCAAAGGGCAGTTTTTAAAATCCATCCCAATAGGCCCATAGTATAGAACTATCAACTAACGATCAAGAGTAACAACTTCTTCATTCTCTTTATAAGTCTCATGACAAATTAAAATAATGCTTATAATGCTTGGGGATCACATACAACATTGCTGTATCGTCATTAATTTTTTCAAACAAACAAGACAAACATGTCATCATGTAATTGACTTTGCCCTTTCCTCCATTTGGTGGGAAAAAAGAGAAAGAAAGGAAAGAACACATAAATTTTCAAAACTCGTATCATTTTTATCATGTGCCATTTTGGTACTCGAGTAAGAATTATATTATGAAAGACTTTCTAGCTAGCTCAGCTTCAAAGTCATGCTTCTTTTTGTCTTCTAGCTGGTTTTTCATATGTATCTCTCACTTTCATTTGAGAATTTGATTTTGAATTTATAATATTATCCTAACTAAATCTAAATTTAATACATGCTTGAGGCTCGTTGGGAAGTTAATGTCGAGCGCCCCCATGCAATCAACCAATGAACCAAACTATATACAAACATCACTATCAAAATTTAAGAATACTCAAAGAAACAACCATGCAGAAAGACAAACACACCATCTTTTTTTAAAGAAAATTTAACAATGTTAAATATATTAGGAAATTATTCTGTTATATTTTGAGTGAACAAAAAAACTTCGAAATTCACATATTCTTTGAGTTCTTCCCTTATTTGCTTTCATTAAATACGAGCTTAATTGGGCATGCAGATTCTGATAACCCTTTTTTTTTTTTTTTAATATACTCTATCCTCTTAATTGAGTTCCAAGTCTGGCTTTAATTTCTTTTATGGTCATAATATTTAAGCACAGTGTTTGATAAATTATGCTTGAAAAACCTTCAATTAATTGTAAATCTAATTAACCTATGAGGAAAAAAAAAAGAAAAAAAAATATTTGAATTCCAATTTCCATGGTCTTTTTAAAAAACAAAAATAAAAAATAGATATTCATGGACTATTTGTAATGCACATTATAATAAATTTCTTTTAGAACAAATACTATGACTATGAGACACTCACAGTGCTAAACACCACCAATTAAGTCTACAAAATCAGTTAACCAAAATAATCAATTAACTTCTCTTTGATGGTGGTACAACAAAGAAAACAAAGGAAAAAATAAAATAAAAGAATTAATTAAAAAAAAAGGGTGGTCTTTGTTTCTTCTGTATTAGGCATGGTTTCAAAAAGGGTCCAACTGGTACAAAAGGTAAAACCGGCAATTTCAACGGAACGGACATGTTGCCGTTGGTCCCCACCAAATTTTTTCAGAAAAGATATTTTAAATTTGGTTTTAGATTTAATTACCTTTTCGTACACTGAGGCCTATTACTATTAATCAATATTCAAGTCAAGAAAAAAAAAATTAATTAATTAAAGAAAAGAATACTAAAATAAAATAATAATAATAATAAGAGTATTTGCATGCTCAAACAAACGGGCACACCGCTTTATTGGCGATGTGTCCTCTGTTTTCAGAGGTGGTCTCTCTGAGCTTGTCTGCAACAGATCTCACCCTCTCTCTCTCTCTCTCCCTCCTCAGTCCTCATCTCTCTCTCTCTAGCACTCTTTTCTACTACTCACTTCAGCTCCTCAGCTCTCTCTTTCTTTCTCTTTCTCTCACTAGTTTGGAGTATAGATAGTATCGTTTTCTTTGGAAGGAGGCCTCGTGAGATGCATGTGAAGCTCGTTTTGAGATCTGGGCTTTAATGATCCAAACGGGTCATTTTGCTTTTATCTGATTTCAGGTGATTCCTTCCACTCTTCTTTATTTGCTTTTTTGCTTGGTCTCTTCTCTGTTCATGTCCCTCTGCCTTTTTGGTATGTTACATATTATCTTCCTTCTTTCTTTCTTTCTTTCTATCTAGCTCAGCCTTATGTAATTGCATCTCATTTTGTCCAGAACCCATAGCTTTTTAGGTTTATAAAGCAAAAGGGTTGGAATTTTTGTCACTTCTTAGGTTTTGGAAAGATGGTTTTTTTTTTTTTTTTAATGTTTTTATTATTTAGTTTTTTTTGTCTATTATGTTGTTTGGTTTTGCATGTTCAAGCTCACTGAGCTAAAGTTTAGTTCTTTCTAATGGTGGGTATCATTTGAGTACAATTTTTTTTTTCTTCTTTTGGGTATGTTATTTATGGTTTTACTGTTTCAAGGAGTTACTTTGTTTATGTTGGATTTTTTTTTTGAAGGGTTATCTTGTCAATGAAAGAAATTGCTCCTCTCTGTGGAGTTATCATTGGAAATGGGGTTTCATATTGTGAAAGTGATTGGTTTTCTGTTGATGGGGATCTTTGATTGGTCCATTTTTGGCGTTATATTGAGCTCTGCAAAAAAATTTAGTGGGGATGTGATTTCTGGGGATTGAGGAAATTTATTGTCTTGTGGAAGCCATAACTTCTAAGATTTGGGATAGCTTTGTAATAAAAGATGCGATACATCTTGATTTGTTTCCTTATTACACAAGAGATTCTGAGTTTGGACACATAAAACGGTTCTGATCATGACCAGAGCTGTTCGAGATAGAATTCTTAAGGATGCGAATGGTGACATCGGTGATCATCTACGCAACCACATCCATTTGACAAATTGCATTCACTTGAAGAACCACATGCATAAGCAAAGCCCCATATTGACCGACAGGTCGCTTATGAGGGACCTTATTGTCCTTCAGAGGTCACGATCTCTCAGGGACCCTTCTGCCAGCCCCCCCTCGTGGCATTCGCCTTCAATTGTCGATTTGCTTCCTAAGAAAGGTGAAAATGATGGCTTGGTTCGGGAGGGCCGAAGGTCAATAGGTGTCGAGCGTCGAAGAGAAAGTAGTAAGAGACTTTCCGGAAGTTCTCCACCATTTGCAAGCTTGTTGACATCAAAAGTTGCTCCTGGTGAGATTGCTGGGGGCAATGATGGGATGGCAGCAATCAGTGAACGTAGTAGCAAGAGTGGAGTTAGGGATGGTAGAAGAACTAGGAGGGAAGAGTCTAGTCGGAAAAGTAATAGGATTGATATTTTGGGTGGCAATGAGGAGCCTCCACTGGATCAAGATAGCAAGGATGTGTCCAATGATGTTGTTTCTGGAAACTCTGCATCTAAAAGTAGGAAAGGTAGGCAAAAGGGGAAGCATATTCAAGGTGCTCAGGTGAAGACCCTTTCAGAACAGTTGAATGATGTTAAGATGGATAGTGATGGTGTAGCTTCTTCTAACATCCATTTACGTGGAAGACAAACTCAACAGGAGAAAACTGTTGAGGAAGCAGAAGAAAGCATCCGGGGTTACTGTAGTGGACTGAATAGGGGCAAACAACGGAAATTTCGAGGTGCCAGAAGACGCCGCCTTGCTGCAGGTTCCAGAGATATCAATGCTCAGCATGAATTGTCTGTAGCTTCTAATACTCTTGCTCAAGGTTCTGTACGCTCCAAGTATAACATTGACGGAGAGGAAGAGTATGAAGAACAAAACGTCACAAGAGCTCCTAGAAATGGGTGTGGGATTCCATGGAATTGGTCAAGAATTCATCATAGAAGCAAAACGTTCCTTGACATGGCTGGAAGGAGTTTATCTTGTGGTTTGTCTGATTCAAGAGTAAGGAGAGGGGGTCCAACTGGCCGTGGGAGAGATATCACTGACATGCCTGTGGCATCTGAATACTCAAGTTCATCTTCTAAATCTGATGCTGAGGCACTGCCTTTGCTGGTTGATGCATCGGGATCACAGGAAAGCTCTGAAAATGCTGATTGGGCTCGTCGCTATTCTGGAGAACTTGGTATTTACGCCGAAAATTTATTTAAGCGTGATGTTGATTCTGACCTTGCTTCTGAAGCTAGATCTGGTGATCAACGCAAGTTGAGAGGACGCAGCCGCAGTAGGCATCAAAACCTGACACAAAAGTACATGCCAAGAACCTTCAGAGATTTAGTAGGACAGAATTTGGTGGCTCAAGCTCTTTCAAATGCTGTCGTAAAAAGGAAAGTAGGACTGCTATATGTTTTTTATGGTCCTCATGGCACGGGGAAAACCTCTTGTGCTCGTGTATTTGCTAGAGCCTTAAATTGCCAGTCTTTGGAACACCCTAAACCTTGTGGAGTATGCAATTCTTGCATAGCACATGATATGGGAAAGAGTAGAAATATAAGAGAAGTTGGCCCTGTAAGTAATTTTGACTTTGAGAGGATTATGGATCTACTTGACAATATGATTATTTCACAGCTGCCATCACATTATAGAGTGTTCATATTTGATGATTGTGACACATTGTCGCCTGAATGTTGGAGCGCCATATCAAAAGTTATTGATCGAGCACCTAGGAGAGTGGTTTTTGTCCTTGTTTGTTCGAGTCTTGATGTGTTGCCTCATATAATCATATCTAGGTGCCAAAAGTTCTTTTTCCCAAAGCTAAAAGATGCAGATATCATCTATACTTTGCAGTGGATCTCGAGCAAAGAAGATTTAGAAATTGATAAGGATGCACTAAAACTTATTGCATCAAGATCAGATGGTTCATTAAGAGATGCTGAGATGACTCTTGAGCAACTGAGTTTGCTTGGTCAGAAAATCTCTGTTCCTCTGGTTCAGGAACTGGTATGGTGTTTCTTTCTCTATGAGCAATAATATTATAGTTTTATATGTCTTTTCATTTTGTATTTGCAATACTTTGTTATCTTGAAAAACAATGCTGGTTATCTCGAGGAATTAGGTGTTTTGAGGGTTGTGCATTTTTTTCCCGGCATTTTATTTAGTATTTTTACTCAAAGTTGTCTCATTTTTTATTAATCTTGTTGCCATAAGTTAATCAAATTACAAATAATCTAGTTCGACTGGGGCCTTTTTTTAGCATTGGGCTATCTGTATAAGTCGATTTTGTGTTTTGTAATTCACTCAAACTCTCATTGTATTGTGAACCAAGTAGATGGTGTTTGTTGTTTTTTACCATTTTATTTCTTACCATTATTGTTGGTCTTCTGATGCCTTTGGAAAGGTCACATACTGAAAGTCATGACCATGTTTTTCCAGGTTGGGCTCATCTCTGACGAGAAATTGGTAGATCTTCTTGATTTGGCATTATCTGCAGACACAGTTAACACTGTTAAGAATTTGCGAGTCATAATGGAAACAGGTGTTGAGCCATTAGGCTTGATGTCACAACTTGCAACAATTATTACAGATATACTTGCTGGTAGTTATGATTATACAAGAGAGAGGCCGAGAAGGAAGTTCTTTCGTCACCATCCATGTGAGTCCAAAAGCTTTACCAAGGACAATTTATGAACTAATTCATCTTATTAATTTATGATGATTGTATTCTTATCAGTTTTTTCAGGATCTACCTATCTGGATTTCTCAATTTTGATGCTTATTTGAAATCATTGTCCTTCAATTCACCTCAAAATTGTAAAAACAATTAGAATATCACTTTTTTTTTTCAGCAAACAGAAAAAGAAAGGAAGGAAATGAAAAGAATGAATCTCATTCTTTGAGAGAGCATTTAACTGATGTGCCATTGGCCAAATATCCTTGTGCTGCTGTGCAAATTTAATAGGCAGACTAACCCCAAATTTTTTCTGAACTCTTTCCACCTCAATTTATATGTTCTCTTATCGTGTTCTTAAACGTCTGATTTTAAACTTGATGTTTACAGTATCCAAAGAAGATATGGAAAAGCTACGTCAAGCTCTCAAAACTCTTTCGGAAGCTGAAAAACAGTTAAGAACTTCAAATGACAAACTAACATGGTTAACGGCTGCACTGCTCCAACTTGCACCTGATCAACAGTATATGTTGCCTAGTTCTTCTGCAGACACTAGTTTTAACCAAAGTCCCTTGCCCTTAAATAATGTGGCTGAAAGAAATGTAGTTAGGAAAGGTAGTGAGCAAGATCATATCATAAATAATGATAGAGGTTTGTCAACAAATGCTAGACAAGCTGGAACTTCTGACTTGTACAGCAGTGGTCTGATGAGAGATACTAGTGTAGATAGAAAAAGATATAATGGTAGTGCTATGGGTCCTCAACAGACATCTGCACGCCCTACTGATACAATAAGAGTGAACGGGAGGCAGGTTCCTGGAAAAGGCCGTAAAGGGATTGAAGAAATTTGGTTTGATGTGCTTGACAACATTCAATATATTGGTGTTAAAGAGTTCTTGTACCAAGAAGGAAAGCTGATCTCAGTCAGTTTCGGTGCAGGTACAAGTAGTCTGCATTACCCTTATTTATAAATGCCTTTCATACCCAATATGATGCATACACACAATTCCATATTCATCATATATTCACATTCCATATTCACCATATATCCACACATTATTTTTGGGGTTAACTTTTGTGATTCTGCTTATCTTGGAACTAATGACCAGAAGATTCTCTTATATATATATATATATATATATATTTTTTTTTTTCATGAAGTTAATTGATTTGCTTACTTGTAATACTCGAATATCTTCTCAATTATTTGTCTCTAGATTTGTGGCATGAGGATTATCAAAAGAGACAAAAAAATAAGAAATAAAAATAGAAAAATAAAACAAAATAAAATAAAGAGAAAATAAATGTTGATGATCTCATGATGAGCATACAGGGGCACCTTGCTTCTGATATGATAGTAGTAAGATGGCATACCCTTTTTACCAGTTAGATAATACTGATTGATGCTAGCAACTTTTATTTCATAATTTTTCAAATTGTCTATCGAAATATCTCGTAAACAGTAAGATAATTTCTACTTTCATTCATATCCTGCGTCTTGGTGATTGTAGCTGTCTAATCATCGTCTGTTTTTCTTTCTTGTATTTGCTTTGAATTATGCTAAGTCTGTGTCTCAAAATTTTGATTATTAAACAATGTAGTTTCTTCTTTACCCCAGAACAACAACAACATCATGCTTTTCCTTTCCAATTGGAAAAAAGTGCCGTTAAGACTGATCTTGTGAGCAATTTGGTCGATCTATCATAATCGTTTCCAAAACTTTCGTTGTTAAATCTATTAGTTTAATAGTTTCTTTACAAGTTATACTTTGTGTCTGATTTTATGTTCTATTTGATTCTTCTCTCTTGCAGCTCCTACCGTTCAGCTAACATTCAGTTCACATCTGACTAAATCTACTGCTGAGAAATTTCGAAGCCACATATTGCAGGCGTTTGAGTCAGTTCTGGGGTCCCCAGTCACAATTGAAATTAGATGTGAATCGAAGAAAGACTCAAAAGCAGGGGGGCATATGCCTCTTATGTTGCCAGCTTCTAAGGATGGTTTGTCTCAGATTAGAGATATAAATGGAATCAGCAGTGAAGCTCAGCTCTTGCCCTCCAAAACCCTTGAAACGGGTAAGAGTGAAATTGTTGAAATAGCAGCTTCTCCGAGGGAAACCAAGGGTGATGAGCGCATTGATAACCATGAAGAATCTGGTAAAAGAGGTTTGAAATGTGCGATGGGCGGAGAAACGACAGCTTCCCATAAGAAATCAGGTGCTGCTTCAGTCGGAGATAAGCGGAAAGTTGGGGAACAAAGTCAGTGTCAGAGCATAGTTAGGAGCAAAGTATCTCTTGCACATGTAATCCAACAAGCAGAAGGATGTTCACAACGCAATGGGTGGTCAAAACGCAAAGCAGTTTCTATTGCTGAAAAGCTTGAACAAGAAAATTTGTGAGTTCTTCAACACTATTATCCTTCTCCTTAGTAGCATGTCAGCTAAAATTTTCACTAGCCTTGAAGTTTAACAAATAAAAAACATTGACCCTTGAAAAGTGAATTTGAAAAAAAAATTAAAAAAGAAGAAAGAAAGAAAAGAAAGAGAGCAGCCTATTGTTCTATTCTATGCCATCCTAGGTTGCTTCAATTTTGTTGCTCATTATTTCTCTAGTTTGAGCTGGCTTTAATTTATGTACAGGAGACTGGAACCTCGATCAAGAAGTTTGCTTTGCTGGAAAGCAACATCTAGAATAACTCGCCGGAAGGTATAGCGTGACTACTTTGATCTTGCAATGAACTTGCCTTTGATTTTATAGATTTATGGGAACAGGCAAGGGCCTCAGGCTTCAGCCTAAATCTTCCCACACAAGGTGTAAACCAAAGCTCGGTCCTGCTGGTGCTCAGTCTGACCTGATTATCTTGTTTAGTTCTTTTTTTTTTACTTTTTTTTTTTTTTTTTTCATAGACCATGCTAATAGAAATAGTTAGGACGATCCCTTCAAAGAAAAAAGAAAGAAAAGAAATAGTTAGGACCAAACCTATCTAAACAACTGAACACTCCTGAGTTTGCCCAGCTACTTTTTAGCGTTGTATGGTTGTGTAACCAAGTTTTTACTTGATTACTTGGATATACTAGAATGTTCCTAAATATGCGAAGTTTCGATCTGATTGTTGAACCTTTTTGGTTGTATTTACCAAGATACTACTGGGATATAGTAAAAATATATAGGGGTTTGCAAGTTTTTATACGGTACTAGTCTTTTACTACCTGTTTCCTTCTTGTAATACCTATGTTTGTCTTGATCGAAGTGGCCATAATGATACCAATTTAGATTCCAAACTCCCATGCTGGATAGTTTTGTTTATGTAAACTATGATTATCTTATTCGAAGCCATGCAAAGATGTTACTCACAAATTTGTTCCTCTGCAGCTTTCGCGTTTGAAAATCAGGACAAGAAAACCTCGTTCGCTGTTGAAGCTCGTCTCTTGTGGAAAGTGTCTCTCTACAAAATCCTAAAGGTAATAATATAAAGAACAAAATTTTGGCTAGCTTTGAAGGGTTTATACAACCTCATCATCCGTATTACTTGTATTTAGCCATTTTCATTTAGTTTACTAGGTCAAATTTATCTGTCAAATCCAATTTATTGAATAAAAGTTCGGTTTACATTGAAGAGAAGATGTAGAGGACAAGTTGAATTGATAGTGTTCTCAATTTCAATTTATTATTTAAAAAGTAATATACACATGACACATCCTTAGGCATTGGTATTACAAATATAATTTCACCTTCTGAAGTCTTATGTGGCTTTAATTCCTAAGATGTTGGTTCTTTGTCATTGTGAAAAAAAGTACCATGTCGGAGGAATTAGCATAAGAAAATACTTAAAAATCAGAGTTGGATTGATCCCATTACTAAAACAAGCTACAGAAAACAGATGATGATAATGAATCGTGGTACCAATGTGTTATTTATTCACATGTCACTGTGATCGTGCTGCTCTATTTACTATTTTTTCCTTTTTAGTGACTTTCTAAACAGTGCTGACCCATAAAAACATAGGACTTACCTGGATACACTTTTGGTTTTTTGTTTTTCAAATGAAAAGAGTGGACGACATTGATTCAACATTTGCCAACTTGTTAGGGGTGTTCAAATACATCGTCGAAACTGGTCAAATTGCAGTAATTTGTGCAGTTTTTTCATTTTTGTGGTTTAATGCAGCTTATAATTCTAGCCGCTTGGCGACACTTTGGAAAAAGTAACTTTGAAATTTGTGGTTCGAATCGCACCGCAATATGTTTTGTGTGATATTTTTCGAGTATATTTTTGTTATTTTTCAACTTTTAATTTCATAGAATGTACAATTTTAGCTAGAATATACTACCGTGCTAACCCGCATTAACTAGAATATACTACCGTGTTAACATGCGGGTGATAAGATTTTCGTTCCCTCAAATAAAGAGGTCTTGAGATAGAGTTACCACAGCCGCCATGGTTGGAGATTTATGGGCAATCCACTTCGAGGAGATCTATTAATCGATACGGGTGAGTCTACTGTCCAGGGATACAAGAGTATTATGAGGTAGTACGATTTCACTTAGAGTCAAGAGGAGGACCAGTTTACTAAAAAACAAGGAATAATTAAAAATAAACCGAATGATACCAAACCTTGGCTGCATGTGAAACACGGTTGGTTTCTTTCTTCCATTGAACCATGCTTTGGCCCCAAAAGTATCTCTTTTCTGAAAGAGAAATAAAGCTAATTTCAACGGTGCTGGTATGAACCCCAAGAATATGAAAACATGTTGTCGTTTTCATTAGCATCAATCACACTTAACAATAGTAAATACTTAAATAGTTTGACTTGGCTTATTACAAAGAATACTATATAATAAGATTAAGCCCACGGTTTCAAACTCCGTGGTCGGTCAGTTTGAACTAAAACTGCATCTCTTTTCAATGTACAAAAGTGTCACTTTTTCCTCTCTTTTCTGGGATGGCAGAAAAGATATCTTTAAAGAAATTCATGCATTTTTTTTTTCTTTTGCCAAAATTAAATAAAGGTTAAGGCTTAATGGATGTGGAAATTTATATTGGAGTGTGGAGGCAGCCGGCATCGTCGGTCTCCTTTTTCCCATTTTTTTCTTTTTAATTTATTCAGTTTCTGCAAAATTGTCACTTGTTTTCCTATATTTTATCTATACTCAGGCCTCATGGATTATGATCATGAATCTATACCAAAATTTTCATTTCTTTTATGCTTGCTTAGCTCAAAATATAATTTTCAGTCATACTATTATTACTGTGTTCGCTTTATATATATGTAACAATGTATGCAAAATATAACATAATTGTGCAAGACTAGAATGGTCTCACTCTTTGTTATGCAATAGCGCGATAATAATTTTTAGTGTACTATTTTACGATAAGTTATACCACTGAGGACTTAAGTGAATTAGTTGTTTCTCTTATGATTTTAAAAAAAAAAAAAGTCCTACATTCTCAGTCTGATAATTCAATTATGCGTCGTCCTTCAAAACGTCATCCTTTTCCGAATTATATGTCCTCCCAAACACCATTCTTATCCTCTATAACCTTATTTTTCGTCTGAAATAAGAAAAAATAGAAAATAAAATCTTTGAGTTATTGTCCATACGTACCTAAAAATTTAGGTCTTCCATTAACGATATAAGAATGAAAAATGAATTTTTATGAAACGTGATCACTAATCAATGATCAATAGCATTTTTTTAAATTAAATTGAAATATAACAGAAAACTTTATTGCAAGTAATTGTCTACATTTTATAATTTTAGGTCTTCAACTAATAATATATGAATGACAAATGAATTCTATGACTATGATCAATGACACGGATTTTTCATTTATTTTAAAATAGAGATGAAGCACAATCTGGTGGCTCATGCGTCGAGCTCATATAACTATTTCTTTCATCTTTTAATTCTACTCTAGCGCGTCATTAAGTACCAATGTATACACCGAACTGTAAATACATTATATTATGATTATTATTTTTAGTTATCAGTTTATATTAAAAGGCATATTATACAATTTCAGAAGTCATAATTAATTATATCTTATTTAACAAATTTTCAGTATCTTTTGCCGTGTACCGACAATTAGTGGGTGGCACATGCAAGAGGAAAATAAAGATATTTTTTTAGAATGATGTTTTTTAAAGGAAGACGGGGGAAAAAAAAAAAAAAAAAAAAAAAAAAAATCTATTACCGAAAAAAAAAAAAAAAAGCTTAGGGCAAAAATCTTACCCCCCTCCCCCCCCCCAAAAAAATAAGAAGTAAAAAAGAAGAAACTTGGGGCAAAAATCATTTGTTATAGCTGGGGGAACTTCCAAGATAAGAGCATCTTACAAAATTAGAATTTGTTATTTTTTTAATAATAGAAATTAGAAAAATTCAAGCTAAGCATTTTTTTCTTTTTGAGTAAATCAAGCCGAGGACTTGGATTATAATAACTTTGACCAGACAATATGCCTTTTCTATTATTCTTGTTCAGAAAATTCATTTGTTACTGCCTGCAGGTTTTGGCGCCACTAATGCACCGTTATTGACTCTGGAACATAGATTTTGTCCACACATGGCACAATGGGTTGACTTAGAACCAAATTTAGTTTAGTTTGACCCAATTTGAAATTTCACCTTTGATATTGGTTTTTCCTCCTTGATGGGAGAAATTTCACATTTTGGTGTCATGAAATGCATTGCCCCCTCGCTTCCTTAAATAAACAAACAAATAAATAAAATGCTATGGATTAAACTCAAATCTCTAATTACATAGCAATAATAAACCCAAAAAAAAAAATCAATAAAAGACAAAAACAAGCAAATCAGATATAAATTTATGGTTGTTCACTTTCCAAATGATATAATATTTCAAATATGTGGAATACTCCATATATCCTTAAAAAATTAGGTCAAGCCACAGTTTGCATGGATAATCGTGCATAATAATTAAACTCCCCGGAGGTAATCTAATATAAATTCATAGTTCTTGTTGGATTATGTACTTTGAAGAGGAATGATAGATACACTTTCTTTTCCTCTCTTTTGCATTTTATTAGTCTCACTGCTTGACACGTAGATTCTACTAGAGTTTATTTATTATTAAAATATTAAAATAGATAGTGGAATCTACGTGTCAGACTATAAGATTGGAGAGTATAAAAGAGAGTGAGAAAGAGAGTATATTTAGCATTCTTCTACTTTGAAAGAGACCATGTCCCATGCATAGCATATTCAATTAGGGATGCAATGGGGCGAGCTCGAGAAATATTCCCCGCCACGGGTAAGTGAGTGTCCTACTCGTTTACAAATTAAAACAAATTCAAGAACTTATTTGCTTTTTTAAAAAAAAAGAAACATATAGGTTCTATCACATAATAAAATTAATGTATTCACATAATACAATATAAGAGTACTTATATAGTATCTAGTTCTAACTAGGTATATGCATAAATTATATTTATAAGTATATATTACATATATAATTATGCATATATTATATATATTACAATGTATTAGTAAAAGAAACTCATCTATAAATGTCATGTCGTCATCCAAAATTATATAGACACCCTTATCTTCCTCCTTGAATCCACCATCCAACCCCGTGTTGAAGTAAAATGAATTGTTATCCTCTTTTCCTTGTTTTAGGGGATTGTACTACTCTTATAAAATTATGGCTGGTATTAGAGAAATTGTTCCCGCTAGAATCTAGGGACATGTTTTGAGGGTGTTATTTCATGAACACTTTCTATATACATTGTACACATCCGGCTTAAACGAATGAATAAAAATGGTATCAGAGCCGATACTGTTAATATTTTCGGTGAAATTCTAGTTTTAAAAAAAAAGAAATAAATCCTTTGAATCTCAAATACAGATAATAAATCTCTATAAAACTAGTCTACCCAAAACTTTTTAAGCCATAGCTTGCCTATGCCCACACCAGAGATCGCCCGTGCCCATGCCACCACCATACCACCGTTAGCCCACTCCAGAGCTTGCCCACATCGCACTCCCTCGATCTCTCTTTGTTTTTTTGTTTCTGGAGATTACCTAGAAATTTCTAAGGCTGTAGTGCTCCCACAAGAAATTAACTCATCCTTCTAAATCTTGGATGAAATTACTTTGACGAAGTTTGTATCTGATCCGTAGAATTGCCGGCACAAGGGGAGAAGTGCTACTAGAGATTGATTTTTCACCTCCGCCTACTCTGTTACTCGGTAGCACTGACTGTTCGCCACTCAAAGGTACCTACGCCACTCCTTTCCACCCAACCTTGACCTCTGGGAGGTATTGTGCTAGTAAAAATATGTGTATAAATATGATAATATATAATATGTGTATATATATATATTCTTTATAAGTTCATCTGTTCAGTCATGAGCCTCATGACTACCTTTTCTTTGTTCCTTTTTTTTTTTTAACTATTCTTTATAAATATATATATATATATATTTATAAAAAAACAAAAAAAAATGAGTGAGAATAGTTCAATTCATAATTATCACTCACAAAAATATATCAATCCAGAATGGTGGGATCATATTTGTGATCTATGGAAGAAGAATTCCAAGAAGGCTTCCGCTTTAGTAGCTGCTGCAGACAATGGTGGTAAGGTCTTTCATACTTCCGCAAATATTTCTAATAATACATGGATAATTAATTTTGGTGCTACTAATCACATGACATTTGATTCTAAAACTATTTCTTCTCTTAGACTATCCTCATAGAAATTTGTCTTCACTGCTAATGATACCTCAACCCTAGTCATTGGGGAAGGATCTTTATCATTTAGTACTTCTTTGTATCTAGACTCTGTATTAGTTGTTCCCTCACTTGATTATAACCTTTTGTCTATTTCTCAAATAACCATAACCATATCTTGCGTTGTAATTTATTGACCTGCATTTTGTATTTTTACGGACATCCAAACAAGGCAAACGATTGGTAATGGTGTTCGGCGAGGAAAGCTGTATTGTTTAGACTTAGCTCCAGAAACTTTGAACAAACTGCATTAAGCTTTGATAGTGAATAGTACTGAGGTGGAAAAAAAGAGATCTAAAATTTGGTTATATCATCGATGACTAGGATATACTTCTTTCAAGTACTTAAAAAGGTTATTTCCTAGCTTATTTGCCAAATTGGATCCTTCTAGTTTTCGATGTGATGTTTGTGAATTAGCCAAAAGTCATCGTATTTTATTCCCATTGATCTTGAATCTAAGTCCAATACCCTTTATGTTTTTATATACTGATGTTTGGGGTCAATCTAAAGTCACTATATTGAGTGGATCATGTTGGTTCGTAACGTTTATTGATGACTGTACCAGGATAACATGAGTATATTTGATGAAATCCAAAAGTGAGGTAAACACATTATTTCAGAAATTCCACAACATGGTACGTACTCAATACAACAATTATATTCAAGTTCTCCGAAGTGATAATGGCAGCGAATACCAAAGTTAGAACCTACAACAATATTTGGAAGCACACAGTATTGTACATCAAACTACTTGTTCCAATTCACCACAGTAGAATGGAGTAGCTGAACTGAAAAATTGACACTTGTTGGAAGTTATTCGTGCCTTGCTAATTCAAGCTCATATGCCGCTATCATATTAGGGAGAAGCGCTTGCCTCTGCAACATATTTGATCAATTAGATGCCCTCAAGCACTATCAAGTTTTAGATACCATTTCAAGCACTTACTGATGCAGTAGTAGCCCCAACTGTCCCAAACTTGCCACTATATGTATTTGGGTGTATAGCATTTGTACATCTCCATAGACATCAACGAGATAAGTTATCTCCTCGAGCACTGCGATGTGTCTTTTTAGGATATGCTACTCATTAAAAAGGGTACAGGTGCTACTACCCTCCGACGCGACGAATGTTTGACACTTTGGATATTGTCTTCTATGAAGATACTATGTATTTTACCTTTGAGTTTGGATTTCAGGGGAAGAATTACCATTATGAAATTTATACCCTAAATTATGATGATTTCCCTGAGTATAGTGAGCAAAATATGAGCACATTGGATATAAGTGATATAAACTTAGATTTTGATAATAATAACTCACAAGCTGCTCAAGAAGCTGGTGAATTAGATTCCAATGGTACTTTTTTGGACAATAATGGTAATAAACACCAATTGACAGAAGAGACAACTCCAACTCTACCTGAGTTCGAACATCTCAGTAATATACTAAACCAATTGCTTGCTGAGGATGTTCCTGACCCCTCTAGAAAATAACTGCCATATCGTCACACTAGAGGTATATATAAACCCACATATGAGCCTGAATTATCTAGCAAAGTAAGATCTCCCATTAGCAATTATGTATCTAACCATCATTTGTCAAAATTAAACATGTCATTTGTGAATCAATTGTCTGTTATATATATTCCTAAAAGTGTGCAGGAAGCCTTGACTAACCCTAGGTGGAAAGTAGCTATGAATGAGAAAATAAAATCTTTTCAAAAAAAATGAAACATGGGAACTCCTTGATCCTCCACTAGGAAAGAAACCAGTTGGATATCGATGGATTTACACTGTGAAGTATAAGGCTGACAAGACAATCGGTTGAAAGTAAGACTAGTGGCAAAAAGATACACTCAAACCTATGGGGGTATTGATTACACAAAGAAATTTGCACCTGTAGCTAAAATCAACATAATTTAAGTCTTGTTGTCTTTAGCTACAAACTTAGATTGGCTATTACAACAATTCGATGTGAAGAATATTTTTCTACATGGTGAATTATCTGAAGAAATATACATGGATCTCCCACCAGGATGCATAATACCTGACAAACACAGCTGAGAGGTATGCAAGTTAAAGAAATCATTGTACAGTTTGAAGCAATCTCTAAGAGCATAGTTTGGAAGGTTCATGAAGTCTATGATAGCCTTCAGCTAGTATCAGAGTAATTCAGATCATACCCTCTATCTCAAAAGATGATGTGATAAAATCAATGCACTTATTATATACGTAGATGACATAGTGTTTACAGGAAATAATCATGAAGAAAGGAAAGCTTTACAGAAATATTTGTCCAAAGAATTTGAAATGACAGATCTAGGCATTCTAAAATACTTTCTTAGAATTGAATATCTCGATCTAATAAAAGAATATTTATATCCCAAAGAAAAAATGCCCTTGATCTATTATAAGAGACTGGTATATCAGCATGTTTACCAGTTGATACACTAGTAGAAAAAGGTTTAAAATTTTGTGTTGAGTCCAACCAGGTACTAGCTGATAAAGGAAGATATCAAAGACTTGTAGGAAGATTAATGTACTTATTGCATACAAGACCAGATTTAGCTTATGCTTTGAGTATTGTTAGCTAAGTTATGCATAATCTTGGAGAACTACACATAAATGCAGTCACGTATTTTGAGATATCTGAAGTCTACTCTGGGAAAAAGGATATTGTTCACAAAAACCCTAGATTATCAAAGCATAAAGGTATATATTGATACCAACTGGGCTGGTTCTCTAGATGACATGCGATCAACTTCTGGTTATTTTAGAGGCAATCTTATGACGTGGAAGAGCAAGAAACAAAATGTTGTAGCTCGCTCAAGTACAGAAGCAGAATTCAAAGATATGGCACTCGGACTTTGAGAGGCATTATGGCTAAGACTTCTCTTACAAGATTTAGGTTATCCGTCAGAGTAACCTATCTAACTATTTTGTGATAATAAAACAGCATGTGATATTGCCCATAGTCTAGTACAACATGATCATACCAAGCATGTCAAGTTGGACAGATTTTTTATAAAAGAGAAGTTTGACGGAAAAATTGTAGAGTTACCTAGGATACGATTAGAGGACCAACAAGCCGATATCCTTACCAAAGCAGTCTCAAGGAACATGTTCTCAAAATTTTTAGACGAGTTGGGCATGTGAAATATCTATGCTAACTTGAGTGAGAGTGTTGAAGTAAAATGAATTGTTACCCTCTTTTCCTTGTTTTAGGAGATTGTACCACTCTTATGAAATTATGACTGGTATTAGGGAAATTATTCCTGCTAGAATCTAGGGATATGTTTTGAGGGTATTATGTCACGAACACTCTATATATATGTTATACACATCCAGCTTAAACGAATGAATAAAAATATTACCATTCCTCAATTCTTAAGACCCTGAACCCAAACCCACACCCGATAGTGGCTTTGCTAGTGTTGACTCTGGCCACGATCCACAAGTCTGAGTAAGAGAATAAAGCCCTTTGACGGTCATGTATGATGATGACATCCTTCGGAAGATTTGTGATAAGGTACGGTGTCACCGCGTCCAGAAGCTTCATTAACTGATTACTCACCATCTCGTCCTCAATGGAAAGCCATGCGAGAATGTCACCTCTAAGCTCTCTGAAGCTTGGCCCCTAGAGCTTAAGCTAGATCTGGCTTTTCGACCATGGTCAAAATAGGCTTGAGATTTTATTTATTTATTTTTATTTTTTTGGTACACTATCTTTTTTGAAAATTTTCAAGTAGATTAATTTTTTTTTTTTACCGAAAATGGAGATGCATGGGTAAGTTTGGAATTATGAATTTGTCATTAGAAAATATCTAGTTTTGTAACTATTTTATATTTATGTCTCATATTTGACCACATGGCTTTAAAAATAGGTCAAAATTAATAATGCTCTTATTAGTAATCGAGTGAGGTGAATAAGTTGAATATAAAGGTACCCACACTCACCTTGTACCAGAATTGAGTTTTAAATCTTATAAGTTATATACATTCATCCAAATGGGTGGATACATGTGAGTAACTTGGTAGGCGGGTAAATTGTCATCCCTATACTCAAAATATCTATCATTTTTATTCCAATTTAGTGAACTAAGCTAAAATATGATCTCGTCATAAATAAATTTACAAAAAAAGGACTTTTTAAATAGAATTTTAATTTCCATATTCAAGGCTTCTTCATAAAAAGGAAAAAAAAAAAAAAAAACAAAGAAACCACAAAATCTACAAAAGTGGCCATCTAAAGCCCATCCAAATGTGCAAAAAGAGTCATCTAAAGTATTTAATCATGTTTAAACATGTTCAGTTATGGCCGAGGATTTTGCCAAGGGTTGAAAAACCAACTCTAGAAGGTCAAAACATTTTAAAGGGGTTGAGAAACCAAATTTGAACAAATCCAATAGATCTAGTCAAAGCATTACAGCATGGTGCTTGCCTCCAATGATTTCACTATGATTCAACTTCATAAGGGTGAGATCATCAATGGTGGAGCTAAGAATTTAATCAAGAGGGGCAAAAGGAAAACTCACTGCCTAAAAGAAAGTTTGGAAATTAGCACATTATTACATTATCATATAGGCAAATATGTACTTTGAACTACACAGCTACAGTTAATTTTTAATTTTATTACCTAAAAAGTAATAGCAATAAAGAAAATTTTAAGGAACATAAAAGGACGATAGAAATTAACAAATATTTGTTTAAAAAATATATGATTAGAATTTGAAAACTTTCATTTATCAATTGAAGAATCAAGTTAAAGGGAAGAATATGCTAACATGTGCCAACCGTGTAATGAGCATTAAATACTCTTGCCAGCCCACAAAACACGGTACAAACCGTGTACAAAATGTGTGAGATATAAGGAAAATAATGAAGAAAAATGTGTGAACATCTGGTGGGGGTTAGTTATCTCAAACCTATAAATAGGGACCCTATTCCTCATTTGTCTTTATCCCAGAGTGTGAGAAACACCAAGTTTTGTGTGAGTAAAATTAGAGTGAGTTTACTCTTGAGAGTTAGAGAAAAATACAATTTTTCTTAGGTGTATTCAGGGTCTGGGGTATGAGTTGAGAATATTGAGTGTAAACACTTGTAAAGGTTCATTTTTCTCCCAATAGTGAAGATCTGCAGCAACTCCGTGGATGTAGCTAAATTGGTGAACCACAATAAATTTTTGTGTGTCTTGTTTATTTATTTCGGCATTATTTTTCGTATTTATTTTATCGCTTCCACTATTATGTATTTATTAGGGAGGTTATTCCCCAACAACTGGTACCTGAGGTAAGGTTCGATTTAATGGAAGCAATGGCCAGAAGTGAAGGATCAGGACCCAAAATTGACAAGTTCGACGGTACAGACTTCTTGTACTGGAGATTGTAGATCAATGATTATCTGCATAGTAAAAAATTATATCAGCCTCTATCAGGGAAGAAACCCGAGAAGATGGAGAATGACGACTGGGAACTCCTTAATCGACAGGTGTTAGGCGTAATCCGATTGACACTAACGAAGAACGTTGCTCATAATGTGGCAGAGGAGAAAACCACAGTAGAGATGATGAGCATCCTATCAGATATGTATGAGAAGCCGTCAGCAAATAACAACGTACATTTGATGAAGAAGTCGTTTTATTTAAAAATGGGAGAAGGTGCTTCAGTTGTAACATATATCAATGAATTCAACACGATCGTTTTTCAGTTGACGTCCTTCGAAATTAATTTTGACGATGAAGTTCGTGCTCTAATTCTTCTAGCATCTCTACCAAACAGCTGGAAACCAATGAGGGCTGCAGTTAGCAATTTTGTAGGCAAAAGAAAGCTGCAATTCAATGATGTTAGAGACCAAATTTTGGCAGAAGAAGTTCGCAGAATTGATTCGGGTGAAGGTGCAACATCGAGTTCTGCTCTAAATCTCGAGAACAGGGGCATGAGCAGCGAGAAGAAGTCTAACCAGAATCATGGCAGGTCCAAGTCAAGGAATGGTAGAGACAAGTCCAGATCCGGAAGAAGACCAGAAAGCTGGAATTGTGGCAAGATTGGCCACATAAAAAAGAATTACAGAGCACCAAGGAAAGACGACATCAGAAATGATGTGAATGTTGTGACTGACGAGGTACAAGACGCTTTACTATTTTCTGTAGATAATCTAATTGACTCTTGGGTCTTAGACTCTGGAACTTCATTTCATACCACTGCACACCGTGATATATTGGAGAATTATATCGTTGGTAATTATGGAAAGGTTTATCTAGCCGATGGAGAACCTTTAGACATTGTTGGTACATGTGATATCCGCCTGAAGATGTCAAACAGATCGGTGTGGAAAATCTAGAAAATAAGGCATGTACCTAGATTGATGCAGAACCTTATATCAGTGGGACAGCTTAACGAGAAAGGACATAATGTGACCTTTACTGGTAGCTCGTGGAAGGTTAGCAAAGGGGCCATGGTTGTTGCTTAAGGAAACAAAACTAGAACTCTCTACATAACTTCCAGTTGCAGAGATACTTTGGCGACCGTTGATGCTGAAGTTAATTCAAGTCTATGGCACTATAGACTTGGACATATGAGCGAGAAGGGAATGAAGGTACTACCAGAGCTGAAGTCTGTTGAGCATAGCCTGTGCAAAAGTTGTATCCTTGGGAAATAGAAAAAGGTGAGCTTTTCGAAAGGCGGAAGAGAACCGAAAGCAGCAAAGTTAGAGCTGGTTCATACAGACGTGTGGGGGCCATCTCCTGTGACATCCCTTGGAGACTCTAGATACTATGTGACATTTATTGACGATTCGAGCAGAAAGGTATGGGTTTATTTTATGAAAAATAAATTTGATGTTTACGATACCTTTAAGAAATGGAAAGCCATGGTTGAAAATGAGACTAATCTAAAAGTGAAATGCTTGCGGTCTGATAATAGGGGAGAATATGATGAAAATAATTTCAAGAAATATTATGCCATTAATGGGATCTAGTTCGAGAAAACTATTCTAGAAAAACCTCAACAGAATGGTATTGCTGAAAGAACGAATAGTACTCTAAATGAACGTGTAAGGAGCATGAGGTTGCACGCAGGGTTGCCAAAGACATTTTGGACCGATGCAATTAATACTGCTGCATATCTTATTAACAGAGGACCATCAGTACCATTGGACTTCAGAATACCAGAAGAGGTCTGGAGTAGTAAAGAGGTAAACCTTTCTTTCCTGAAAGTATTTGGTTGTTTATCTTATATTCATATTGACCCTGCTAATAGAAGTAAACTTGATCCCAAATCTAAGAAATGTTTCTTTATTGGTTATGGTGATGTTGAGTTTGGTTATCGTTTCTGGGATGACCAAAATCGGAAGATCATCAGGTGCAGAGATGTTATATTCAATGAGGAGGTGATGTATAAGGATAGGTTGGGAACCGATGCTGATAAAGCATGTCCTGAAGTCAAGAAGATGGAGACAATTCAATTAAATGACATCCTAGTAGATAGCCAAAAAGATCAAGAAGCTGTAGCACTAACAGTAGACCCACAAACCCCAGTGGCTGAACTCAGAAGATTTTCCAGAATAATCAAACCTCCTCAAAGATATTCCCTGGCACTGCATTACATTCTATTGACTGATAAAGGCGAGCCAAAGACCTATGAAGAAACAGTGCAGAATGATGAGTCAATCAAGTGGGAGTTAGCCATGAAAGATGAGATGAATTCACTGGCATCCAATCAGACATGGGAGTTGGCAGAACTACCAGAAGGAAAGAAGGCGTTACATAAGAAGTGGGTGTACTGAATAAAAGAAGAACATGATGGTAGTAAGCGGTACAAGGCAAGGCTTGTTGTCAAAGGCTTTCAATAGAAGGAAGGCATCGACTATACCGAGATTTTCTCTCCAGTGGTTAAATTGACTACTATCAGAACAGTACTTGGGTTGGTGGCTAAAAAGGACTTGCATCTAGAGCAATTAGATATCAAGAAGGCATTTCTTTATGGTAACCTGGAGGAAGAAATTTAAATGAAGCAACCACAAGATTTTGAAGTACAAGGGAAAGAGAAAATAGTGTGTAAACTTCAGAAGAGCCTGTATGGCCTGAAACAGGCTCCAAGACAGTGGTACAAGAAGTTCGATGCATTTATGAGTAACAATGGTTACTTACAGTGCCAGGCAAATCACTACTGTTACATGAAGAGGTTTGACAATTCCTATATTATTCTACTTTTATATGTAGATTATATGTTGATTGCTAGAGCTAATATAGAGAAAATTGATAAGCTCAAGAAAGAATTATCAATGGAGTTTTCTAGGAAGGATTTAGGAGCTGCAAAGTAAATCCTTGGGATGCGGATTTCTAGAGATAGGGTAAATGGGAGTTTGAAGCTATCTCAAGAGGATTATGTGAAGAGGGTGCTCAGCAGATTCAACATAGATGGTACAAAGTCTGTAAGTACTCATTTGGCTAGTCACTTCAAACTAACCAAGGAGTAGTCACCCTCAACAGAGCAGGAGCGAGCTCACATAGCTAAGGTGCCTTATTCTTCTGCTAATGGTAGTCTTATGTATGCCATGGTGTGTACAAGACCAGATATAGCACATACAGTAGGAGTTGTGAGCCGATACATGAGCAATCCAGGAAAATAGCACTAGGAAGCGGTGAAGTGGATTCTCAAGTACTTGAGAGGTACCAGTAACATGGTCCTGTGCTTCAGAAAATCAAATTTGGGTTTACAGGACTATGTGGATACTGACATGGCTGGTGATGTAGATGGTAAGAAGAGTACTACTAGATATGTATTCACATTAGATGGTACAGCGGTTAGCTGGGTCTCAAAGCTACAAAAGATTGTCGCTCTATCTACTACTAAAGCAGAGTATGTTGCTGTGACGAATGCAAGCAAGGAGTTGATATGGTTGTAGAGTTTCTTAGAGGAACTGAGTCAGAATTATGGGAAGAGCACTTTGCATTGTGACAGTCAAAGTGCTATTCATCTGGTAAAGAACCCTGTTTATCATGCTCAGACAAAGCATATACAGGTTCGGTACCATTTCATATGCTCAGCTTTAGAAGATGGAGTTATAGCTCTTGAGAAGATTCATGGTAGTCAGAATCCTGCTGATATGTTAATGAAGATGGTGATCATTGACAAACTGAAGCTATGTTCAGCTTCAGTCGGCTTGCAAGAATAATGATGAAGAGATGAACTGCTGCATTGATTGAGTGTGAAGATATAATTGAAATTAGCTTTCAAGTGGGAGATTGTTAACGTGTGCCAACCGTGTAATGAGCATTAAATGTTATAAAACACGGTACAAACCATGTACAAAATGTGTGATATATAAGGAAAATAATGAAAAAAAACATGTGAAGAGCTGGTGGGGGTTGGTTATCTCAAACCTATAAATAGGGACCTTATTCCTTATTTGTCTTCATCCCAGAGTGTGAGAAACACCAAGTTTTGTTTGAGTAAAATTAGAGTGAGTTTATTCTTGAGAGTTAGAGAAAAATACAATTTTTCTTGGGTGTATTCGGGGTCTGGGGTGTGAGTTAAGAGTGTTGAGTGTAAACACTTGTAAAGGTTCATTTTTCTCCCAATAGTGAAGATTTGCAGCAGCTCCGTGGACGTAGCAAAATTGGTAAACCATGATAAATTTTTGTATGTCTTGTTTATTTATTTTGACATTATTTTTCGTATTTATTTTATTGCTTCCACTATTGTGTGTCTATTAGAGAGGTTATTCCCTAACAGATTACAATAGAAGTATAATAAAAATTTTGAAAAAAAAAATGCAAAATGGTTTGAAAAGTGTACAAAACTCTAGGAAAGAAAAAACTATAGAGATGAGAGTGTGAGACTAACAATGATGTTTGATCTTCTTTCTTGTTTTTGGTATATATTTAGTACCAATATTATAATTTCTAATTAATTTTATATGAGCAGCTTACTTTAAAAGAAAAGCAGATAGGATTCATAGCCTTGATCACTTGAGTTTAAGAGAAAATTATAAAATGGACTTTAAATATGAGGGATGGGAATGTTAATTTCATCGAATAGGGTGGTGCACCACAGTAAACTAGCTCAATTCTTTTCCTCACTTAGGAGAGCAAAAATTGAATTTCACAAATTGATATTGGCCAAAGAAAAATTTAAGAAAAAAAATATATGCCATTAAAAAAAAAAATTCAGGGAGGTAGCTGCCCCAGGGGTGTCAACATGCTCTGCTAGTAGAGATCATCAATTCTCATACTTATCGCCAATTAAAATCTAGTGATCATTAGCCAAGAACAACTGGCCACTATTGAACAGAGTTTAGATTCAAATTCTAAATCAAACCAAGATTTGGAAGATGGTTGGAAAGGGAAGAAGATTGATGATTTTGTATGGAATTTTGTCAACTTATGGATGGAAGAGATAAAATTGTCATTCATATAGTGGATGTGGGTTAAGAGAAGGTTTTTAAAGTAATTTTTTAAAGGTGATGCATCGAATAAAAAATTATTTGAATATAGCCCGTAAATGGTATAAAGACACTACTTTTAGGCCGGTGCAAATATAATCTACTTTTAGGTCAATTAGGTGCAAATATAATCCTCTTGATATTATATATAATATGATTGAGGGAGGTCTAATTATAACCAAAAAACTTAGTGTATATGCTCAAAATGTATTAGTGGCTATCGCAATATTGATTAAGGTGTCGATCCCACAGAGAAGTAAATCAAAAATAAAAAGGTAACGAAAAAAAATAAAAAGAAAAATTAAAAATAAAAATTAACTAAGCAATAAATTAAAATAATCACAAAATAATAAATGAAAATACCAATATGAGAAAATCAAAGATTCAAAATTCACTTAATTATTCGTTTAACTTTTACAAACTTTGATTCCAATTTATTACTAAATTATATATTTCACATCCCAAACATATAATTGGAAATATAGAATTGAAGAATAAATATTAATCTAAAGTATTTAATATGAAAAATTCTTCAAATTAAATCCAAAATAATCTATCTTATTAGTTATCTAAGATTGACAACATATCACAGAAACAATATTGTACTAAAAGATCAACTAATAAAACAAATATAATTGAAAGAGCAAATATCTATTGGCAACCTTCATGTTGCAACATGACTGATTTCACGATCATGTTACAACATGCGACTAAATATTTGATTTGATTAGTTTTTTTTTTTTGTATAATCCGTATTTTCCTTTTATATGCTTTAAGTCACGATTTGTATAGTTGTCAAACATAAAAATCTGATCTTATTAATGCATACACGGATTCAATTGAGAAGGAATGAGTAAGTGACTTTTACCAAAATTGGTCTTGAGTATATGTCATTCTTACCATAATATGTTTTGAGTATATGTTTATTTTTCATTAAGAAAATTCCTTTAAATGAATATTTTATGTGTAATATCTTTTATGGAAGTTTCCTTAACTCATTTGTGCTGATTCTCATTATTTAAAGTTACTATAATTCGTGCAATTAGTTGTCAAAAATGTTTGAGTAACTGATTATTTTGTTTCAAGAAAGTATTCTGATAGTTTCCTTTTCTGTTATAATATGACTGGGTTGACAAATCATGTTGCAACATGTGGACAGAATCAGCAGTTATTTTCCAGATCCGTTTTTCTAAGTTTGGTAACAAACTTGGATGATCTTGCAAGTCTTCTAATTAATATTAAATACTTTTAATTGTTATTTGGTAGATATACACGTGAAAACTTGCTCCCTTCTCTATTTAAAGACTACTCAAGAGTAGCTTTAGGTAGACAGACCACTATTGTATTTTTCGGTTGTAAAAGAAAGGTTTTTCTTTTAGCTATATTTTAGACTTAGGAGGTGTCCTAGTCGTTTGAGTGACAGTGCTTCGGGAGAGGTGCTGATTGTCTTCGGGAGAAGATCGACTTCAAGTATCTGAAGGGATCTCTGAAGAACGAAGTCAACTTAAGACGAGTGGTACTCACTAGATACATTGTGAAGGAATACATCCGCATTGCGACAATCAAAATAGGGAGTCTTTTATTGTATAAGTTAAATTAGTGTTTGTATTCATTCAAACTTTGCTAATAGTGTTTATTCTCTAGGCGTAGCCCTTTGGACATTGGTTATCGGCAGATAACTGAACCAAGTAAAAATATTTTGTGTCATATTTTTACAATTTCCGTATTACTACCTCACGTAATTAATTAGAAATTAATTATATTCGGTAATACATGATTAACGGACCTAACAATAATTATAATCTAGTTTAAATCACCACATAAAGAAAGCATGATTGAATTTATATGAAAAACTAGAAAATAATATATAGATACTAAAAATATTGAAGAATTTAACAAACCAAATATATAAACGTTGAAGAACTCTTACGAATCAAAAGTGGAAAACAGAAAAACTATCATCTCTCTAGCCTCTCAAAAAAAACTAGTCTAAACTTGAACTCATCTCACTCACTCTCTCTAGAAAAAGTAAAATTTTCTCTATCAAAATTTGTGTCTATTTGGTCCACCACGTTCTAGCTATTTATAGCTGAGTTTGGAGTGTTGTACAAGTTTTCACGTTTCTAAAAGTGTAATCTGATTGGTCATATAATGTGCTAATCTCCCACAATTTCTTCTTTCTTCCTCTTTCACGTTTCTGAGCCTTAGGGTGTAATCTGGTACAGCAGAAACTGGTGAGCACGGCACTTAAAAGGTGCTTAATTAGCAGATTGGAAAGTCAAAGTCAATGACATGAAGTGGCGGCTTGTGAATGGCTAGAGATCTGGTTGTGCGAAGGTTGAGAAGTACAAGAACAGAAACACCAGGAGAGCTCCTGCACGGCTGACACTCGCGGGCCCCAACAATTCCCCTGCCTTCCACTCGCCAGCTCCTCCGCGTGGTCCGCACGCACGCATCTGATAGATAGGATGATGATCTGATGGCTGAAAACGCGCCTTGCTCCTATTAACATGCGCGAATCTGGGCTCATATTTTTCGGATTTTTTATTTTTATTTTACCTAAAAAATCAGATTTATCTAAATCAAATTCAAAACAAATTAAATTAAAAATCTAAAGCAAATAAAATTAATACCTGATTAGATTCAAATTCAAATTAAGTAATCTAAACATTAAAATTCGAAAATAAATTACTAATGTAAAACTAAATTTAAAATAAACTAAAATTCAATAAAATTAAATCTAAATACTTAAATTAAATTAAAAATAAATTATCTAAAAACTAAAATAAAATTACTCAAAATGCACAAAATTAATAAGTAAAAGAATACAAATAACTCTATTTTTCATAGAGTTATCACTTAGTTGTCCTAAATTCCTCATATAATAGGGTTAGAACAATTTCATTGTATCCCAAACAGGAACAAAGGCCTAAAGGAAAGAAATATTTGGAGCATTTTTAGTAATACTTATTTATTTATATTCAGTAGATTATGTTAGAACCCATTCTCATCGCAGCCGAATATAGATAACAAGAGAATTCTGAAAAGTAGAGCAGCATATGGGAATTAGGTGGATTAATTGAACTTTCAGTTGAAAAGCACCACTTTTCACCATGTTAAGCATTGAATATCAAGCACCTGTTTTGAAGAACGTGCATTTTCAAAAATTTTGCTACTCATAAATTATTTTTTTAAGGAGCTAAAACAGGAAAAAGATAAGAGCAATTACGTGGCATAAATTATTGAATCATATAGCAAGTGATGATTATTTTAGCCAAATTGTTAAACCATCTTCAATATATACGGGAATGCTCAATAGCACAATATTAAATTTGGCACATTATTATTATTATTTTTTAATTCCAATACATAATGCTAATCTAAATGATCTTTTTTATTTTTTTTATTATTTAATAATTAACAAATTAATTTTGTAATTGGTTAAGCATTTAAGAATATATTAATTTAGCATTGAAAATTGTGTTTTTAATTCAGAAATAATTGATTAAGCATTTGAAAAAGTATTATTTAATATTATGTGTTTCTTCAATAAGTATCACTGTATTTACCCGTTGATAGGTATTTTTTTTTAAATTATTTGATTTTGATAAAAAGACTATACTTAGTTGAGTAATTATACCAATTTTTTTATATTTAACACTAAGTAATTATATAAAATCATTTATTGCTTTATGTGGTGGGAACCTATTTGTTAGTTGTTGAGTTGGATTTTTTTTCTCTTTCAATTTTCAGTCTATTAACTGATTCATATTAATTATGTAAAAAATAATTTGGGGATTATCAATTTTGACCTTTTTTTAATATATGTGATGAAAAAAGGGACAACTTATATATCATTTACAAAAGTAGGACTTTTATTGCCATGTCATTTAATAAATATTTTGGAGTTCCAAAATTACCTCTGACTCGACCCTAGTAGAAAATTTTTGACCAAGTTGAAAAAATCAAAAGTGATGGAGGCGACACCGGGAAGACGGTCGGCTATGTTCGACTGGGGTCGAAATTTTTCGATCACGGTCGAATGCCAGTTAAACACCGATCGAAAATTTCGACCGGTGGCTTCGACCCCAGTCGAATTGTTCGACTATGGTCGAACAGTGATTCGACCCCAGTCAAAAATATTCGATCAGGGTCGAAATTTTCCAGCCACCGGTTAAAAAACGATCGGAACAACCGAGAGGCGGCAGGACAAGTTCGACCACGGTCGAAAATTTTCGACCCTAGGCAAGCAGAGGTGCCGCCACCGGGGTCGGGATCGAAACCGATGGTGGTGGCTAAAGTAGTTTGAAATTTGTTGAAGAAATAGGGTATCCAAGTAATTTTACATATGTGACATGACAATTGGGTTTAGTTTTGAAAAAATTAATGAGTGAATCCTATTTTTCATCACAAGGATTTAGTAGACCCCCTAAGTGTAAATTCCCCAAATAATTTTTCAGTCCATTAACTGATTCCTATTAATAATGTAAAAAATAATTAGGAAAATAAAGGGCAATTAACTGATTCATATTAATTATGTAAAAAATAATTAGGATACGCGTTTGGTATAAGATTTGAATCCTATTCTTCAAATTCAGAAACAGTTTTATGTAGAAAGTTAGAATGATAAATATTTTATTCTTCTAACTTTCTACATGAAAAATTATTTCTGAATTTGAAAAATAGTATTCGAATCCTATATCAAACGAGCCCACTTTTTTACAACTTCTTTAATTAAATATTTAAATTGGTTATTATTTATAATTTTATTTTTTAAAATATTCTTTTTTCAATACTATTCTGTTACCAAAAAAAAAAAAAAACGTATTATTATTGGTAAGAACTATGGCCTATCTTAGGAGTTTAGCTTTTTCAAAGTGCAAATATAATTGTAACAAAAAAAATGTTTGAAATATTGAACTTGAAATAACACATGATAGTTAGATCGAAGGTAATTAAAATAAATAAACTTTAAACTTAAAATTAAAAAAAGGAAAAGGAATTGTTTCCGATATTTATTAATGGAATGAAAATTTGTGGGATTGACTTATTATTGTAGGCCACTTTGGTTAGGTTTACCTATTTATGGAGAACGCATTACCCTTTAATATTTCATAATCCTATATATGGCAATATTAGGGCATCTTCGATACAATACTAAAACGGTTGTGCTGATACTATATTTTAGGATATAGTACAAAAGTCCTACTTCAATACTATTTTATTTCTTGTGCCAATCTCTGCCAAAAACTTTAGTACAAGAAATAGCACCACTTTGGAGAATGTTTTTCTACTTCACGCTAAATTATAGTATTAACACATATATTTGACATTGCATCAAATACTCTTAAAAAGGGGGAAAAATAGCATATCGATTAGTTTCCATTAAGATATATGATCATATGCAATTTTCAAAGACGTTTAAATACGATATGATCTAAAAGTCGTATCTTATACGTCCTTTTTTCTTTTCCTCTTTTTGAGACCAGTCTTCCCAAGCCTTTAAATTTTAACTAAGATATTAAATAATTCTAAGCTAATTTCTATTAAAATTAAAAGAAGCCTAGTGTCTAACAGTTAACGGGGCGCAGGAAGTCAAGAGCTATATGTATGGTTAACTGCCAAAAAAAGACTAATTTAAACAAGGGTAAACTGCAAAAAAATACGATGAAGATTATGTTTTCTACAATTTAAATCCTGAAGTTTGAATTTGTAAAATAATACTATGAGATTAAGAATTTATGAAAATTAATACCCTAAATTGACTTTTTGAATAACTTTAACTGTTAAAAGGCAATAATATCCTCAAAATTAAGGAAAATAGTAAAGATTAATGCAATTTTATTGGAGGATATTATTATTTTTTCGAAACTAAAATTGGTCAAAAACTCAGTCTAAGGTGTTAATTTTCAGAAATTTTTAAGCTCAGAGTATTATTTTGCGGAGTCTAAGATTCAGAGTTCAAATTACAGAACATTCAAACTTTAGGGTATTTTTTTGTAACTCACCCTTTGAACAATGACCTTTTTGCAGAGTAAACCCACTTTTGACTTGTGCAATATTATAAGGGTTAATGATATTAATAGCCCCTGAATTATACATGTTGTATTACTTTGCCCTTTAAATTTTCAACTTATATAATAATGGTCCCTAAATTATATAATTATTGCAATAATGATCATTTTGTCATAAGCTGTTAAATATTTAACATAAATAAGTCATAACAGAGCATACAATTTAGTAACTATGATCAAGAATGAGATTATGAATTTTTAACTTACACAGTAGATTATAACAATGATCATTTTTCACAAACAGTTAAATTTTTAACAGAAATGAGTCTTGTGCAAAGTACACATTTTAGTAATTATGACTAAAAATAAGATTTTGGCTCATAGAAGTAAATAATACCCAATTATAGCTTTGTCCATGATTATTTTTTTTGTTAAAAAAAATTTGTAACAAATAGGTCATTACTGTAATAATTGCATAATTCAGGGGGTCATTACTATGTAAGTTAAAAATTCGGGGGAGGGGAGGGGGGCAAAGTGATACAATGAATATAATTCAGGAACCATTACTATATTTAACCTATATTATAACTCTATATTTAAAATATCTACAAAGGATTATCTTTGAAAAAAAAAAACCTTGAAGCATATTCTTTTTGCAAATTTAACAATGTCTTTTACCTCGTGCAAAATTATACCTCCACATTTTAAATTTCTGTAAATTTATATCTTTTGCATATGAATTGGCGAACAAATTTAAATATGAAATCTGAATCGAGGATATCTCATTTCTGCTGACTGAAACCAAAAATTTATTGAAAATAATTTAAAATAGTTAATACAAATCACTCAATTCGTGCACAAAAGGTACAAACTTGCAGAAATTTTAAATGTAGAGATAATTTTGCACACAAGTTAAAAGACAAGATTAAAATTACTGAAAAGTCATACTTCAAGTTTTTTTTTTTTTTTTTTGTGCGGTTATCCCTATCGAGAAATGTGTACTATTCGTATATAAAATAACCAAAAAATTATTCATTAAACATGGAATCCATAAAGAGGACGCGTTGTTTATGTTGCCGATTGCCGAACTCTTAAAATATATTGAAAATAACTAAAAAACAAATAAGAAAAAGGAAAAAATAGCCAGAAAAAAATTGAAATAAATAAATAAACTCTAATGCCCCTCTTCTGTGTTGTCATCTCCTCTTTTTTTTTTTTTTTTTTTATCACCTCTAAGGTCAATGGTGTTAGCTCCGATGGTAAAAATTTAAGGAGCATCGTTGGAGAGAATTACATACTTAGATTTGAGTTCCTAGTTGAGCAAAATACAGATAACTAATGCTCTCAAGTTTTGCTTGTTGCGGCACATATATCGAAGCCCATAACACCAATCTGAGCCTACTTGTTCCGTTAGAGAGAGAGAGAGAGAGAGAGAGAATCAGATGGGAGAGTTCCAATGAGGACTGATCTGCTAGAATTGACTTAATACTTAGGGAAAATTATACATACATGAAAACTATAGAAAACACATAATCACATCATGAACATAATGAAAAAGTTAGCAGATTTAGGTTTTAAAATTTTTCATGAAAATAATTTTCATAACTATAGAACATGTATATATCAAACACAGGACCATGTACAACATAAATTAAATTTACATGTATAAACTCTATGGATAAAATTTAGGGTTTACCTCTTGTAACGTGTTAATCCTTGATTTCCTTGTTGATGGTGATCAAATCTCCAACCCTAGATCTTCTTGTCTATGCTCTTACTCTTGGTTGATGAGGTGAGTGGGTACCAAGTTGAATCCTTTGTTGGAGAACGATCAAGATCACCTTCTTCATCCTTTAGAGTACCGAGATGTGAGGTTACAAGAAACTTTTTTTTTTCTCCTTCTTCTCAGTATAGTTGGCGCAGAGCACCTTTTCCTCTCCCCCTGTTATGCGTGTGACACCCTTAGTATTACTGTGCAGTTTTTTCTCTCATGTATCTTATATATATATATATGAGGCCCAAAATTGTTAATCTCAGTCCAATCTAAGATTGGGCTTGTTCTCTAATTTGAGTTTTGGGTGTATTTTTATAAATATGTCCAACCCATGTAACTTATTTATAAAAATACCAACTTATGTGTAGAATCATTATTTTACACAGTTTCATGAAATTAATTTCACAAATACTACAACCAATTAATGAGCTTTGTTGAGCTAGACAAGGGACTTAATGGATTTAAATAACCTAAGCTCCAATAGTATGATAAATACATAATAACTCTTATTATGCTATTTATATTAATAGAGATACTCCACTAAAGGCCCAATACTGCAATCTTAAATTAAATGTCATATTTTTATAGAGATTTAATCAACTAGCCTTTATTAACCGATCCATCTAGTATATTTTATACCACATTTAAAATCCCTATACATTGCCGTAGTTAGATAGGTAAAATTACCGTAATATCCCTCCAATATATATTTACTTTTAAGTTACTATCTTTCTATCAAGGAATAATATTGTTGATAATTTTGTTCTCAATGGCCATTTAGATAAAATTATCAACCAATTCACAAAGTGAATACTAAGATCTTAGATTTAATTATTTCATGAATCTTGAAAGACTCTAAAGTGGTATTAATGTATAGTGTCCTTAATTATTTAGTATTCTCATCAATTCATAAATTATAACTTCCAATATGCCAGAGTTCGCCTCTAATTTCACATAGGTTAGTCTTTTGACAGATCAAAATGCTACAACCCATGAAAGCAAGTCTAGTTGAAAATATTTTTTTTAGGACAAATATCCCAACATGATCGGCCAAGTTCATCCATGCATTTATAGGGCGTTTGTGGGTAAGGGAGAAGAGAGAGATGGTCCTCTAAGGTTATGATTAAGATTTTTTCTTTTCTTTTCTTTTTAATTTCATTTAAATTATTCATTTAATTTGTTTTGATTTTAAAATTATTTAACTCTGTTTGGCAACATTAATATAGAATCCCATAGTTGAATGAGATGTTTTATGAGGAGTGTTTTCATCTCTTAACGTTATGAATTTGCCAATATATACAAAGCTAAGTACATATTTGTAGAGATTTTAAATATAAAAATATAATATTGCACAAATTAAAAATTAGAATTTATTTTGTAAAAAGCCTATTATTCTAGTTGTTTTTTGTTTTTTGTTTTTTTTTTCCGGTTTCATAACTTTTAATACTGGTAATTAGTTCATTAACATTCTCTTTAATGGAACTTTTGTATTCCTAAAAATGTCTTCTTTTTTTTCCCTAAAAACTTCAAAATCATCTAAAACAATTTTTGAAAAATTGAAATTTGAAGTTTAGGCAAGTTAAAATGTTACTTAGAAGATGTCTTTTCTTTTTTTTTTTAATACTCAAAATCAAACATCTAATAACGATTACAAGTATAAAATCGAGATTTTCAAGCCTGGAAATTGCAATTTGGCTAACTTTATTAGACACTATCAAGCTCGATTGATTTGTCAAGATAAACATGAAGCAAATATATATGAAAAAATAATAACAACTTTATATAAATAATCAATAGTATATAATTGGAAAATCAAACTACAATCATATTTAGGGCTTTGAAATCACCCTTAACCTAACCTAGAGCCTAAAATATAACAACAAATCCATCACGCTAGAATAAAAAACAAAGAAAACTAAAGAGAATGGAAAGAATGAACATAGATGATGGCTGTAGCTCCAAGGTTCTCCTCTCTCTCTCTCTCTCTCTCTCTCTCTCTCTCAACCTCTAATTCTAGGCCTTTAATGTTTTTGTGGGTCTAAGATCTTCTAAGCATATTCCCATCTGGTGTAAATCAATTTATAATTCTAGGTCTTCAATATGTTTTTGTGAGTCTAAGATCTCCTAAGAATATTCCCATCTAGTATAAAGGGTCCTATTTATAGAGAAATAGGCCTGGAGGATAATTAGGTCAAGTCCTGCATAAATTCAGAGTCTTAGGGCATCAAAACAACTTAAATCGATGAAAAATGACATTTTTTCTCGATTCCTGGCACCACGGCTCAAAAGTTCTAGCATCGTGGTGCCCACTCTCTGTCAAGATTCTCAGTTTTTATAAAAATATCACTTTTCAACTCAATTTTTAGATTTTTACCACCTTTCAGCTCAACATTTTAATTTTTAGCTTGTTTCAGTCATGTTTCAACTTATTTTCACTCTTTCATCTCTAAAATACCTAGAAACACAAAACAACAGAAATTAGCCTTAGATAACATAAAAACTAACGAAGTAGCATGGAAAAGTAACTGCCATTTAGCTATAAATTGTCACCTATCACCTTTCTAAAAAATTGTTTAAAAAATTTTTGTTTTCAAAATTTTAGAAATTTTGTTTTCAAATCAAAAATGCAAAAAACAAAAATAATTTTACTAAATAATACTTTTGAAAAGTATTTCCACTTGTTTATTAAAAAATAAAAATAGTTTAAAATAGTGTTACCAAACAAGCTCTAAAATACACTAATTGAGTTCAATTAGATTGATTTGTTTAGGAGGCTTACTAGATGAGCATAATATGATTCTAATTCTATGATTTGAATTAGGCATTTGTTATATTTGAATCCGTTTGTAGCAAAACTATAGTTGTTACGTAGGTTACGATCCATGTTCATATGATCATGATATAGATCAATCTATCTTTCTATGTTTAATGCTTCTATTGGGTAATTCTAGAGCGTTTACTTACGTGATCTAATCGGAAGAAATTGGGTATGGCATTTGTATATCTAATATACAACTTAAGGAAAGAATGAGGTAATTAGGTATGGAATTTGATAGATAATTAGGTATGAAATTTGGTAATTGAATTGGCATGATTGTTTAGTGGTAGAAAATAAAATCTTAACTTGTTTATTTTATGTTTTTGAACTTTATTTTATTGTTTGCTTAGTTATTAGTTTAGTTTTATAAATTCCCTATCTGTAGGATTAGTAATTCGTTAGTTAGACTATTCTTACACTATACTAGGTTATACCAAGTTACTAGGTTGAGCTAGGATAGGAATAGGGAGATTAACTAATTTGATGTTCTAACGACACACCAAAGGCTAGTATCAAAATTCAAACATATTTAAACTCACATTACTATTTTTCTCAATATTTTTTCTCTCATCACTATCTCCCTTGTCATTATCTATCTAGTCTCTTGTAAAAGTGGTAGTTTTCTAAAATATTTTTAAAAGTAGTATTTTCTAAAATATAAGTTTTAAAAGTGGTATTTTCCGAAATAAAACTATGCAAAATGGTAAAAAAAAATTTAAAACTTCCAAATTTATTTAGAAAAATATCATTTTAAAATTTTAGTTTTAAAATTATCACTTTTAAAATTTATTTAGATAAATACTCATTTCCGCATTGCTCTCCTTTTTGCTTTTTACATTTAAAAGTAAAAAGTACTAGTTACCAAATATATCTTTATTTTTTAAAATAAAAAAAAAAAGCAAAAATGTTAGTTTCCAAATACATTTTTGCTTTTGAAAATAAAAAAAGAAAATAAGAAAAAGTATTTTTGCTTTTGCATTTAAAAAAAAAAAAGCAAAAAACAAAAAGTTTTACCAAACGACGACACCTCAGGTTTTTCCAAGCTATGTCAGCCAAAAAAAAAAAAATAATTCAAAAGGAAAAATAAGAAAAGAGGGGAGATTATTTTGCACAAGAGAATTTAGGGGAAGGTTATCAAGCTCATTAACCGTTTTTTTCTTTTTTGTCTGCACTTAACCTTTGTGTATGTGTATGTGTATGTGTATGTGTATGTGTATGTGCTATTTTTTCTTTTTCTTTTTCTTTTTCTTTTTATTTGGGACATAGCGTCAATTCTGGTTAATTCGTACAAATTTCATAAGAAATAACAAACACAAAATTTTATTCAGAATTTTCATTGTCTAGTTTAAATGAATTTTGAGGTTTATGAATAAACAATAGCCTGAGTCAAGCCTCTGGCTTTGGCCGGTCAAATTTCTAGATTGGCAAGACTGATAATTAAATAATCAACTTTCAATAAATCGTCTCCTACAACGGGAGTAATACAAAGGACTGTCAATTAGATTAATTGCAAAATATAAACTAATTGAGCTCAGTTAAATACTTTTATTTTTAAATTAATCTATCAAAATAAATATTTTTTTTAAAAAAGGACAGGAGAACTATATCTGACATCAGACACCTAAGGAAAAAACTGTGTACATATGTTACGTGGCGATACCATAGCCAGGCATTTGCCACGCGTACACAAACGAGCGGGGAATCAACGCACTCGATCCAGCATACCAATAACGTGGCGGTGTTATCAATAACCTTAAACTAGCTGTCAAATTAAAAAAAGACACGTCACAGGTAATACAAAGCGCGAAGCATGAGATGATAAAAGCGTGACGTGGTTATCATCATCATTATTATAATATTTTTATATTTTAAAAAAGAGATGGGGTCTGATGACGTAGGTGGGGGTGGGCGAGTCCCTATCATTGACTTGTGGTAATTGGTAGAGTCACGCGTTGACATCATATACGTGGCGTGATCGCAACGGACAAGACTATTTGGTCCTTTACGTAACCTAAGTCGGTGTCGTTTGTTTGCCTTCTTCACCTTTTTGTTTTACTTAGTTCTTAGGGCAAAACCACCACGCGACATGTGGAGCCCTCTCATTCGCTACTTTCGTTGGGCCAGCTCTACAAGCAGCAGTTACCACACGTATAATGATGTAGTGTATACATTTCGTTTTTATTTACTTCCAATTTTTCTTTTTTTTTTTTCCGAAAAAAAAATTTGGAAAGTACTAAACCAAATTATCTTAAAAAATAACTTAAATGATCAGAAAGTTTAGGTGGTAAGTAATAAGTACAGTACAAAAAGCAGAATTATCAAATATCCTGTGTTTGTTATTTTTTTCCCTTTATTTTGCATTTTTAGTAAAATAATATTTTGTTATGTATTATCTAAGTTTTTTTTTTTTTTTTTTTTGTCAAGATGTGTGGAATTACTATGTCCAACTATGATAATTGCTAGAAAGTCTCGATTTCTTTGGTTAATTAGAATAATTGTCTCACTCATATTTTAATAGGGCTTTCCCTCCTCTTCCTTCTTCTTCTTCTTTCTTTTTTTCCTTTTTCTTTTGGGAAAAATTTGTTTTGTTTTCATCATAAAAAATTGTAATAATATGTTAGTCACAGGAACAAACATTTTTGTTTTAGTCGATTTATTTTTAATTATCCAAAAATATGTTTTGCGATTACAAATGTTCTCAATCAAACATATTACAAATGTTGTCAATCTAATTACTAGTGCAAGCATTATAACTTTCTTGGGGATTACTGGATCTACATAAAACTATAGAGGTTATGATTAGGCATGAATGGACCTCACATGACATGTAAAAAATATTGTACATGCATGTGAAACAAAAGGTACAGAGCATTTGGAAATGGTGGGATTTTGAAGTCTTTGCCGTGGAAAAGGATCCGATGTCTCTACTTAACTAATTATAAATTTAATATAAATAAGTAATGAGGAATTATGTTTATGGAAAAAAAAATTGAAAGTAATAATGAATTACTCATTTAAACTGTAGTACAAGTACAACCCTAGTTTGAATTGTAATGGTACGTGACTCCATTAAATTTCTCATATTTTAGTAATGCAATAAATTATAAAGTTTACAAGTGTCATAATGAGATAAAAAAGTGTAAACATGTCAAACAATGAAACAAAAAAAATGTAAAAGTGAGTGTTAGTGCAACTTCTGACTCCTCATATATGTATTATCTATTTCAATTTCGATCAAATTAACTTTGAATGAAGCTTGAGTATTACATATAGACATTCAGGCTTGGGTATTATGTTCCACAAACTAATGATTAAAATATAATTTGTCCGGGTTATCCAATCTAAATTAATTAACTTGAAAACCCCTCTCCAATTGTATTTAGAAATGTCACAAGAATATCTACTCTACTTCTTTTTTTTTTTTTTTTTTATAATTTGATAAGCACATGTATGTCTACTCACTACAACAAAAAACCTAATATGTGACATTTGAAAAAGTCACTTTTACATATCTTTAGTAACATTTATGAAGTTAGTGGCATTTGTTACAAATGTAAAAATAACCCATGCGACTAAAATCTTAGTGACATTTGAAGTGTCACTGAATAATAATTTTTAGTGACATTTATAAAATATTATTGAATTATATAAGTGACACTTCCAAATATCACTAAATTATTTTAAATAATAAATAAAATATTTTTAAAATGTAAAAAGAAGTGTAATTTTTAAAATATTACTAAACACATTAATGAAATTTGGAAAAATGTCACGATTCTAGTCACTACACGAAAATCTATTATTAGTTACCAAAATTTAGTAGCTAATTTTTTTTTTTTCGTTATCATAATATTTTTATTATTCTTATTTTCTTTAATCATCAATAGAAAAACTATTACCAACATTTGGTTGCTATTTATTAAATACATGTATATAGCATACTTTATTGAATTAATTTTCGTGGCTTTATTATTTTTTTTTTATCTTTCTTTCAAAATAGAGAAAAGATTCCAATGTAATATTGACCATCAAAATAGAAAAAATAAAATAAAAAATATTTATTAGTTTAATAATTCAGTTTATACGAATTCAAAATTACAAAAAATTGTATAAAATCTAAGGCTACATGAAAAACAGATCATCTGCAAAAATTATGAGGCTAAAAAAAAAAAGATCATCTGCAAAAATTGTTAATTGAGTTCTTAATATTGTTTTGATAGTTCAATGCACCCATCTCATCTACATCTCATCAGGTTCCTAAAAATTAAACAAATGAGAGAGAAGTAAGTAATGTCCTAAAAAATAAACAAATGAGAGAGAAGTAAGTAATGTTTTTTATTGGAAAATAGTGTAGAAGTTTCCTATAGAAAAAAGAGAGGGTATGGGGGGAGAGGGGGGAGATTAACTTAGAGATCAAACCCTATGTGCTTCTGTTTTCCTTTTCCTCCTTCTTCTCTTAATTTTCTGTTTCCCATCAATTGCTTTTTCTCTGGAAAGGAATGATGAGATTTTATTTAAACCAAGAAACCTGACAAATAATTCAAAAAAAAAAAATGTTAACAAAATTGGTAAAATCAAAACAAATCATTGCAAAAAGAAACATGAAATATAAGTCTGAAGATGAATCACAAGATTACACTAGTACTAAAAAAGAAAAAAGATAAAGGCTTGAAACGAACAGAAGACGAAATTATGAGAGCTACACTTGATCCAAAGATAATTATTAATTACTCGAAGGGTAAAAGCACACTGCAAGATAGATGAGAAAGGATATAAGTTAGTCGTAGATAAGTTAGTTTTCGTTTTAAATTTGTTTCAATTTGGCGGTAAAAAATTTAGGGCTTCCAAAAGATTAAAAATTTAAATTATTTTGAAAGTTATCTTAAATTGAAATTATTGATTATCTGCCTTTATTATAAAAAAAAAGGTCCAAATTTTATAATAATTTATTATTTAAATTACTTAACTTAACAATCTTTTATATGACATTACCTCAAAAAAATCTAATTTATAAAAAATTTCATATTACGTGTGAACTAGTTCTGAGATTACCTTTTTATGGTTTTTTTTTTTTTTGGTCAACAGTAGTTTATTCTTAAGATAGTATACTAAATAGAAATTCACTTCTACATATAAAACTAATTTAGAACTTCTCCGTACTAATGTTATTTTCCTAAGAAAATTATTAATTTTTTATATTAAATTCGTATATCTTTCAATAACACAATGAATGACTTATTTCTTTTATAAAATTGAATACGTACATGGCACAACCTTTTAGATGCAACGTACTTGGTACAACTTGTATTTAAAAAATCTAACAAAAAAAAAAGTAAATAAAAAATAATAAAAAAAGAGAAATTTAAGGAGTACCATATTCCTCTTTTTCCTTATTATCTTTAAGTTAAGTTTAAATTAATTCTATTCATTTTTTTATTTCCGAAAATTATAAGTTATATATAAATAAGTTGCATTTTTTGAATATACTAAAGCTAAATTTAGTGACATTTCTAAAATACTACTAATTTTAAATATTAATGACATTTGAAAAGTGTTACTAAAGATAAATTTTAGTGATATCTTGAAAATGTTATGAATCTAAATTTTAAAAAGATATAAATAGTAGATCATAATATCTTTATGAATTAATGACATTTTTCAACAAATGCCACTAATTATTATTATTGTGACATTTTTAAGGTTAATTTCAGTAAAGAAAATGTCACTGATTCATGTTTTTGTTGTAATTACTGTTAGTATTGGGTGTCAGTATTCAAGCTACCTTGTTTTATTCCTTCAAAATTTGAACAAATTATACACTTAATGTTAATCCTATTTCTAACCCTTGAAGGATAACCAATCTTTTTAGTACATAATTTTTAGAATGTTCCAGACTTTATACCTGAACAATAATTTTGGCCCAATTATTAAAAAAAAAAAAAATTCATAGTTCAGTATGATAAATAAAATGTGACATTTGAAAATTTGGGTAGTCAAAACTGATATAAATACAGTCAGTTTTTAAAGAAGTCATGACCAAAGTGAGATTTGGGTTATATGATTCACCTATATATATATATAATTTTCAAATCAAACAATGGTTTCAGTTAATTACATAAACTTGAAACACTATAAAGGAATCCAATAGAATTACTGAATTATAACTACTCAACAATAATTAACAATCTGTGAAACCATATAATCTTAATAATGATCAGGGAGGATAAAGACTATGCATGAGATATAGATAATTTGCATCTCAAGTTCACAAGAAATGCATGCAACTAGTGCTCCACCACGTATTTTTGATGTTTCAAGTCACCTTCCATAATCTAAGTAATTGGCTCTTCCACTTGATACGGGAACACATTTTTCACAGAAATAAATATTAAACAGCATATGTTCTCCCAACTTTGGAAACTAAGATGAGCTTCAGATCCTGAAGAAAACGACGTAACACAACGAAAAATAAAACTCATAGAAACATAGAATCAGGTAGAAAAATGATTATAAATCTATATGAAATCATAAATAATGCAAAAACAAAAACAAGAAGTGGAAATACTGCCGGAGAAAGAAATTATGAGAAGTTGTCCTTTTGGCAGAGTATTGATTCAGAGAGATCAGAATTGTATGAAGGATGATGAGAATACTTTTGATTAATCCTATATTTTTCAAGTCACACAAATATACCTTAAGTTTACCTCTGCAAATATTTACATATTTTTTAATTCATGCATGTTGTTCCTCATAATTATTGAAGTTACTCTTTCATTATTTCTAAATTTTGTCACTAAAATTAATATTTTTTGTATATAATTCACTACTTAGTCATGTTCGGATGATAATAATAATTCACAAGTTACCCTATCTTGTTGCATTAAAAAATTAGGACAATAGTTGAGATTTCATTTAGAAATAATTAATATGGCTAACACGCTACATTTTTTGTTTCAAAGTAGCTATTAGTATTATTGACTAGTAACGCATATAATTTAGAAATTCACTTAATAAAAGATATAATTTACAATTTGATTTTAATTCATAATAAAACAAGGGCATACAGATTTCAGTTGATCGTGAAGAAAAGGTAATGCCTCAGTTCTTTAATTTGAGTTCAAAATAGTAACAAAACATTCATATCATGACACCAATTAAGTTGATAATGCCTTTAAACTGAGGGAACGAAGGCCTGCCCTTATTCTCCCAAGGTCTATTTTCTTTGTTATAAGTCGGGAGAATATTATATGTCAAACAAGAAAAAAGAAAAGAAAAAGTCGGAGATTATTATGTGGCCCAGCTGTAGACGTGTAGCGTTTCGATTGGGTTTACACTTGGAACCCTTAAGAGTCGGCTAAACCCAACAAGCGACAAAGAACAAAAAAACGGAAAATTGTACTATTAAGCACTGGGGAGCTTGAGCTGCTCCTTTTTTCAGGGTCAACTTGTGCGGTGGACATTTTTGGTCAAAGAGGGTTTTTCATTTTTTGATTTTTGGGGGTACGATTAAACTCCTGATCAAGCCCTCTTTAGCCTATCATTTTTACTAAATTGGCCCTTAACAATAATAATAAAGTGCCTACAAATTTTCCACGCGCCTCTAATAAAGTGGAGTGGGGCCAAATGCTTTATTTAGTCAACCCATGAATCAAATGTGATGCACCTTACTTTGTTTGGAGGGAGAAGAAAAAGGTTAAGCAATCATAGTTCATAAAACTCTTCAAACCCAAAATTATAATGACTTCTTCGTCAGATTCCTTCTATGGGGAAAATTTACCCTTTTTATAAATAGTTACAACGTATAAAGTATTCCTTTCTAAATTACTATACAAAAGTATCAAGTTTTGGTAGATATATATTTTTTCTAATATGAAGTCTAAGTTACATATATGTGTCTAATATTATTATTACTTGTTATGATTCTTTTTTTTTTTCCTTTTTTTGGGCGAAGAGAAGTTGTTACAAAGTTTTCTAATTCTAGACTCCTATATGCTCTTGATGCTTCTCTGGCTGTTCGAGTCATAAATTTTGTTATCCAGAAAAAGAATAAAAATCTATACCATCCATTCTAAAGTTTTTCTTTTTCTTTTTCTTTTTTAAATTAAAAAAACGCATATCTAGTACTATCCTTTTCTTGTTAAGGAAACTTAAGAAATAACATTCTTCTTTTCTTTCTTAGACACTATTCATTTTGGCAAGATTTTTTTTACGTTTACTTACAAAATATACCCTACTAGTAGCATTGAATATTTTCAACGTATTAGATTTTCACTAAATTCACTTGTTTTGTCCTTTCAAAGAAAAAAAAAATTCAGTTATTTTTTTATTATTATCTAGGTGGTGTATTTGGGAATTAGCAGTAATATAAACTTAAAAATATATCAATTTTATCCCAAGTAACAAATTAAAATAAAATTCACTGATAAAAATTTCTAACAAGCTTTATCATAAAAAAGGCTAAAAAAAGACTCCCAACCTAATTATTATAAAAGGGAGAGACAATCTCTACAAACCCTCAAAATTATGACATCATCCTTGTCAAATTAAAAAAAAAAAAGAAAAAGAATTGTCCAAATCTTGTATATGCGTGCCGTAGAAGTTCGCATATCATATAACTAAACTAAAACTTAAAGTGTCTATTATCATTTTCTTCTTTATGAACTGATTATACAAATAAAGATACTCAAAAAAAAAAAAAAAAGGAGAAAAAGAAAATTGAAAAGCAACACTGTGGGCTCATACAAGGCAAAACCAAAACGGAGCATCCCATGTGACCTCCAAACCCAAACCAAAGGCATAAGTATTAGTATTTGACCTTTCAAGTCCAAGCCTAAATCCGTCATTTCATCAAAAAGCCTGTCCTTTTTAGTCAAAACACCAACTTTACCAAAAAAAAAAAAGTTGTCCTGTATATATGGGTAGAGAATGTATGAGGATTATTATTGCTTTTAAATACAAAACCCAAAAAAAAAAAAAAGAAAAAAGAAAAAAAAAGGGTGGGGTTGAAGAAGGAAGGTAGGAAGGAAGAAGAAATGAATGGACAGGAATCTGGATAATTATCCGTCAAACCCATTCATGTCATTTTCACCAAGGCTGCAATATTAAACTCCCCAAAGAAATTGAAAGAAAAAAAAATAAAAAATCCGAGAGAAACTAAACCCAAAACCAAAACCAAAACTTGATTATTTTTTGAGAGAGAGAGAGAGAGAGAGAGAAAACGGTCTCGGAAATTCAGTCCTTTTGGGGGACGCGGAATCGGCCCAAATTAAAATTATATTAAAAAAAAAGAAAAAAGTGTGGGCTGGGAAGGAATTCATTCTTCTATTTCTTGCTCTTGCTCTTGCACCTTTGAAGATTCTAAACTTGGACCAGAACAGAGCTAACACACCTGTTGTTGAGGAAGACGACGACTCAAAAGTAAGACTGTTTCATAGTCTTTTATTTTCTTTTTTATTTTTCGGCTTTTTAGATCTGTTTTCGAAAAAGATTAAGTAGGTTGTTTTCGGAATTGGATTTGGTGTTCTGGGTTTCGAGAATAAAATCAAAAGAGAAAAAAAAAAAAGAAGGGGGGGAGAAAAAAGAACAAAAATCAAATTTTGATGGCTTCGGCGGCGATATTCTCCTCTTTACGGAGGCGAAGATCGCCTTCTTTGGAGGCATTTTTGGCGCCGGTTGACCTCACGGATGTGGCGCTTGTTCAGACCCTCGCCTCGTTGACCGCCGAGCTCGTCTCGTCGTTCTCGGACGTCTGCTTCTACTTCCAGAGAAAGAATTCGAGGTCCCTGGTGAGGAAAATGGAGGTTTTCCTTGTCTTGTTGGAGTACATGAGGGATTCGGGTTTGAGTCTTTCGTGGACGACGGTGCTTTGCTTAAAGGAGCTTTATTTGCTCCTGTATCGCTCCAAGATACTGCTTGACTATTGCGCTCAGTCCAGTAAGTTGTGGCTCTTGCTTCAGAACCATTCGATTTCGGGTCATTTCCATGATTTGAACCAGGAGATTTCGACCCTTTTGGATGTTTTCCCTATGGAGGATGTTGAATTGGGTGAGGATGTTAGGGAGCAGGTTGAGCTCCTGAGGAGGCAGTCCAGGAGGTCTAAGCTTTTTATTGACAAGGATGATGAGGCTCTGAGGATTCGATTCTTTTCGTTTCTCGATGAGTTTGAGAACGGGCGGATTCCGGGTTCGGACGAACTGCGGTCGTTTGTTGTGGAGAGGTTACGGATTCAGGATCCGAAGAGTTGTAGAAATGAGATTGAGTTTTTGGAGGAACAGATTGTTAATCACGAGGGGGATATTGAACCTACAGTTGGGGTGCTTAATGGGTTTGTGGCACTTACGAGGTATTGCAGGTTTTTGCTTTTCGGGTTTGAGGAGGACGAAGTAGAGGTGGGAACTGGGAGTCAGAAGAAGCCGAGAAAAGGGCTTCTTTCTCAGGAAATTGCAGACACCTTTATAACAATTCCGAAGGACTTTTGCTGCCCCATATCGTTGGATTTGATGCGAGACCCGGTGATAATCTCAACAGGGCAGACTTATGATCGGAGCTCGATATCTCGGTGGATGGAAGAAGGTCACTGTACTTGCCCAAAGACAGGGCAAATGCTCATTAACACTCGCCTAGTTCCCAATCGAGCTTTGAGGAATTTGATCATGCAGTGGTGCACTGCTCATGGAATTCCATACGACCCGCCGGAGTGCACAGATGCAGCTGCAGAAAGCTTTGCGGCAGCTTCCCCTACTAAGGCTGCCCTTGAAGCTAACAGAGCAACAGCAGCTCTTCTTATTCAACAGCTAGCAAACGGATCACAAGTTGCAAAGACTGTAGCTGCTCGTGAGATACGTTTGTTGGCGAAAACTGGAAGGGAAAACCGTGCTTTCATTGCGGAAGCTGGGGCAATTCCACATCTTCGAACAATACTTTCTTCTCCGAATCCTATTGCGCAGGAGAATTCAGTAACTGCAATGCTCAACCTATCCATTTATGACAAAAACAAAAGCCGAATTATGGATGAAAAAGGGTGTTTAGAATCAATCGTCGATGTTCTCAGGTTTGGGCACACAACAGAGGCAAGGGAAAACGCTGCAGCAACCTTGTTTAGCCTTTCAGCGGTTCACGACTACAAGAAGCGAATAGCAGACGAGCAAGGGGCAATCGAAGCCTTAGCAGGGCTGCTGAGAGAGGGTACTTCAAGAGGAAAGAAGGATGCAGTAACAGCCTTGTTTAATCTTTCAACACACACAGATAACTGCGTGAGAATGATAGAAGCAAAGGCTGTAACAGCTCTTGTAAGCGCTTTGGGTAATGAAGGCGTTGCCGAGGAAGCAGCAGGTGCCTTGGCCTTGATTGTAAGACAGCCTATTGGGGCCGAAGCAGTGGGGAATGAGGAAATGGCCGTAGCGGGTTTGATTGGTATGATGCGTTGTGGAACACCTAAAGGAAAAGAGAATGCAGTTGCAGCGTTGCTCGAGTTATGCCGGAGTGGCGGGGCGGCCACAAAGGAGAAGGTCGTTAAGGCACCGGCTTTGGCCGGTTTGCTCCAGACTTTGCTGTTTACTGGCACGAAACGAGCTAGAAGAAAGGCAGCATCTCTTGCTAGAGAATTCCAGAGATGTGAGAATGCAGTCATGCATTTTGGTGGTCTTGGTGTAGGATATGCCATTGCAAGCAATTCAGCCCCAAGTAGAGATTCAGGTTTCGCTAATGATGTCTCAGTACCGATGTCCATTTCAGTGCCTGTTTTGTAGTGGTAAACATCCTCCATCCTCCGTTCTCTTGATGTATTCCTTGCTTATATATGTTCCCATTTTTGTTGGAAATAGTTTAAAATTCTTTCATTGAAATTTTAAGGTGATAAAGAAAGTTATAGGAATACCATATATAATGTGCTTTCCAGGAAATGTTCTGTAATCGTTGAGCAATTAGCTTGAGTTAATATACATGTACCATCTAATATTTGGAAACTCAGAACGGGTGTAAAAAAACTGTGTTAACATACAGTGGCAGATGCATTGAGAAAAGTCTTGCATATCATTTACTTGAGATGAAGAACAATAAGTATTGATCCCTAGTTTTCATTTAATCTTCTCGCAAGTCGTAACATTATCAATGCGTAGGTGCAATTGTTTCCAGATTTTATTGTAAAGGACTCGTAATTTTGTTATGTCTTTGAGACTGAGACGTTGTAGAATCCTTGTCCATGTGCAATATTTTTCATGGAACATAAAACGCCAGTGGTCCGAACTAATGGTTCTGATTTTGAATCTCATATTGTGAATATAAGCAACAATAATTGGAACATGTGAGATTCTAAAGATGTGAATTTACCGAAAATGGCTTGTTCTAAACTGAAGAATGTCATAAAAGGGTCAACGGAATTGCATGTTGTTTTGTGAAACCAATTTCGGATTTGATTTCAGACTCTTAGCCAAAACTTGTCAAGTTTGAGCACATCACAAATGATGATTGGTTCATAAACATGTTCGTATGACCCAACTGTTTCGTTCTCCTATAACCTCTCAAGTTTAGGTAGGAAAAGTCCCTCAGCTCAAACTGTCTCGTGTGCTCTGTTGTTGGGCATTTGATGCTTCGTTCGAGTAATAGGACCTAAGAGAGATTCAAACTAAGAAACATTCTTGTGTACTTTTAAGTCAATAGTTTGAAAGGAATCTGGGTAGCAACATGGTTATTGCCTCGTTGTTTCGTAACAGAATGTACAGTTTGAAAGGAATCTGAGTAGCAACATGGTTATTGCCTTGTCGTTTCGATTAAGTCTCAAAGAGAATCTAAAAGAGCAGCAACATGGTTCTTGCGTCTGCATATTACTTGAAAGAGACCAAATAGTAGTCACTTGACAGATTCTTTACTTTCTAGTCCCACATGTCCACAGAAAATGCAATTTTCATATTTGAAAATCAAAAGAACTTTCAAAGCTCTTTGAAAAATTATAGGAATAAGATGTAATGTTTTAGACTAAAGAATTACTTTATTTGAGATTCAGGGGAAAGTTAGAGAAGATATTCGAGAAACGGGAACTTTCTGGAGAGAAAACTAGTGGTGGATGATGAGTGATTGTGATTCAACGTAGCTCAGAGTTTTCTCCCTACATTTAATGCCTTTCGAGTATCAAGTCTCAAATGTATATTAAAAGTTACCCCATAGTTTGTTCCATCACATCTCATCAGTCAAGCACCTCAAATCCACATCACTACGTAGTTGGTGCATACCAAAAATTTCAGCCTGATTGGAAGCAAAATTAACGTGGTATTTACTATTCTATCGTTTTAAGTCAATGGATGTGACCATTTTATAGTGCCATAATCAAAAACTCAACAGCTACTATTGAAAAGTGTTTCTTATTTTAAATTTATTTTTTTTTGAAACAATTGAAAAGTGTTTCTGAATGGCAAATTATATCAAATTTGATATATTTTCAAAGGATTTACTATTTACTATCGATGGGTTAATTTTAACTCTACCAAAAAAATTCCTCCCTTGCTTCCTTACCGAGTGATTTTGAGTATGGAATTGTCACGGAGACTTTTGACATCTCTTTGCAAATATAATGTATGTATGATTTATTTACCAGAAAAAAAGAAAAAAATGAACAACAGTTACGAGTATCGCGATTATTTCAATTTTTTTCATTGACATATCTCGAAACAGAAAGTCCTTAATATGTTTCTAATTTTTGTCATTAATGAGTGATGACATATTGCAAGATAGAAAGTACGTAATATATTTCTGCCATGTTGTCGTCATGCATTCAAGCCTTTTGTTTTGAGGGAGGAAACCCACTAGATGAAGAATCTTCTTTGTAATTGAGAGTTTCTGTAATGGCAATGAAGGGTGGTGGGGCAGTATGCCTTCACCAGCCAATGTTACTTATTATTGGATCATATTAAATGGAAGGTAGCCAAAGTGGATGGACAGGAAGACCCATTTAGTGGAAGGATAATTGGAGTTTGCCTCATGATATCTTGAGAATGGAGATAACATGGAGGTAGTTGATCTTTACTTAACTAATGGAAAGAAAAATAGGCAGTTGGATTGATGATAATAACATCACAACTAATAATTCTTTATATCCTTGGTAGTTTTCATTCTCTCTTCTTCATTTTCTACCAATAAAAGAAGGTGTGGTGCCAAGAGGAGGGGAAAAAAAAAAGAAAAGAAAAAGAGTGATAAATAAATTATAAGTAGCACAACTTGATTTTTCCTTGGTCCCTCTAGGTTTTAATGGGTACAAACTGGGAAGTTACGAAATTCTATTTTCCTTGGACCTTGCCTGGGGTGCAAGAAACGACTTCCAGGGAATAACATTTCTGATGAACTCCTAGTGACTCATCCTCCTGACGTGTTATAATTTTAAGTTTTGGGCACAATAAACCTACCTTTGTATCTTGATCGAGTAATAATAAAGCATTCGATCAGTGAAGTATTGTGGTTTTTCTTTTTTTTTTTCCCCTCTTTTTTTAAGTTAAAATTTTTTGTGAATTTCACACGAGTCTCAGAATTTTTAAAGATAAGGGAAAATTAGCNCTCACTATTTTAGAATTTTTTTTGGTTTTCCCACTCTAATATACTGAGAGGCTAACAGACGTGTTTCTACGTCTAGATTCATATACTCTCTTCTGTTGTACTTGAAACTTTTAAATAAGCTAATTGGCTACATTGCTCTGCTATGCATCTTGCAATCATTCAGGATCAGTGAAATTTTTGTTGTCTTTTTAATACAAAAACCCTTTGAATATGAATTAGTAAAATTAACTCTGAACTCAATTTTTTTGAGCAAAATCCCTTGAAGTCTCCTAATTAGTTCTGTTATTATTATTTTTTTTAATTTTTACGATTAAGTCTCTATTCTTTTATTTGTGACTTTTGGATATTCATTCTTAGATTTTTGTTTCATGTTTAACCCCTCTAATTTTTTTTATCCGATATTACCGTTAATTAGTACTTGCCTAAAATATGATCATCTCGATATTGATAAAATTGGAAACGAAGAGAAATTATTATTTAAAAAAAAGAGTTAAATTATTATTTTTGTTCAAGACAGATATAAGAACTTAGAAAATTTTATATAGTTTTAATATGGATCTACTTTGGTTCAAGTATTAATATAAATATTTTCCAGTTTCTTCACTCTGTCTTGAACGATAATGATAGCTTTTTTTTTTAAATAATAATTTTCTTTTGTTTCCAATTTTACCCCTGAGATGAGCACGCTTTTGGCAAGTGCTAATTAACGGAAGAAAATATTAAAAAGAATTAACATGAAATAAAAATATAAGAATGATGATCGAAAAAATAAGGACTTAATCGTAAAAAAAAATATTAGAAACACTTTTATTTTCTGATAGAAATACTATTAGGAAATTTTAGGGGATTTTATTTCAAAAAATTGAATTCATGATTAATTTTACTAAATTGTTCCGAGTTCAAGAAATTTTTGTATTAAAAAACCTTTGTTTTATTATTATTTTTTGTTTCTTTCGTTTTTGTGTGCATATTTAAGAGGTAAGATGGTTGAATTCTACTTCTTCACAAGAAAATAATAGTATATTCAAGTTTGTAATGTTTATGTATGATCAGCTTTAAACTTACTAGTCTACCAAAATTGCACGTGTCCAAATGTGACATATTAGAGATACCAAAATATATAATCATCAAAACATCATTTGATTCAAAAGTAGAGGTATATGTAGACTTAATTCCATTGTTCTCTTTTTTACTATTTAGCCATTGGTAGTAAAATCCATTGCAGCCAATAATCATATAAACTCTTATTGATATGACTAGCTCGAGAAAACTAGATTGTGAATGTCCCTTAATCAAAGAGTAAAATTTTTAAACCGAAAAAAAAAAAAAAGAAAACAAAAAAAAAAAAAAAGACTTTTGCCCTCTGAAACCATAAAAAGGGCAGAGGACAGGCGTCAAAATTTTAAGAACTTAAAAAGTGGAAGGGAGTTAATAGTTGTCCTGCAATAAAAGACTTCTTTTTAGCAATGAGAGTGATTTTTGACACATTTGGATTCTGATTACGCAATATCATGAGATATGAGGTGAATAACTCGAAAAGTGAAAAGATTCTCGGATTCCTAGTCTGGTGGTTGTGTTATGGTCAAGCTGAACTTTTTTAATTGTTGGTCTAAAATTAAAGAGAGACAATAAAAGCGTTTTCTTTTTCTCAAATTAATTAAAGCAAGTAGTTGATACTCCTTTATTCTTCTCTTTTTCTACTTCTGTAGAATATGATGTAAATTGCTCAAAGGGTCCGTCTCTCAAGTGAATTTGGGCACCGGTATTCCAACCTATTGTTTTTAATATTGATTTCCACTTAAATAAGGTCAGAATTGAATCCAACTGCTAAGAAAACGCAAGTATAAATAAAGGTGGTGAAACTTGTAACCGAATGTCAGGCTACTTTATTAAGCGTTGTGAAAAATTATATTGAGATTAGTTAGTTAGTTTAGTCAATTAAGCTTAACATTAGCTAAAGATTTTATCGAACAAAAAGAAACCCGTTAGAGCTCAAATCAACTTCAGCTTGTGGGATAAATGACTTGGCAGATTAATTTTTGGAGTTACAAGAATTTTTGGAGCCCCTACGAAGTCTATTAATTGACTTTTTCTACCTTTAGGAAAATACATACAGATGAAAACTGTCTCTATTCTCTTTTCTCAAAAGTTCTCTCTAAAATGTATAGGCTTCAGTATGACAGAATTCGGGCATCTTTCAGTTCGCCGAAATAGCATTGTGGTATAACAATTGTCGCTCATCAACCATTATATCTTGTGAAACAGATGCCTAACAATCTCAAGCACCCATCGAAAAGAGACGAATACATTTTAAGAAGATTGTGTGATATATAAGTCTCAGTTTCTCGCCAACTGGGGTTAGCTCAGTTGGTCCAAGGTTTGAGGGTTGTGTGTGTGTGTTTGGGGGGGTCAGGGGTTCAAACCTTGGTAGTGTGTGTGTGTGTCATTTTCCTTTAATTTGTAGTAAGTGGTGGTCATTAGTTAAGTCCCACTTTTTAAAAAAAAAAAAAAAAGTCTCAGTTTCTCATTGTAATTCAAGTGTTCTATTATTTTGTTATTATTATTGTTATTTTGTTCATTCTATTGAAATTCCAGCATTTTATTTGTTCCTTTACATGTTATATGCATATTTTGGCTAACAACTTAAAATATATTTTTTCTAACAGATTACTAGATTTTTGAGGCACTTTGTTCTTTCCTTGCATTAAAAAGAATAATATATAGTTATAGTGATTTCTTTTTATCACTAATCACAATTTTAGTTTTTGTTTTTTAAAGGAAGGGAAAAAAAGAAAAGGTTTCCCATTTATATATGCATTTTATATAGGGCACCAATTCAGTATGTATTTTTTTTAATCTATCTATGTATATTATTTTACCCAATTAAAATTCATCATGCACATTTAGTAAAATATAGAAAGAAGAACATTAAATAATATGTATTTATTGTATTATTTTTTTCTAATTATTCAAATCATAGTAGCTGTTATATCATAAAAAAAAAAATAAAAAAAATACCTACTAGATTATGGCCTATATATATATATATCTGATTACCTTTATTTAAAAAGAAAATTTGCGCATAAGACTTTAGTTGGAAACATATTAAAGTTTTTTTTTTTATTTAAGTTATAAAGGTTTCATTTCTGCACGTATAGTTTATCTGTTTAAATGTTTAAATTTATATTTACTAGCATTATCTGCAAAAAAAATCTTGAATTATGACTTTTCGCAATTTTAACTCTGATTTTTGACTTGTGTAAAATTATACTTCTAAATTTCAAATCTCTACAAATTTATACCTTTTGCATATAAATTGATCAAAAAATTTCTCACTAAAAACAGAATCTGAATTGAGGTTATCTTATTCCCTCTAACTCACACAAAAATTTATTGAAAATAACTTAAAACAGTTAGCACAAATCACCTAATTTATATACAGAAGATACAAATTTGTAGAGATTTGAAATATGGAGATATAATTTTGCATATACCAAAAATCAAAGTTAAAATTACGAAAAGATCATATTTTAGGATTTTTTTTTCCATAGTTATCGCTATTTACTAATATAGATATCATTTTTTTTGTTCAAGGCTTTTAAACCTTTTGGTTATACGTTTCAGCTGGTTATTATTTATCATGTTTATATAAACTTTTCACAAAGTTTGGAAATTAGTAAATATTAGAAATTTTCTTATTTAGAAAAAATTCGGTTTTTTTTTTAAACTTTTTTGGAATTTTTCTAGTTACTTGAAATTTTATTTTCTTGAAAAAAAAGAAAAATTCATATTTTGGAAATTTTTTAAATTTTGGAAAATTATTCCAATTCTGAAAACCGTTTTCAAACTTGGAAAAATATTGTTGTTAACTAAAAAGTTACAAAATAGAAAAATTCTATCTAAGGAGGTTGGATTTTAAGTGGGCTCGTTTGTGGCCCCTTTATGGTATTTCCTATTAATTATTTATTAAATACTAATTGTTACAGCTTTCTTTGAGATTTTGGTACTTATATATAAAATCTGTGAATCTAATACATGGTTTGATTTTCTAGAAATGACGACAAATCTAAACTTTGTTGTTGTTCCAGTTATTGCATTAGTTGTGAACCCTACTGTGGCACATCTACCTAATAATGCTGTGGTGCTGGTTACAGTTTCTTTGAATCAAAAATTCGATGATTCGAATGTCAAATTGTGGCTACAAAAGATGTTGTACTATTTAACCACCTTGAATCTTGTGAGATTCTTGACTAAAAATGCTCCATCACTCAACAAGGATGAGCAATATTTCCAGGTCATCAGTGTAGTTGATGTTTGGAAATGTTTGGAATTCTTGTGCTGGAACTATGCCATGGATAGTTCATGCGATTCTTTATACATTATGTACTTAGAAAAGAGAACGGCCAAGGAGTTATAGGAGTCTTTAGACCAGAAATATAATATGCAGGATGACGGATTCAAGAAATTGGTATTGGACTGCTTCCGTGATTATAAGATGGTAGACACTAAAACTGTGATCAATCAAGTTCAAGAGATCCAAGAGATCTTATTTGAAATTCATGCTGGTATAATGTTAGTAAGTAAAACCTTCCAAGTAGCTGCTATCATTGAGAAGCTACCTCCTGCATGGAAGGATTTCAAGAATTATCTTAAGCATAAGCAAAAGGAGATGAACATCGAAAGATCTTATTGTTAGACTTTGCATTGAAGAAGTCAATAGAAGATCTGGAAAACTGGGACTGAAAGGAATTTCTAAGAAATTGAAATTCTAAGACAAAGTGGGTCACAAGTCTGCAAATTGTAGGTAGCCAAATAAGAAGAAGAACCACGAGGCAAACATGTTGGATAACATTATTCATGATGTTTCTAACATAAAATTTTCAACAGTGGTTTCAAAAGTGAACTTGGTTAAGTCTAACTCGAAAGAATAGTAGATTGACACTGGTGCTACAAGGAAGATCTGCTCAGATAAAGAGATGTTCACTTTCTTCGAACCAATTAATGAGCAGAAGCTGTATATAAAAAACTCCATTGCATTTGAGATTAAGGGTCAAGAAAAGGTGATCCTAAAGATGATGTTTGATAAAAATCTGATTCTAAACAACGTCCTTTATGTACCAAAAATCTGCAAGAACTTGTTCTCCAGTTAGCTTCTTAACAAGCATAGATTTCATATGGTATTTGAGTTAGACAAAGTTATATTATACAAAGATGGATTATATGTGAGAAGGGGCTATATAAATGAAGGCTATTTAAGCTTGATGTTACAACTGTAATGCCAAAGATTAATAAAGTGTTAATTCTTCTACTTACTTCGTTGAGTCTTCCAATTTGTAGCAGGATAAACTAGGACATGTTAATTATAATACTTTATATAGATTAATTAACTTGAATCATATATCTGCTTTCTATATTGATTCCAAACGTAGGTGCCGAACTTGTGTTGAGGCAGAACTTGCAAGGTCATCATTCTAAATGATTGAGAGGAATATGAAACCTCTTGATTTAAGTCACAATAATATTTGTGATTTAAAAACTGTACAAACAAGAGGTAATAATATATATTTTATTTTTTGTCGACGATAGCATAAAATGCTATTATATATATTTGTAAAAGAGTAAGGATGAAGCAATAGAGAAATTTATTCTCTATAAGAATGGAGTTGAAAATTAACTTAATAAGAAGATCAAGGTGATTAGAAGTGATCATCGAGGAGAATATGAATCACTTTTTGGTGAGTTCTGTGTACAACATGCAATAATACATAAGACCACTCTGTCTTATTCGCCTTAGTCAAATAATGTTGCTGAGTGTAAAAATCGTACCTCAAAAGAAATGATGAATGCAACGTTGTTGAGTATTGGATTACTCTAGAATATGTGGGGAGAAACTATATTGACTAGCAATTACTTTTTATATAAGGTACCCCAGGAAAAGGAAGATAAAATACTATGTGAGTAATGGAAAGGAAGAAAGCCTTCTTGTAAATACTTACGAATATGGGAGTGTCTTGCCAAAGTGATCGTTCTTAAATCTAAAAAGGTAAAAATATGTCCGAAAACTGTTGATTATATTTTCATTGGCTCTGTACAAAATAGTAGTACTTATCGATTTCTTGTGTATGAGTTATAAATCCTAGACATACACAAAAACATAATAATGGAGTCTAGAAATACATCGTTCTTTAAACATATATTTCCATGTAGATCCAAAAAAAGAGTTGGGTTCGTCCAAACAAACATATGAGACTATAATCGATAGTAGTTAGGACCAAAAGCATATGGAAGACTTTGAAAAAGAGCCTAGACATAGCAAAAGAGCCAGAACAAAAAAATCTTTTTGTCCAGATTTTCTGACCTATTTGCTAGATGTTAAACCTCAAACTCTTAAAGAAGCTATGAGTTCTTCTGAAGACCCTTTATAGAAAGAGGTCATTCAAAGTGAAATTGATTCCATCTTACAAAATTATACTTAGGAACTAGTAGACCAGCTATAAACCTCTAGGGTCCAAATGGATTTCTAAGAAGAGGGTTACAGCTGGTATACAGCAGGTGAATCAATTGATAAATACGAGGCTATACTTATAATCAAGGGTTACAAACAACGAGAATGTCTTGAATACTTTGATAAATATTCTCCTGGGATGAGAATAATATCTCTTAGAATATTCTCCTTGCAATTGTAGTTTTACGTAATCTAGAAATATATCAAATGAATATGAAAACAGCTTTCTTAAATGGAGATTTAGATAAAAAAAAATCTATATGAATTAGCCTGAGGGTTTTTCTGTACCTAGACAAGAAAGAAAGTCGATAAACTGGTGAAGTATTTATATGGTTTAAAGCAAGCACCAAAATAATGGCATGAAAAATTTGACAGTACGATGATATCAAATAGATTTAAGATCAATGAGTGTGATAAATGTGTCTATGCAAAGAACACAGATAATGGCTATATCATCATTTTATGTTTTTATACTAATGAAATGCTCATTGTTAGTAGTGATAATAAGATGATCAAATCTATTAAAAAAATGTTAAATTCTTTATTTGATATGAAAGATAAGGGTTTAGCTGATGTCATATTGGGTGTTAAAATTTCAAGAATGTCTGTTGGACTTATTCTAAGTCAGTCAACTATGTGGAAAAAATTCTTTAGAAATTTAACAAGAATGATTTTGACGTGTCCAAAATACTGGTTGATTTAAATCTATACTATCAAAAAATAAAAGAGAGAGTGTCTCCTAACTGGAATATTCTAGAGTGATAGGAAGTCTTATGTACTTGATAAGTTTTATAAGACCAGACGTAACTTATATAGTTAGTAAACTGAGTAGATACACAAGTAATTCAGGAGCTGATCACTGGAAAGAGATAGTAAAAATACTAAGGTACTTAATATATACTCATAGCTATAGGCTGCACTACACCAGATACCCAACTATCATAGAGGGTTACAGTGATGCTAACTAGATATCTAATATGAAAAACTCAAAATCTACTAGTAGGATGTGTTCACACTAGTAAATACAGCTGTATCATGGAAATCCTCGAAACATGTTCAAACATGTATAGCCTAGTCTACAATGGATACTAAATTCATTGCATTAGATAACTGTAGTGAAGAGACAGAATAGCTACGACAATTCTTATAAGATATTCTAGTATGGCCAAAGCCTGTTGCAACAATTTGCATCTATTGTGATAGTTATTCTGCAATTGGAAGGGTACAAAGCAATATGTATAATGATAAGTCTAGATATATACATCGTAGACATAATACTATTAGATGATAATTATTCTCAACTGGAGTTATATGTGTTGACTATATGAAATCAAAGTATGACATTATGGATCCGCTAGCTAAAGGCTTAAACAGATAATTATTTGAGAAATCATCGAGGAGAATAGGACTAAATCTCATGAAATAGTAAACCCAACCTAGTTGACTGGAAATCCCAAAATATAGGTTCAAAAGGACAACCTAATTGTAAAGACTTAATTAAATCACTATGGAGAGTTACCCTCATATCTATTCCTTTGATGAAATAATGATGCTCGTAAAGTGAAGGATAAGCTATGTTTTAAATAATTCTTATGCGCCGGAAATCTGAGTGGAATAGTGTGGGTTACTCTTATTAAGGACTCACCTACATGAGAGAGAAGATGGGCCGCTTCGAAAGAGAATTGTGTAGAGCTCAATTCCTTAGAAACTCTCACAGAACCAGACGTATGTTTATAGCCAAAAGAACATAAAGTGAGAACTGAATTATATTAAGAAAGATATCTGTGTGAGATATGTTATAATTTACATGAATAGTAGAACAGTTCAAAGACATTGTGTTTACTGCTTAGCTAGTAAAGTAAACATACTTTCACGAGGGAAAGTTCAAAGGTAAATACCTACCTATTCTATGCAAGTTTCAACCGTTGAACTCTATCACTAAGTCAAAAGTGTTTTGTCATATAGCTTTTTGTCTACTCTATCAATTTTATTTATGTAGGTGATTGTTGGAAAAATGAAACTACCAGATTAATTTTTAGAGTTACAAAAATAAGATAAAACTACCAAATTTGTCTTGGAGTTTTAAAACTGCTAGATTTATTTTGGGGTTACAAATTTTTCCATATTCATCTAGATTAAAAATGTTGTCTAGAAAAACTGGGTTAAGTTTTTTTTTTCAAACATTAAAAATTATAGTGCTAGATTAAATTTGGCAAATTTATTTTGTTTAAAAGCTAATTTCAGTTTCCTAAACATTAAAATGTTTAAATATAAAATGTTTTTGAAATTAAATGATGGTTAATTCCATACTTGTAACAGCCCTTATGAAGCTTATAAATTGACTCCTCCTACCATCAGGAAAATATATACAAAAGAAAACTTTCTCTATTCTCTCTTCTCAAAATTCTTTCTAGAGTATATGCTTTAGTTTAATAGAGTTTGGGCACCTTTCATTTCGCTAGAGTAGCATTGTGGTGCAACAATCGCCGCTCATCAATCTTGTTTCTAGAGAAACGGATGCCTAACGACTTCAAGTAGGCTGACAATTCGTGTCCACGGGTCGTGTTCATGTCGTGTCGATGTACATGTATAACAGGTAAATACTCAACCCGAGTATGACCCATTTAATAAATGGGTTAGAAATTATGACACAAACACAACCCGTTTATAAATGGGTTGACACGACACGACTTGTGTAACCCATTTACTAAACAGTTCATATTGACTCGTGACACGTGACCCACGACCTGCGACCTGAACACTCTCCGTTTAATATAAAACCTTATAGAAATATGACCAAATTTTAGGTCCAATTTAGTAAATATCCATTTATCAAATATTATAGCAAAATGTCCGGTTTATATGTTTATATACCAATTGTAAAATTTCATATACCAAGTATAAAAAATTATATGCCCAGTACATTTTAGTACTGTAACTGACATTGGTAGATAAACATATCTACCAAGTGTAAAAATATATATACCTGGATATTTAGCTATAAAATTTAAAAAGTAGACATCTACTTAATCAAAATTAAAATATTGGTCATCCACCTAAATTTCTCTTTAATAAATAGGTCAAAAATTATGACACGAATATGACCCGTTTATAAACAGGTTAAGACGACACGACACGACCCATTTACTAAACAGGTTATTTTTCGTGTTGGCGGGTCTAACCCGAATACGATCCATTAATTAAAGGGTCAATATTTTCAATCCAAATACGACACGAACACAATTAAGTTAAACCCAAACCTATTAATTTCATGTAGATTTCGAATCGTGTTGTCATGTCGTGTCGTGTCATGAATTACCAGCCCTAACTTCAAGTACTCACCAAAAAGAGACGAATCTGTTTTAAGGAGATTGTATGATACACAAACCTCGGTTCCTCGTTATAATTCGAGTATTGTACTGTTTTGATATTGGTGTTGTTATTTCATTCACTCTATTAAAATTCTAGTATTTTGTTTGTTCTTTTACATTTTATCTGCATAATTTGGCTAGCATCTTGTTGGTTAGATTTTAGGTCACAATAAGTAGTTGTCAGCCTTTTTCCCGGTGAGATCCTTTTCTACCTTAGAGTTGCAATTTAGGCTAGCTGGTTCTTCTTTGATTAGTACTAGAATTTGTTCTTCTAGTGTTATTTGATTGTGCGACATTGGTAGGTTTATACTATTAGAACATAAATGGAAAATCATTAATTGTTGTTTGTTTGATTTGGGGATTGATTTCACAATTCATTATTTTTTTAGAAGCTCGTATCACGCTATCGATCATCAGTCTACAATTTGATGATATTGGCAAGTGAGGTAAGTAACATGATATGATAAAAAAAAAAATTATCGCAGATAATAATAAATCTAGAAATTTAAATGCTACAGAAGCTATAAAATTATAACAAATGGTTTAGCAAAATAAATCACAATTATTTCACAACAACTAGAATAATAAAAATAGAAGAGTAATGAATATCAAACTAAGTCTTGTATTTCACACAATTTCTTTAAAATAGTTATCCCTCCTCGCTGGAGTGCTTAAAGGGATACCAACAATATTTGTTTTCTAAAATAAAACAGTTCACGAATAGCAACGTCGCACTAACTTGCTACTCCCAACGAACTGAGTAGTGCCCAAATTCTATCATCACGAGTATACGAGACTCAACTAGAGAGCTCAAAATACCTCACAACCCTAACTAACTTATAACCGCCACGAAAGAACAAGGAAGAAAGAAATAAGCTCATAATGCTTTGGTGTGGGTAAAAGTAGAGGAGAATGTCTCCTTTTATAGTGTTCATAGGAGAACCAAGTAATTAACAGTCCATTAACATGGCTGAAAGATAATACTTCATGGTAGTCTATACCTCAACTTGTGAAAATCCTTTGGCAACTACTCTTGCCTTAAATCTAACTGGTTCTACTCAAAAATATCGTGCTTCCTCTTGAAAATCTATCTGCAACCAGTAACTTTTTTATATAAAGGTCTATCAACCAGTTTCCAAGTCATGTTCTTCATGAGTGAGTGCATATCTTCTTCCATTACTTTCAGTCAATCTTCCTTATCACTGCTCTTTCATGCTTCACTAAAACTCCCTGGTTCTTCTAACTCAATGGAATTACCAATATTGAGTGTATAAGTAATGATATCAGCATAAGCAAAATGTGGAGGAGGTCGGATTGTCCTTCTAGGTCTGTCCCTAGATAAGAGATAATCAGTAAGTCTCCTCGGACTAGAAACTTGATCTCTTCCTAGTGAATCTGCACGTGTTGTAATACGATCTGGACTTGTAGTCTCTGATATTGTAATATCGGGTTGATCTGATGACTACCATGTTGTAACATCAAGCTGGGATTCTGCAACTTCCGTCTGTGATATTGTAACATCAGGTTCCTCTGCTGCTTCACCTGTAGCTGATTCCCCTTCAGTTTCAGCTTCGCTTTCCAAGTTTACACCTTTAAAACTATAAGTACCTGTAACTTCATCAAGCTTTATGGAATTCTCCACCTCAAACTAGAAAGTCTCGTTCTTAGACAAAGGGTTAGTGTCCAACAAGATAGTTTTATAAAAATCATTCTCATTAAAAATGACATTTCGGCTAATGACATATTTTTTATCATCAATTAGCAACACTTTATAACCCTTAACACCCGGTGGATATCCTAGAAATACATATTTGATAGCTCTAGGATTCAATTTTCCTTGACTCTTATAGACATAAGCATTACATCCGAATGGTCTAAGATGCATTAAACTAGGTGGGTTACCTGATCAAACTTCCATTAGTGTCTTATAATCTATAGCTGATAATGGTGATCTATTTATCAAATAGCATGCAGTGTATGTTGCTTTAGTCCAAAATTTCTTAGATAAACCAGATTCATTAAGCATACACCTAACCTTGTTACGTATAATCCTATTCATACATTCAGCTAACCTATTTTGTTGGGGAGTGTCAAAATATATTGTATGCCTAGAAATACCATTTTGTGTATAATATTGATTAAACTTACTACTGCAAAATTCTAAACTATTATCAGTTCTAAGTTTTTTTATTTTCTTACTTATTTGGTGCTCTATAAGGGTCTTCCATTCCTTAAATTTATTAAAAGCTTCATTTTTATATCTTAAGACATAAATTCAAATCCTTCGTGAATAATCATCAATAAAGGAAATAAAATATTAAGCACTATTAAGAGAGAAAGATACCTGAGGAAATCCTCATAAGTTCGAGTGTACATACTCGAGGATCCCATTCGTGGAGTAAGTGGTATGAATCATAACTTGTCCAGCACACATGATTCACAAAAACGAGTGCTGAAATCTTCTTTGAGTCCAAAATGCCTTGTGTGCAGAGTTCTTGCAAGCTTCTAATGCTGATATGACCCATTCACTTATGCCATATTGCAGTCTGGTCTGATTTTGATGTTGTAACATCAGAATTCACAGTAGCAGGAGTCTCGTTGCAATATGAAGATTTTTCTACAGATCATGACTTTCTATCGCAACAACAGAAGTCTCATTAACAGCTTCTCCTTATAATATGTACATGCCATATTTCAACATGCCTTTCAAAACCACTATGGCACCTTTCAACACCTTCATCGCTCTATTCTCAGACTTTTACAAACATCTATTTGCATCAAGTCTTCCAAGTGAAACCAGATTTCTTCAAAGCTTTGGCACTAATCTCATATTCTCCAGTAGTTTATAAGAACTATCCCACATCTTAAATTTTACAGAGCCAATTCTAATGATTTCACGAGTATTATCATTCCCCATGAGTACTTTTCCACTATTTACCTTGCGAAAATCATACAACCAGTCCATCATTGGCATCATATGGAAGGTAAATCCTTAGTCTATGACCCAATCAGCATGAGAACTATCTGATGCAATAGTCAACACATCAGCCGAGTGAAATCCATCTGAGATATTGGCTGTATCAGCTTAATCTTAATTATTGATCTTCTTCCTTTCTAGACAAAATCTCCGAATATGCCAATCTTTGTGATAATTCCAGCACGTTTTTCTTCTTTTAGATTTGTCTTTCTTCTGAGTTCTGCCACAAACTTGCAGCTCCTCACTATTGGATCATTTCTCAATCTTGATTTCAAGATCACAGTATCTTAGAGCTCCAAGGACGTTATCAAGAGAAAGCGATTCCCTTCAATACTTGATAGCCGACTTTAAGTCTTTGTAATAATCGAGCAATGAATTCAAGATGATGATAGCTTGATTTTTATCATTGATTTTCTTATCAATATTAGCCAGACTTATAGTAATCCTCTTAAAGTCATCAAGATTGTCTTCCAATGATTTTGTTGAATCCATCTTAAAGCCAAGCAATTGTTCCTTAAGATCTATCTTATTTGAGAGAGTTTTTGTCAAGTAGAGAGAATCAAGTTTAGACCAGACCTTCACTGCCGTGTCTTGTTCATCAACTTGTCGCAATACATTATCAGCTAAGTTCAAGATCAGTAAATTATACGCCATTTCGAGAAGTTCCTCCTTCTCCGATGACTTCATGGTTTTTGGCAAACCCGAAGCATCCCCGAGAGCCTTCGTACTTTTTTGCTGGACGAGCATAGCCTTCATCTTCTTCTTCCACATGTTGAAATCTCTCTTTCCATCGAACTTTTCGATCTCTATCTTCGAAGTACCTATCTTCGAATCTTGTTCTTGAAAAATCAGCAACTTTTTCTCAGATTGATCTTCCTCATAGGCTCTGCAACCTAGCTCTGATACCACTTATTGATGGAAATAACAACCAAACCAATCAAACAATCAAGAATAACGCAGAAAAACTAGAGTAAGAAAGAAACTCAACATGATTTACTTAGTTCCAGTTTTCAATGTAAAAACTATACATCTAAGGCAAGAAACTTGTCCCTACTCGAATCCACTAACAACTAAGAAGATTACACTCTCATGTACTCTCAAATTATAAAGCAAGATTCTCACTACAAGCTAATCTCAAGCCTCTAAGTAGTACAATCACGAATTTCTCGGCTCATAGAATACAGAGACGATGTTACAACATGAAACAGAGAAATCACGTATGTTGCAACATGTGCGATACAATAGTAGCTCTCAATAAATACTTAGTTCCACACTCTGTTTTTTTCACTCTATTCTTGGCCTTCAAAACAGAGCATATATATACAAAACGAGTCTCACATTTTGAGCCTGAAATCAAGGATTTAGTTAACATATCATCAAGAATTAGTTAGTGTAATTAAGTTACAGTCTTGACTAACTCCTAACTAATTCTGTTATAATATCTCAACTAACTTAACCAAATTAGTTGTCACCAATTGTCAACACTATGATTTTTCTATTCTAACCTCCTCACTTTGGATTTCAATTTCTCATTCACCAAAGCTCCATTTTCGGCATATGAATATATCATTTTGATGTATTCGCAAAGGAGAACACAATACAATAAAGAGTGTTCACTAATACAAAGTAGATTCCACTCATTTTCATGCCTCAAAATAGCTATTAACAATAGTTTTCCAAACCATTTTTCCTAACAAGATATACGCCTAAATCTCATTTTGGGATATTAGGTAAAAGAACTACTATCGTTGAATTTAATTTCTTTGAAGTGTAAAGTCATCCGGCTGTTTTTGAATCAACTGGTGCATATGATAGAGATCTAAATAATGTCTAGTCACATTGTTCACCAGTACAGTTCTAATTTAGAGTATAAATTTCTTTTTAAATGGAAACTAATTTGGTTAAAGTCAACCTTCCTTGTTAACATTGATTGTTGTGCTTGAATTGCCAACTTTATGCTCGAACCACTGCTTTTCGTGCAGATGAAATCGTTAATTTGTAAGAAATGGTTATTGAAACGTATTGGTTCTATTATTTTTGGCACTAGGGAAGGAAAATAAATAACAAGAAAGAAAGAGAGGTTTGGGCGAATAGATGGTTAAAATTTGCTTATGTATGTTTTCGTGGATGGTGTTTTATGTTTTTTGGAGGAATATCTCAAATTGTTGAGTGTCATGTTCCATGTAAGCTAATGGTCTCTAAGGCCAAATCTAGGAGTTTAATTTGATATTAGACTTTGTTTGCTTGGAAGGTTCTCATAAGGACTAGAAAATATGTTATAAAGTCTAGAATGATGACCACGTGTTATTTGGAGAACTTTAATACGATGTGATTGTTTTGTGTGACTTACTTTGGGATCAAATTTTAATAGGGTTAAGTAGACAATTACCACTTTTTTCAAATGTTTAACTAAATTTACCACCACTATTAGATTCTACCACTTTTGGGAGGAAATTGGTCAAAAATTTGTCAAGAATCCATCAAGATTATCAAGAATCCATTAAGAATTCATTAAGAACCTGTCAAGATCACTGGTAATGTCAATAATCCATCAAGAATCTATCAAGATCGTCAAAAATCTGTCAAAATTTCATCAAGAACCCGTCAAGATCGTTGCTGATGTCAAGAATCGTTCAAGAATCCGTTAAGATCGTCAAGAATTCATCAAGAATTTATCAAGAATTCATTTTAAAAAAGTGGTATAGTGGTAGATTTAATTAATGAGGAAAAAAAAGTAGTATACAGCTAATTTATTCAAAAAACTAAGCAACTAGAATAAGGCTCGTTTTCTTATGTAGATTTTTCTTTCTATGATAGTCATAGAAATTATTAACTTATCTCAATACCAATTACCAATTATAATTTTACAAACAATGTACTTTATCAGTTTTATCGAATGAGAATCTTGGTAATGAAATAAAATATGTGTTATTAGAATTTAAAAAAAAAAAACAAAAATTAACATTTCAAAACAATACAAGTAAGGGTTAATAATAGTAGTGGCTATTATACTCATGCAACATTTTTATTTCCAAACTTTTAACTTACATGATAATGGTCCTTGAATTATGTATTTATTACAGTAATATTTATTTTGTCATAAATTATTAGTTTTTTAACAGAAAATAGTCATATACAAACATATAATTGAGTATTATTTATTTCTATGAGTCAGAATTTCATTCTCAACCATATATAGTTACTAAATTATATGCTTTATACATGACTCATTTCTATTAAAAATTTAACAGTTTGTAAAAAAAAAAATGGTCACTACTATAATAATTACATAAGTCTTGATAGTCTACTGTATAAATTAAGAATTCGAGTCTCATTCTTAACCACAGTTACAAAATTATGTGCCTTGTAAGTAATGACTTATCTCTGTTAAATATTTAACAATTTGTAATAGAAGGTCATTGTTGCAATAATTATATAATTTGAGGTCATTACTATGTAAGTTAAAAATTCAAAAATCAAAGTGTACTATAGGTATAATTCAAGGGCTATTAATGTCATTAACCCTACAAGTAATTAAAGGAGGTTCTATTATGTTATTTTTGTACAAATTGGTTGCATTTCAAACAAAAATGCAAAACTAAACCATAGGATTAAACTAGACAACAAAAAGATTTTAAACTCATTTACATAGTATAAACAAACAACTATAAATTCAAAGTCAAAACAAGAATAAATAACTTGAAAGGAGAAGAAAAAAGCTACAAATGTATCTAGGATGTTATATTAGAATGTACTTCAAATAAATACTCGTCAGGTTATCTTCAAAAAAAAAAAAAAAAAGCCAACGTAGGCAGGAATCATCTTGGTTGAAAATAGTAGAGAGTCACCTTGCCAAATGCTGCCATAAATACCAATTAGTGTCTAGTAGGATTCATTTGGCATGCATGATAAGAAATGATATGTTTGGACTCTTTTAAAGACTTGGATTATATATGATAGGATATAATGTAATAGAATTACAATATCTGTTTCATATAATCATATTTTTAACTAAACTTTAAGGTTTGGTTAATTTAGAAAAATACTATTTTTAAAAATTAATTTAAAAAAATAGCACTTTTAAAACATAACTTCAGAAAAATATCATTTTTAAAACTTATTTATAAAAATACCACTTTTAAAAAATTATTTAGAAAAATACCATTTCTGGTTTTACCATTTTTAAAGCTAAATTTAGAATAATACTACTTTTAAAAGAATTTAGAAAGATATCGTTTTTACTACTTCAAAACATAGTATTATTTTCAAGCAAATTTTTAATCCCTCCCAATCCTAAATTTTCAAGATGATAAAATTATCCCATTCTAAGGGTACTATTTTTAGAATGTACTATTTTAATCTTATCTGATACCTCTTATATTTATATATCAAACATGAAATTAATTTAATTCTATTTAGTCTTATTTTTATCATGCCTTCCAAATGGGCCATATTGAATAAGACTTCAGAAATTAAAATAAATAAATTAGCTGTATACCACTTTTTTTCCTCATTAATTAAATCTACCACCATACCACTTTTTTAAAATGAATTCTTGACGAATTCTTGACGATCTTGACAGATTCTTGACGTCAGCGACGATCATGATAAATTCTTGATGAATTTTTGACGGATTATTGATGATCTTGATGGATTCTTGACATTGGCGATGATCTTGACGGGTTCTTGACAATCTTGATGGATTCTTGACGGATTCTTGACAGATTCTTGACGTCAGTGGTAATCTTGACAGATTCTTGATAGATTCTTAACGGATTCTTGATGAATTCTTGATAAATTCTTAGCTAATTATCTCCCAAAAGTGGTAGAATCTAATAATGGTAGTAAATTTATTTAAACATTTGAAAAAAAGTAATAATTGTCTACTTAACTCGCATTTATGTACAAGTCCCTTATTACTTTTGTTGGATAAAGTTTGTTACCATATGCTAGTTTACACTTGATTTTTATTACATGACATTTTTTTTAGACAGCTTTATATTGTATTAAACGATTAGGATAAAACATTATTAAAAAAAAAATGTTAAAAAAAAAAAAACAGAACTATATCATCTTAAAAAAAAAAGGAAAAAAAATGATCCTGATTTGCTCTCCCTTGTATGCGTTTGACATTGTTTTTAAAAGCTTTCCCTGATCTCCCCTTGTTCCCCTACGTCTATTAGTAAAAAAGAAAAAAAAATGTTTTAAGATCTATCCTTTTTTCTTTCCTAAAATGGGAAAATCACGATCTGTTTGCAAAAATAAATAAAAGAAACGATCTTCGTCCAAAAAAATAAAATCAAACTATTTGGATTCTACATCAAACTCTATGGGTTCTCTCTCATCTGTCTTTGGCTACGTTGTTCACGTACGATTAAATACGAGAGAAACTTCAATATTAAGAATGATTAATCGATACCATAATCAATCAAAACATATATTAATTCATCTCAAACCTAAATCAATTTAAATAGTTTCTGTAAAATCCATTAATTTGGGTCGTTTGACCTAATTTTTCAAATATATATTAAAATTCGAATTTGGGATTAAAATGAGAAAGTTTTAGAATCGGGGGCTAAATTGTTAATTTGGAGGACTTAAGTGAAAGAAATTTTGAAAAACTGGGTAAAAGTGAAAATAAACAAAACAGTATCCATTTAATCTGGAGCTGACATGTGGCTCAACAGTTTTAAAAATTTCCGTTAAATCCCCCCATTTTCCTTTCTTCTCACCCGATACCCATGAGAGCCAAAATCACCAAAACAGCTGTCGACAAACATAGCCACCGCACCACCACCCTGACTGGCCGATGCACTAGCCCGCCTTGCTCGTCATCCTCCAACGAAGGAAACCTGTTAGCCATGCCTTGTTTTGAGCTCCAATGCTCGAGTTAGAAGCTTCCGAAAATACTGCCTATTGAACCATTTTCCGGCCAAAAGTCTGGCATCTGGCCACCAACTCCCTCACCGCCAACACGTTTCACCACCTCTCGAGTCGCTGATCGATTCCACCAGGTGAAGGTAGTCGATTTTTCGCCGGTGAGTCTTTTCCCATTTCGGCCATTTGTCAAATTAAAAGTTGACATTTTTATAATTATTTCTGGAAAAGTTAGTCATTTTGCCCCCTCACATTTGCTATCAGTCTGAATTTGTCCCCTCACTTTTGACTTATATTCAAGTGCCCTTTAGATGACGAATTTGTTCTTTCTTTGCCCCTTCACTTTTGACTTAATATTCAAGTGTCCCCTACAATGATAAAATTGCTCTTCTTTTGCCCCCTCACTTTTGACTTAGTATTTAAATATCCTCTAAAATGGTAAAGTTGTTATTCTTTTAACCCCTCAACTCTAACACCGTTAGAAAATTGTTAATAGATAATAGCCAAATAATCGTTTTACTTTTTAAATAGCTAATAAGTATCTTTAATTGTTTTTTTTTATTTTTATATTAGACATTTCCAAAGAGCTAGTTTTTATGATTAAATAAATAAAATAATTGAAAAGAGGTAAAAGAAATATAATTTTTTTAATAGCTATATATGTAAATGTAAAACAAAAATACACATAATAGAGCAATTTTTGCATTAATTCATTAGTATTAAAATATTTTTTGAAGTTATGTAAAAAAAATATATATATTTTCATATTCGAAAGACTTTATAGAAAATAAAATGACTATTTGCCCTCTTATTTTTCATGAAAAATAGTCATTCCTTTTAATCATTTCATTTCATGAAAATATAAAAAATAAGATGGCAAATTCATGAAATAGTTATTTCATTTTCTAGAAAGTATTTTGGATATGAAAATATGCAGTTTTTTTTTTTTTTTTACATAACTTCTAAAAATCTTTTGATACTAATGAATTAATGTAAAAATTTCTCTATTTTGTCTATTTTTCGTTTTACATATACATGTATAGCCATTAAGATTTTTTTTTTTTACCTCTTTTCGTTTATTTTATTTATTTAATTATAAAAACTAGCTCTTTGGAAATGTCTAATATTAAAAAAAAAATAGTAAAAGATATTTATTAGCTATTTAAAAAGTAAAATGATTATTTGGCTATTGTTCATTAATAATTTTCTAACGATGTTAGAGTTGAGGGGGTAAAAGAATAATAATTTTACCATTTTAGGGGCATTTGAATACTAAGTCAAAAGTGAGAGGGTAAAAGAAGAAAAATTTTGCCATTATAAGGGGGGAGCACTTGAATATTAAGTCAAAAGTGAGGGAGTAATGGAAGAACAAATTTTTCATCTAGGGGGCACTTGAACACAAAGTCAAAAATGATGGGATAAATTTATACTGATGGCAAATGTGAGGAGGCAAAATGATTAATTTTTCTTATTTTTGTAAAATAATTATTTTGATCGTAAAAATTATACGGTGTGAAAGAGGAGGTTGAGACATGAACAAATATAATTTTGTGGCATTGAAATAATGTCCAGAAATATGTTAATTTTCGAATTAAAAAAGTGGATGTTTTTCAAATAAATTCCAAAAAAAGGACATTTTTGTAATTATCAGATTTAAAGCATGTTTAAGACTCGGGACCTCAAAAATAAATTCTGACTTCAAATTTAGACTCAGTGAGGTTGAGAGACAAACTTTGATATAAAATATCACTATGTTTCGAAGTGGCACGAAATCGAGGCACATAACTCGTTAATAGTGTCGTTTTGCATGTCACAGGCTGGGTCTCGGCCTGGGACCCAAATTTAACAAATTGCATGTCTAACATAGCTATTTTGGGCGCTAGAAATTCAATGGTGACATTTGTTTCTCATTTTAAGGCTTCAATTAGAAAAGTAACTTTTCAAAATGAGCTTACGAGATTCTCGAAACGACTGTCCGAGCACCAAGTGACCAACATGAATTTCTTCGAGCGTTGTTAGATTGGTATAGCAACCATCTTGAGGTAGAAGGTCAATTACCTAGTTTTATACATATTTTGATTTAAATTTTGTATTATGGTTGATTTGTGAAAAATCGTGATTAATACGATGTTTTGATAAACTGTTAGAAAATATTGAATTATTCTGGAATTGGACTATATGACTTCTATACATATTTGTAAAATTGTGATTATGGGTTTAAACAGCAGATCTGCTGCCTATGGTATAGTGAATCCCAGAATAATGCCAAGTAGAATTTTTGAAGTATTGTTGGTTATAATTCTATTGCATAGTTATTACATATTATGTTACATGTTGTACATACTGTAGGATCACACAATTGAGTTCCATTATTGCATCATGGTAGTTTAGATCACTGGGAGTTGCTGCAGCGCTAGGTGAAAGACCTAGAACCCTATGCAGGTTTTTGACTGACACACCTCTGGGTAGTATTAGGATGCTGGGTACTTTTGGTAAGGGGTATTACAGGCTGTGAGCTCACTCATTTACATTGGTTGATATGTGATATGTACAATCATATATTTCTAGTTTTAGTTTTGAATATGTAATTATTCTGGATATCAACTATTTTATAAACTTAGTTTATAAATAGATTTTGGAAAGGGTATTAACAATGCAGGTTTGGTAAAATTGCATCCATTCAAAACGAATAATTGAATTTCTACTGAGCATGTGAATGATCACCCATTTACTTCTCTCACTTTCAGGTGTCTATCTATTTGAGGTAGTCATCTCGGTGGTTAGACAAATTCAGTAACTTGTACTCGCATTCCTACTCCTATTCCCTAGTGGGTGTCTATAATCTGTTAACTTTCTTTCCTTGTTCAATTATTTAACCAAGATTAGTAAACTTACTAAGTGGATGTATGAGGATGGTTTTATTATTAATTTAAGAACTTGAAACTACAAGTGATTTTATGTAACCTATTTTAGACATTGAAATAAGGATTTCAATTGAACTCAATTTACCAAAATATATGATTCAATAAAAGTTTATAAGCAAATTAATTGGAAACTTTCTTAAACTTTATTGTTTATTTTTCTAAAGTAATTAAAACTAATAAGAGTTTTAATAGTTATGGAATTTGTAATGGTTTGAGGATCAAACTAAAATTCTTTAATACTTGATTTCTCCTGAATTTCGTAAAATTAATATTTTATTATATTTTAACTTAAAATTACTAAAAATTACGGTTTAGATTTCCGGTTGTGATAGTTTTGATAAAAAACAGAGAGATTCTCGATAAAAAAATAATAGAGAAAAACTCAAACATAAAACTGATAAAACCTTAAAAAAAAAAAAAAAAAAAAAAAAACTCAAATCTACGAACAATCCAAAAATCATCGTACTATTATTTTTGCCCTTGATTCTAGGGCAAAAATTAATTTTTGTTATTGTTTTTTTTTTTTTAAGTTTGGCATAAAAACGTAAAAAAATGTTGAATTCTCTTTTTAAAAGAATAAAAAACTTAACCGTACATCTGTAATCCTCTCCAAAAAAAAAAAGGAAAACCGTATAGTGGTAGGAGAAGTTTTATTATGTGGTATAGTATAAGGAGTGGTCATTTATTAGCCATATGATTAAATAAAAAATCCTCCTACCTGTAAGAGGTTCTGACCCTCCTACACTAGAGTTTCCATATATATATATATATATATATACATTCATATTACTTTTTGCTAACAAGTAGTCTGTTGACAAGAGTAGTGGCATTGAGCAGGATGGCATTTATTTTCTAGATGGCATTTTATTTTATGCTTTTTGGTAATTTAGACATTAATTAAATTCAGTTAATAGCAAAAACATATCTAACATGACTATTTCACTCATTGATCAATCTCGAGTTGAATCAACCTCATGTGGAAAATTTGTATTTTAATACATACATAGAATTACTTGCTGCGGCAAAGAAAGATATCGACTCGCTTTCATTTCCCCAGATGTGTGATAGCCAGACCAATAAAATTATTTGTCCACTTTTTGCTACTTCATGCATTCTAGTTAAAGTGAAAAATAAAAAAATAAAAAAATTTAATCAGTCGTGTAAAATTATATAAAATTGTCATAAATTATATAAGAAATCAACTCCTTTTTGTTTGGAAAAGACCAAGTTAATTTTTCTTTGTGATATATAACCTACCTTTATTTACCATATTTTTGCTTTATTAAGTATCGTGCTCTAAATTTCAGTTTCACTTTTTGTGCTGCACATGCACTTTCATCAAATCTTCACAAAATAATTTACAAAAGATCATTAAGATCAGATACAAAGGTATGGTTTTTAACTTGTCGTGTTTTAATACAATAAACAACTATAATTGGAGATAAAAATAATTGGAGATAAAGCATGTGCTTCAAACTAGTGAAAGGAAAATAAAAATCATAAAATAAATAAGTAATTTGCAGCAAGAATCCCTAACATAGTAATGTTTATTTCCTCGAATGACGTAGCAAAGTTTGGTATCTTTTCTTTAGTACTTAATATAAAGATAAGTATATGATAAAAGAAGGAAATGAACGTTGAATATTTTACCTTGTATATTGCCTGGGTATATATAGAACCTTATATACTTACACATTAACAACAAAAAGGAAACTAAATCTCACCTACCACTATTACATTGATATACAAGATCGTAGCACTAAAAGAAATATACACAATCAAAGGAAAGCGTAATTATAGTAATTGATTACATAAAATAAAGTTACAATTTGGTTTGACTATTATCTTTAATATGCCCCCGCAAGATAATGCTTTCATCGAAGACACCTATCTTGGATCATAGTAATTGCAATCGTTGAGTGGAGAGAGGTTTAGTGAGAGCGTCAGCAAGTTGGTCCGTGGTGGAGACATGAGATACTCGGAGATCACCCTTGGTAACCTTATCTCGAACAAAGTGAAAGTCAATCTCGATATGTTTCATTTGAGAATGAAAGACAGGATTAGCACACAAGTATGTTGTGCCAATATTGTCACAATAAATAGTTGGTTGTTGAGAGAGGGTTACACCGAGTTCGGAGAATAGAGAATGAATCCAAGTGAGCTCTGCGGCAGTGGAGGCAACGGCCCGATACTCACCTTCAGTGGAGGAATGAGCAACAAACTTTTACTTTTTTGAGCTCCAAAAAATCGAATTTTGGCCAAGAAAAACCACGTAAGCAGCAATTGAGGTGCGATCATCTTTATTGCCCGCCTAATTGGCATGGGAAAAAGCATGAAGATGTAGTGGAGAATGTTTCCAAAGGAAAATACCATAATTAAGTGTACCTTTGAGGTATCGAAGGACTCGTTTGGTGGCTGTCCAATGAAGTTCAGTGGGCTTGTGAATAAACTGAGAAAGGCGATTTATGACAAAGGCAATGTCTGGGTGAGTAATAGACAAATATTGGAGACTTCCAATAACTTGACGATAATTTGTAGCATCAGAAAGATTCGAACCATCATAAAGAGTGAGAGAAGAACTTGTGGATAGAGGAGTGTGAACTGGCTTGGCACCAAGCATTCTAGTTTTGGTCAGAATATCAGTGATGTATTTATGTTGAGACAAAAAAATTCCATTCTTTGTTGGGATCACTTTAACACCCAAGAAGTAGCTAAAAGATCCAAAATCCTTTACTAAAAATTTCTTGGAAAGTTTGAGAATAAATTGTTCAACCACTATGGAGTGATTACCCGTAATGATTAAATCATCAACATAGACCAACAAATAAATAATTGTACCACCAGATTTGTGAATAAATAGAGAAGTATCAGAACAAGAGTTAGAAATCCTATAAAAAGTAAATAATTCTTAAGTTCTGTATACCATGCTTGAGGAGCTTGCTTGAGACTATATAGGGCTTTCGTAGTTTGCAAACATGTTAGGGAAAAAATAGATTAATAAAGCCCAAAGATTGGGTCATGTAAACATCTTCAGAGAGATGACCATGAAGAAAAGCATTGTTTACATCTAACAATCGAAGGGACCAACCATTGGAGATGGCAAGAGAGAAAACGACACGTATAGTGACCGGTTTAATGACAAGGCTGAATATATCTGTATAATCAAGGCCTAGACATTGATGGAATCCCTTGGCAACAAGACGTGCCTTGTATCGAGCAATTGTACCATCTGAGTTTCACTTTAGTCGAAAGACCCATTTACAGCCTACTAGATTATAAAAGGAATTAGGAGGGACAAGTTCCCATGTTCCATTCCTAATTAGTGCATGAAACTCTTCTGACATTGCGGTACGCCATTTAGGAGACTTAAGTGCCTGAGAAACATTGGTTGGTTCAGCAAGATCAATATTGGAGGTTGCAGTCATAGAGAAAATCTTTTTTGGCTTGAATATTTGATTTTCTGACCGAGTGATGATCCCTTGTTTTTCTTCTAGAGCATCGAGATGCAAGGACACATGAATCTGGTCACTAAGTAAATTGCAATTAATGTCAGAAGAATTCTTATTTGAGGAAAATTCTTTACCATAAGTTGCGCCACAATTAGAGGCTGATGAAGTTGATAAATTCCTAGCCTCATTTATTATGTCCAAAACCACATAGTCCTGGGATGAGGGAGTGAATAGAGTGGAGTGATTGTTGATGTGTGAGTAGAGGGTGGCGACTTTAAGGAATGAGGTGACAAGGCATCTTTAGTGGGAGAGAGAGATATTTTTGGATGAGGATGGGAGGATTTTATGACATTAATATTTTGACTTTCCTGAGATAATGATAAAGGGAAAGTGACAGAATTAGAAATTTCCTTAGAGGGTTTGTTATTTGAAGGAGGAGAATTAATAATAAAATATAATGGTTGTTGGGATAACCAATTATTAAGAGAATTAATTAAGACATGTTGGGAATCTTTGTCCAATTTGGAATAAGGAAATGTATTTTCTATAAACTCAACATGGTGAGAGAAAAAAAATTTTGTTTAACCCAGGACCATAATATTTGAATGCACCTTGGTTAAGAGAATATCCCAAAAAAATACACGGTCGAGAGTAGACTCTAATTTATGTTTTGTATAAGGACGTAATAGCATAAGCATCCAAAAATACGTAGTTTATGATAATTTGGTTGTTGGCCAAAAATCTTTTCAAAGGGTGATTTAAGTACAAGAGTTGGAGTAGGTAAGCGATTTATGAGATAGACGGCTGCAAGAAATGCATGTGACCAAAAACGAAGGGGAAGAGATGCATGATGCATAAGTGTTAACCCAGTTTCAATTATATGACGATGGCGCCTTTCAGTTGAACCATTATGTTCTGGAGTGTAAGGTGGTGTAAAAAGGTGAGTAATGCCATGAGATTCGACAAAAGATTTTAATGCAGCAAATTCCCCACCCCTATCAGAATAAATAGAAATAATTGACCGTTGAAAAAATTTCTCAACAATTAATTTGAAACGGGTAAATACATGTTGAATATCAGATTTGTATTTGAGAGGATAAAGCCATACATATTTTTGTAAAGTGATCCACAAAAATAACATAATAGTAAAAACCATCTTGAGATAAAATTGGGGAAGGTCCCCAAACATCAGAGTATATTAATTCCAAAGGAGCTTGACTTATAAGTGAAGACTGAGAAAAAGGCAATTTATGTGATTTATTGCATTTACAAGCATTGCAAGTAAAATCATGTAAAAAAGATGAAGAACAAGGCAACTGAAACTTAAACAAAAAATGTTGAAGAATTTTTTTGGAAGGATGACCAAGATGATTTTGCCAATCTAGAGGAGAAGTTTTGATAATAGTTAGAGCAATAGGTGGTTTGGACATTTGAGTAGGCCATTCATAAATTCCATCTTTATTGAAACCTCGTACCAGTGGTGTTCCCGTGCGAAGATCCTTCACAAAAAAAATGAGTGGATAAGAATTCAATTGACACATTATTAGAATGGCATAACTTAGAGACAGAGATTAAGTTTTTTTTCATATTTGGTACACATAAAATATTTGAAAGCAAAAAGGAACCAGCAATGGAAGGTAGGTTCATGGATCCTGTATGAGTAATATTAAGTTTAGTACCATCACCAATTATAATATCCTCACTCCCTTCGTAATAAGAATGAAAAGAGAAATTGTTGAGATCAACAGTCACATGGTGAGATGCTCCAGAATCCAAAAGCCAATTTGAATTAAATCCATTTATTTGGGCTGCATAGTTTGCTCGTGGTAGGGGTCCAAGCAAAGAAGAAAAAAAAATTGTTGATAAGTTGGTCGTGGATAAGTGGTTTGCATGGATAGTTGTTGAGACCATGGAAGGAAGCTGAAGCTAGGGCACCACTTTGTTGTGTGCCCTTATTGCTGACATAATTGGCAATAACCCTTATATTATTTTCTGTTGCCATTATTGGCCAAGTTTTGGTGCTGCTTGAATAAATTTCCATTGGAATTGTTTATGTGCCACTGTTTGGAATTGTTGCCTATATTATTTTGATTTGGTTTGGTCTCAAGATTGGCTGTGATGGGGTTATCTGTAGATTGAGAAGACAGGCTATTTGAGGACCGGGAGGATTCCCACTTAAGATAAGTTTCACGAGCAATCAATTTTTCGTGGAACCTTCAAAACTGATAGCTGTTTCACGGGCTCTAAGTGCATCTCTGATCTGTTTAAACTCAGAATTAAGACCATCAAGAATATGGATAACAAGAAAACTATCATGGAGAGGAGCTTCCATGAGAGCCAACGTATCTGCTATGCATTTGGCAAGCTACATGTATTCAGTGACTGAATCTGTGCCTTGAGAAAGATTAGATCCTCCTTAAGTTGATGGATACGAGTATGAGAAGGCTTAGCATACATGGTGGTAATTTTTGTCCAGGATTTATAAGAGTTTTTCGAGGAAGCAATATAAGGAGCTATTAACTCATAGAAGCAAGGAAGGCATTAAAAAGCAATTGATCCTGCCTAACCCAATTCAGATAAACCTGGTTAATAATATCTCTGCCATTTTCTTGAGTAGTGGGAGAGGGACAAGGAAAGGTTCCATCGACATAGCCGACTAAATTATATCTAATAAGAAGAGAATTAAATTATGCTTTCCAAGTGGAATAGTTGGTGCCATTCAGTTTTATTAAGGCTACTATTATTAAATAATAATATAAAACATCCCTCTTACTCCACTCAACCATAAAGGAAAAGCATGGGCTCTACCATGCTTGTCTTCTTGTGCTCCACAATTGTTAAATTCCCATGCATGGTCCATGTTTCCTTGTCTGTCATTTATTTTGCTTTGTTTAATCTTTGATTCAATTGCTTTATCAATCCTGTGTATATAAAGTAGTCGTTGTATAATATTGATAGCAGAAGAAATAATATCAATACTTTCTCTTTTATGGTATCAAGAGCCTCTGTCGATCCATGGCAGTCAACGTATCAGACGCTCAGCCACAGCCTCCTGCTCAAACTCAACCACCACCACAGCCAATCAATATTCTAGCACAACAACCCCAAGCACATGCCCAGCATATTCAAGTTTTTAGCCCCAGCAATCAAGCCATTACTATTCGACTTGATGATGGCAACTTCCTACTTTGGAAGCATCAAGTTCTAGCAACCATACGAGAATATGGTCTTGATGGCTTCATTAATGGTAGATGGGAGCAACCTGAAAACTCTGTCGTTGACGAGGAAGGCCAACTAAGAAATCCGAATCCAGAGTTCACTACTTGGACAAGACAAGATCAACTCTTGGTTTCATGGTTGTTAGGATCCATGACTGAGAGCATTCTTGCTCAGATGGTGGGTTGCAACACTGCTGCATAAGTGTGCGGAGCACTTGAGAGAATTTTTTCCTCTCAGTCCAAAGCAAAAATCATGCAGTATAAGCTTTGGATTCAAAGCTTGAAGAAAGAAAGTCTTTCAATGAGGGAATACTTGGTCAAAATGAAGACCTATGCTGATATCCTTGCTTCTGCAGGATATATTGTCACTGAAGAGGACCAAATCCTCTACATCCTTGTAGGTTTAAGCTTAGACTATGACTCTTCAGTTGTTTCAGTCACCTATCGTGTGGAGCCATATAGGCTACAAGATGTTACTGCCCTGCTTCTTGCCTATGAAAATCGTCTAGAGCAACACCATGTGAACACTGAAAGTTCACTTCCATCTGCAAATCTCTCTATTAATAGAAGGCCAAATACTCCAAGACCAAACAACAACAATGAGCGTCAGTATCGAAACATTGGAAGCAATATGGGAAGAGGCCGTGGCTGAGGTGGAAATCGTGGCTGAGGTAACTCCTCTCAACTTCAGTGCCAACTCTGTGGTAAACTTGGTCACACTGTTCAAAGGTGCTACCATTGTTTTTACTCTAATTTCAGTGGTTACAACAACATTCCCTATAGAGGAAGTGGGTCAAACACAAGTAGTATTAATAACAACAACAATAACAATATGACAGCCATGATTGCTCAGTATGATCTTAACTCAGAATGCAGTTGGTTTCCATATACGGGCGCTACAAATCATGTAACAAATGAGCTTGCCAACCTCAACATAGTCACAAACTACCATGGAAACAACAAGTTGTATGTTGGTAATGGAGCAGGTTTGAAAATTACTCATATTGGCAACTCTTCTATGCATTCTAAACACTGTTCAAAAACTTTCTTACTGAAAAATTTGCTTCACGTTCCTGATATTACCAATAATCTGTTAAGTGTTTCCCAATTTACAAAAGACAATAATGTTTACTTTGAATTTCACTCCTCATTTTGCCTTGGTAAGGACCAAGCAATGGGGGTATTGCTTCTCAAAGGGACACTTAAGAAAGGATTGTATCACTTTCCTCTTTCACTTGTCCAGCCATCCATCTTAGAATCTTAGTATTGTAACGTTTCAAGCTTTCCTTCAAGACAAGCACATTCAAGCTCACCTGAGTTCAACAACATAGCTTTGTCAGTAGCTCTAAGAGATCAATGTCGTTCAGCATGTTCTTCTGATATGACAAAAAGTTTGGTAGGTTCTGTAGAACTTTGGCATAGGAGACTTGGTCATCCTGCCTCAAAAGTTGTAGGAACAATTTTAAATGAATGCAACTTTTCTTTTCCCTCAAAAGAATCCTCTAATTTTTGTGTTACATGCCAAATGGGTAAAAGCTATAAAATGCCATTTATAACGTCCGAAACTAAATACACACAACCATTATAACTTGTGCACTCAAACTTATGGGGTTCTTGTCCTACTACTTCATCAAATAGTCATAAATACTGTGTATCTTTTATTGATGCCTACTCTCGTTATACATGGATCTATTTTCTCAAAAACAAGTCAGAAGTTTGTCAAACATTTCTTCATTTTAAAGCTTTGGCAGAATTATATTTAAACAACAAATTGAAATCTTTTCAAACTGATTAGGGAGGGGAATACAGACAATTAACACAATATTTTCTTACTAATGGAATTAATCATAAACTTTCTTGTCCACATACCCCTGAACAAAATGATCTTGTAAAAAGAAAGCATAGACACATTGTGGAATCTAGTCTTACGCTTCTTGCACAAGCCTCTTTACCTTTAAAATTTTGGGATGATGCCTTTTCCACTGCAGTATATCTTATAAATCGACTACCAACACTAGTACTTCATCAAAAATATCCATTGGAGAAATTTTTTTGGTTAAAACTAGACTATTCTTTTCTCAAAGTATTTAGATGTGCTTATTTTCACTTTCTTTGACATTATAATAGCAATAAAATGCAATACAGATCAATTATGTGCACTTTCCTTGGATACAGTAACAAGCACAAAGGCTATAAGTGTTTAGGACCAAATGGTAGGATATTTATCTCAAGACATGTCACATTCTATGAAAATCACTTTCATTCTCAGGTCAACCTAATGATACATCACTTGCTACTCAAAACAATTCCATTTTTCACTCACCAGTCCTTTTTCCTCAGCCTCTCCCTATGTTCTTATCTGACCTAGATCACACCAACAGCTTCCAATAACAAATGTGTCGAGTCTGCTTCCTAGTCCAAAAAATTCCACAAATGTCCCAAACTCCACTCATAATTCTCTTTCTAGAAGCACTCTAATCTCTTTATCAAACTCGATTTCTAGTGATAATGAATTGCATGAAGAATTGCCCATATTAGATATTGTTAGACCTGTTTCACTTACTGACACTGCAGGTTATAATGCTCCCACAACTTCATCAAATCACCATCCCATGATGACACGGCCCAAGCATGGGATTTATAAGCCTAAAGTATTCTTAGCAGCCTCTTTGAATCATCAAGAACCTGCCTCTTATAAGGAAGCTCTACAAAATCCCCATTGGAAGAATGCAATGGAAAAAGAGGTCAATGCTTTGCTCAAAAACAAAACATGGAGTCTTGTTCATATGCCTTCTCAAAGAAAGCTTATTGGTTGTAAATGGGTTTCAAGAAGAATCCAGATGGCTCCATCTCTCGATATAAGGCCAGGCTTGTGGCCAAAGGATATGATCAACTTGCTGGTTTTGACTACACTGAAACTTTTATTCCAGTAGTAAAACCAACAACAATTAGAGTGATTCTCACGGTGGCACTCTCCAACAAATGGTCCATCATACAGTTAGATGTCAATAATGCTTTCCTTAATGGAGATCTTCAAGAAGATGTATTTATGTGCCAACCTCCTGGTTTTGAGAAATTCTCCAACTCTACATTAGTTTGCAAACTCCACAAAGTGCTATATGGCCTAAAACAGGCTCCTCGAGGGTGGTTTGACAAACTCCAGCAAGCTCTTCATCAACTTGGCTTCACTACTACCAAATCAAATCATTCATTATTCCTGAAGATCACAGATCAATCTTGCATCTTTATCCTTGTTTATGTATGATATCCTCATCACAGGAAGTAATTCTTCAGAGATTTCAAAGCTTACACATCTTCTGAATTGCAAGTTCTCCCTAAAATATCTTAGCCAGCTTCATTATTTCCTTGGAATAGAAGTTCATCGTGACTCAAGTGGCAATATGCATCTATCTCAGTCCAAGTACATTGTAGATTTACTTCAACAAACCAACATGTCTAATGCAAATCCATTACCAACACCAATGATTAGTAGTCCAAAACTCAGTGCCACCACTGGAGATCCTCTAGCCAATATAACTCAATACAGGAGTATAGTTGGTGCACTTTAATATGCCACAATTACACGACCTGAAATTGCCTATACTGTCAACAAACTTTGTCAATATATGCATAATCCCTTGGAACCACATTGGAAGGCTGTTAAAAAAACTCTTCGTTACCTTAAGAGAACTCTACATTATGGGTTGCATTTTACTCCAAGTTCTCATTATAATCTCACTGGGTTCTCTGATAGTGATTGGGCTACTGACATCAATGATTGACGATCTACATCAGGCTTTTGCATTTTTTTAGGGACTAATCTCGTCGTTTGGCATTCAAAAAAGCAACACACAGTTTCTCATTCTAGTACAGAGGCAGAATACCGTAGCCTTGCTCATGCTATGGCCGAAATGCTATGGTTGTAATCTCTTCTTAGAGAATTACATATCCATTCTCCTTCCACTCTAGTTATCTGGTGTGACAATCTCAGCACTGTGTATCTTTCTGTCAATCTAATACTTCATTCTAGGACCAAGCATTTAGAATTGGACATTCACTTTGTTCGTGAGAAGGTTTTTCAAGGCAGTTTAAAAGTTCAACACCTTCCATCTTTTGAGCAAGTTGCTGACATCCTTACTAAACCCTTCTCTGCCACTCACTTTACTAGACTACGAGCCAAACTAAAGGTTCTCCCTTTGCCCACCTTCAGCTTGCGGGGGGATATTAAGGCTACTACTATTAAATAATAATATAAAACATTTCTCTTACTCCACTCACACATAAAGGAAACACATGGGCTCTACCATGCTTGTCTTCTTGTGCTCTACAATTCTTAGTTTCCTACGCATAGTCCATGTCTCCTGGTCTGCCATTTATTTTGCTTTGTTTAATCTTTGATTCAATTTCTTTATCAATCCCGTGTATATAAAGTAGTCGTTGTGTAATATTGATAGCAGAAGAAATAATATCAATACTTTCTTTTTTTAAACTTCTCTTTTAAGTTTTAACGGAGCTTAAGCAGCCACGTTAATGGAGATGAGTTAGGGATTGACGTTTTAAGAATTGGTGGAGAGAATTGTATTAAGAGATTCAATAGTGGTGGTTTATTGGGAGAGATTATCTTTGTATCAGACTTTGAGATTGAAGAATCGGCTATGGCTCAAAATTGATTTCGTGAAAAGAGAGGCTCTGATATCATATAAAGATAAATATATGATAAAAGAAGGAAATGGACGTTGAATATTTTGCCTTGTATATTGCCTAGGTATATATAGAACCTTATATACTTATACATTAACAACAAAAAGGAAACTAAATCTCACCTACCACTATTACATTGATATACAAGATCATAGCACTAAAAGAAGTATACACAATCAAAAGAAAGCGTAATTACAGTAATTGATTACATAAAATAAAGTTATAATTTAGTTTAACCATTATCTTTAATACTTAAGTCTCTAGTGTTTAATTTTTGGTTTTTAAATCCCTATTGAAACTGATAGTCTTTCTGCTAAATCAGCCTATTCTTCTGCTAAAATATGACTATAGAGTGCAAGTGATATGCCTTAAAAAGTAAATATTGTTGGAATAAAAATTTTCAAAACAACAAAGCTCATTCATGTAGCTTTTGGGAAATTATTTTCAAAGAAATAGAAGAAAACTACTACAAAATGGAAAAACAAATGAAAGATTAATTCTTTCGAAAAAATAGAAGAAAACTACTAAAAAAATGGAAAAACAAAAGAAAACTACTAAAAAAAATGGAAAAACAAATGAAAGATTAATTCTTTGTCGAGCTTATGGCTACTCAATATGATTTGTTTGTTAGGTATTTAAAAGGAGAATAGGAAGAAGAAAGAAAGAAAGAAAGGAAAAAAAAAAAAACATGGATATAGGTGTGACAAATGGGGACATGAAAATGGTGGTCGGTTATATGAAAAAAAAAATTGGAAAAACAATCTTCTCATACATCTTTTATCTATTTTTTATTATTCTGTTAAATTATTTAATTAGTTTTTTGGGCATATCTTCTATTTCATTAACTTAAGCCAAATAATAATAACAATAATAAAAATAAATAATAGAATACGAAACACTTGTTGGATTTTCGAAAAGTTGTTAGTAAAATCTTACCTTCACAAACTAAATGAAGAGAAGATATTAGATGCCAATCACAAATGAAGATGAACAGATATTGTGTTATGAACCCAACCCCATTCCATAGTCCCACTTAACTTTCCTCTTACCAAATCTAATAACTTCGTATTAATTAAAATTGATTTTTTTTATCCAGCCCATAAAATTAGTTTTTTCAAATTTAGATAACTAATAAGTCATTAAACGTGCCTACTTTATTGGTGCTATCAGTTACTATGGTGCTTCTTTTTTTTAATAAATAGATCCTTGAAAAATGAAGTATATGGATATATTCCTGTGTATTAATGAGTATCTTATAAAATTTTTTATCAAAATTAAATCTCTTATAAGCTGTCTGATTAGAAAAAAAACTCCTCTTATGTGTAGGAGAGTTTTTGCCCCTCCCACACTAGAATTTCTCTAGATAAATAATGATAGATATTTGCTGAAAATATATTGGAATTTCAATAAATTTCCAACTGAAAGAAAAAACAAAAAGATAACTTCGGAACAGGTTGAGAATAAAAATTGTTTGTGTAAAATATATAGGAAAAATTACTAATATTGCGGCCTATCTTTTGCCAAACGATACACTTCATTCAAAAAATTGACTTTGGTTTTTTTCTTTTTTTTTTTTCTTTGACTTAAATTTGCCAAAAGTTACAGAAAATGACGACTAATTTGGACTAAAATGACTTTTTATGTATTTTTCTAAGAATGACATTTTTAGAAGTGGTAAAGACTTCTTGACCAGATGATTATTTATTCCTTTTTTATGGGTAAGAAATTCTTGACCATAGGTCAAGATGTCTTTGACACTCTTAAAAATGTCATTTTCAAAAAAATGCATAAAAAATCATTTTGGCCCAAGTTATTCCCACCCATGCCCTTTTCTCTCTCTCAATGTACCCCCAAAAACTAAACTTTGTTAACAATCCTGAGGGTTTTTTAGTAATTTCCAAAAGACATGTTATTTTTTACTGCCAAAAAAGAAGACTTGCTTGGGTGAAGAATAGAAATCAAACCTGAATATAAAATTTCAAACCAAGTTGTCCATTGAATACATGAAAATTGACCTTGTTGTTAAGGTACATGAGAAGATAAGAAAGAATAGCCTGCAACAACAAGGTACCTGCAATGAATTATCAATATGTGTTACTGCATTGGCCTTCTAAAAAATAAAAAATAAAAATAAATAAATAAATAAATAAAAGAAAAAAGATGTCCCAACAAATCGCAAACCACAGATAAGTAATCTCTCAAGTTTATGGCATTCAAATGCTTAAGAGAACTACTATTTGTTGAGCAGAAAAGCCTTCACTTGAGAAGAAATATATAAGAGGTTTAAGATGTAAAAAGGGAGGAAGGTGATTAACTCAGTAATAGTTTTTTTTCTTTTTTTTTTCTTTTTTCTTGAATGCTCATTAATATTACTTGCTGTCAAGGAGTACTCTCATCCTAATTCCACATTCCATGTTTTATGTAAATAAAAATGAGGATTTATAGCACAAATGGTCCTTGAACTCTCTCATTTGTGGTAAGTTGGTCCTCAAAGTTTCAATTGTGGTAATTATACTATTGAATTTTCCTATTTGAAGTAACTTAGTACTTGAACTGTCTAAATTATAATCTGCTGTTAAATTTCTGATAAAAAACACACTTGAGTAGTATATTGTAGCATTTGAAAGTGTGAAAGGAAAATAAACTAAACAGAATAATTTGGATTGAAGGAAATATGTATTATTTATATTTTGTAGGATTTTTGGAGCAGCAAATTTTTTTAAAAAATTATGTGATTTGTTCATTCTTATGCTTAAAATTCTCAAATTACCTATTAAATACAATTTTAGATGCCATCACATACTCCTTACATGTATTTTTGGTTAAAGATTTAACATTAGGTTGTGATTTAGATAGTGTAGGGATCAAATTGCTATAAATCGAAAAGTTCAAGAGCTGAATTGCTATAATTGAAACTTTGAGAACAAAATTGCCATAAATTGAGTATTTCAAGGACCATTTATGCCATTAATCCTAAAAATAATACCTTAAATATAAGGCCATATTTACTAATCCGTAATAGATCTTTCATGAAAATTACAAAAGTAATTCCATATCCATTTCATTCAGTTTACTTATCTATTTAGAGTACACTGTTTTGGAGATTCTTTCACATAGTTAAACTTTTGAAGGATAATTCAATTTTTTATTCATTCTTATTCCTCTTTAAACTCAACTATTTTCTTTTCATTTTCATTACAAATTAGTAAACATGCCCTAAGTGTGAGAACCACGACCTAACTAAGATATTCATGCTATCAAACAATTGTATATATATATATAGGCACCAATTCAGTAGGTATTTTTTTTTTTTTCCACCTATGCATAGGTATTGCTTTTGCTAATGAAAATTTTTCTTACACCTTTTTTTATATTAAAAAGTAAGAGAGAGAAATAACATTAATGATGCACGTCTTTTCATGTACTTCATTATAGCCATTAGATCACCATTATATGATGATCCAATGGCTAAAATAAAAATACCTACACATAGATAAAAAAAAAAAATACCCACTGGATTAGCAACCTATATGTATATATGCATTGTATATTCATAAATAAAAAAGATGCATTTTAAACTAGTAGATCAAAGTAAATTGAGCATGGCACCCACATAGAAACCATGTTTACAAAGGATATGATTATTAATTTAATTCTTGAGGCACTTGAAAATGATACGAAAAATGGTTTATATATGTAATAAACTTTACCTTCTCTCCATTAGATTTTTTTTTAAAAAGCCCTCACAAATGGAGGCAATATTATTTAAGAATAAAAAAAGTATACAATACTACAAAAGCTCCGACAAAACTCAATGAAATCTATAATATGGTAAACTAGTATAATCATAATTAACTAAATGCCAATAACCTTACATATTTGGCAATTTTCATTTGACCTTTGTGATCTCAAAAAAGGCAGAACGAGCAGTACCGGTCGCGTTGTAGCGTAGCGTACGATAACGAGGTCCCTAGTCCACTGCCTTTGTGAAGGAGCGGCACATGAGGCGTCTCACCAAAGTAAAGAGCAAGGAGCTTGTCAGATGGGTCGCCAATTTCGCTGTCTTCATCGACGATTCGAAACTGGGCAAGATCATCTTGACCAACACAATTGCAATTACTAAAAACCCTCAAATTTGTTAATAGAGTTTAGTTATGGGGAGTAAACTTAGACAACTTTACCCAATTTGGGGAGAAAAAGTACCCGTCAATTATTCTAGAGTAAAGACCGTAAAGTGTATCACTTGGCAAAAGTTGGGGAACAGTAGGGTAATTTGTCCAAATATATATACGAATTAATCAATCCCAAAGTTGAGAATAGAAGTCTAAACATCCTTTGAGATACAATTAGAACTCAAAGGCATTAATCTTCCCATCTTTGATACTCTAATAAGTGAGAACTCTGAGCCATGGATCATCAAAAGCTTAATGGCTCATTTTAGAACTCTCCTGCAGATTTAGGTTTTTTATCCCTCCAACTTTCTGTATAAAAGTTGTTTCTGAATTTGAAGAATAAGATTCGAATTCTGTACTAAATGCGCTTTTAAATACTCATTTGTCAGTTTTCCTAATTTTCCTTGTGCAGTTGATTGCTCAGCGTCCGAGCAATTTCAGCTTCATATAGATTTTTTTATTCCTTCATTTTTTTAAGCTGATCTCTCGTGAGAAAATTTGCATGCGAGTCTTTTTTTTCCTTTTTCTTTTTCCACGAAGTAACCCTTCTAACAATCGCACATGCGCTGCGCGGATGGTGAGCACTTAACGGCAAACTTGGACGGATTCGTAAGAAGGACCAACGGTTGCAACTCATTTCATAGGTTAGCGATTAAAATGCCAAAACTTAAACGCCGGGGACTTAAATGCCAAAAACACTAAACATTAGGGATTTTTGCTCCAAATTACCATAAAATATTTACATTTTTGTGGTGCTTAGAATTGAAAACAGAGCGCGGTGCCCTGTCTGTCTCTGGCCAGCAGCCATGGTAACACTACACATTATCTTTCCTTCTCAAGTCAGAATCTTTCTCGCTCTCGCGTCGATCATGTCCTCGGCCATGGTTTCCCTGAACCTCGAAAAGATAACCCATCTATCTTAATGAGAAATAAAAGAAAGAAAATGAAGAAGAAACTTCGGACATTATTTTCCGATTTTTCTTTCAGGTAGACATGGCTTCCATTGTTGTGAGCTTGCCTCCACCATTATTGATCAAAAGCAGGAAAACCCTTTTAAGAGCTTTCTCAAAGCTTCCGGTTTCTCCTATTCAAGGTAAATATAATGGTGATTGAAGCAGAGATTTTGGATTTTCGTTCCAACTTTTTTGGTTTGTTTTGAATAGAAGTTTCTGATTCTTTTCTAGTCCAACTTGTTGAGGTCAAAACATTAGTCAAATTTTGTATGTTCAGAGTGTTTGATAAGGTTATTTTGAGTAGAGTATGAGTTTTTAGCTCAACTAGTTTGCTTTTGAGAATTGGGTTATCTGGAGAAGGTGCCTAACTTTAGGTAAAAATTGGTCATTTAGGGACTTCGCTATATTAAAATGCATTTGGTTTGTAGGATTGTGGGAACTTGGATTATATGATGTTATAAAGGGAACGGTCATTGGAGAATAGGACAACTTAAATTTGCATATTAGTGTTTATTATGTAAGAAATATCATGTACCCAAAGAAAGGGAAATTCAATCGGTTTTCTAAGTGAAAGGAAATAATTTAGGTAGATTGTGCTTGCCAGCAAGATTTGGAGTTGACTCAGTGTGAGAGTGACGAAAGTTTTTGTTGGAAATTGAGGTTTGAAACATGAATACCAAATTATTAGGGATTTGGAAAGGTTGATGATCGTGTTAAAAGGGCTGGATGTCATTTCTTAAAGTTCCATGACTAAATTCGTGTCTCTGATGCTTTTCTTTTTTCTTGCTTTTTCTGTCTATTGATTTTGTGTATTGCAGAGAGACAAAAGTGTGTTTCTGTTGCTGTCAAAGCTACTGGGGAAAACTCTGAATCATCGACCTCCCTAATCACTAAGTCCGTTCAAAACTTCGTAAGTTCTCACTCTCACTTCCTCTCACTATCGTGTTAATCCAAGTAACAAAGCAGCCAAGAAAATATTGCTTGGTACAGCAAATAAATTTTAAATGACTAACGAGGATTGTTTCTGTTCTGCATAGGGTACTTGTTTGTAGTAGTTTTAGCTAGACTAAGTCTAGAGGTAATTATGGAATGTTTCTTCTCTGTATTGGTTGTGTTTCATATTTTACCATTTTCAGATATGGCTGTAACTTAAAAAGTGGGATAATTCTTAAGATAGGCCAGCTCTTATTGGGTTGGGGGTTTGCAGCTATAGCAGCTCTATGGGCATCAGCAAACCTGATTTCGGTAATGAATTCTTGATGAAAATGAGTCGTACAGCTGATCGGCAAGATTAGAAAACTGAAGATATATGAGTCTGGATTCCATCTATCGGTGTTGATCAGTTCATAGGCTTTTATGCGTTTGACTGGAATTAGAGATTTTCAAAAAAATATTTTCTCCCCTCCTTTTATCCACTCAAATTATCTGTGAACTTCAGATATAGTAAGAGTTCTGATTGTCTTCTTCTTCCCTAATTCTTTTTTCCAATTACGTGAGTAGGCCGTTGACAAGTTGCCTGTTATCCCAAGTGTGCTTGAAGTCGTGGGCATTCTCCACAGTCCCACATCGGAAACGATTTATAGCCATCTCTTGCGAGCCTGTTTAGAACAATGCAAACGGATTAGAGCCCGCCATGTGTTCGAATTGCCTGACTTACTAGCTCAAGCATCAAGAACAGCCAGGGTCATCCATGGTTATAGCTTGAAATTTGGAGTGGACTCCAAAGGGTTGCTGGGAAATTCCATTCTTGATCTTTATGCCAAGTGTGGCAATGTGGGCTTTGCTGAGAAAGCGTTTGACCGGCTCGAGAGAAAAGATGTCTTTGCTTGGAATTCGATTCTTTCAATGTACTCAAAGTGGGGTTTGTTGGAACAGGTCTTTGAATCATTTGTTTCGTTTTTCGGCTCTGGTGTTTCGCCAAATGGGTACACTTTTGCTATGGTTTTGTCTTCTTGTGCAAGATGTCTGGATCCTGAGCTTGGTAGACAAGTTCATTGTGGTGTTATTAAGATGGGGTTTGAGTCAAACTCATTTTGTGAAGGTGCACTTATTCATATGTATTCCAAATGTGATCTCCTGAGTGATGCTCATCGGGTTTTCGATGGGGCTGAGGAGCTTGATACGGTCGCTTTGACAGCAATGATTACAGGGTATGTACAAGTTGGTTTGCCCGAGGAGGCGCTCAAAGCCTTTAAGGAGTTGCAGAAAGTTGGCCGTGTTCCAGATCAAGTTGCTTATGTGACTGTCATTAGTGCTTGTGTTAGTATAGGAAAGCTAGGTGATGCATGTGAGTTGTTCGCTGAGATGCCTAACCCGAATGTTGTGGCTTGGAATGTGATGATTTCCGGGCATGCCAAGGCCGGTTATGAGTTGGAGGCTTTTACGTTTTTCTTGAAAATGAGAAAAGCTGATGTAAAACCTACTAGATCTACTTTAGGAAGTATCTTAAGTGCAATTGCTAGTTTAGCAGCTTTAAACAATGGCTTACTTGTTCATGCTCATGCGGTTAAACAGGGTTTGGATTCTAATTTTTATGTAGGAAGTTCTCTGATTAATATGTATGCCAAGTGTGAGCAAGTGAATGCTTCTAAGAAAATATTTGATGGTTTAGATGCTAAGAACCTTGTCTTGTGGAACGCAATGCTTGGAGGTTATGCACATAATGGGCATGCCTTTGAGGTCATCGAATTGTTCTCTAATATGAAAGAATGTGGCTTTCAGCCCGATGAATTTACCTACACTAGCATTTTGAGTGCATGTGCTTGCTTGGAGTTTCTAGAACTGGGTTGCCAGTTGCATTCAGTTATCATTAAGAACAGATTTGAATTGAATTTGTTTGTTGGAAATGCATTGATTGATATGTATGCTAAATCAGGAGCTCTAAGGGATGCAAGGAAACAATTTGAGCTCATTAGGAGTAGAGATAAGGTTTCTTGGAATGCAATCATCGTTGGGTATGTTCAGGAGGAGGATGAGGTTGAGGCTTTCAACATGTTCCAAAGAATGAATTCAGATGGGATGATGCCTGATGAGGTGTCTTTGGCCAGTATACTGAGTGCTTGTGCAAATGTTAAAGGACTAAATCAGGGGCAACAAGTCCATTGTCTCTCCATTAAATCTGGTTTGGAAACAAGTCTTTATGCTGGCAGCTCGCTTGTTGACATGTATGCCAAGTGTGGAGCCATTGAAACTGCACATAAAGTTTTTTCTGTTATGCCTCAGTGGAGTGTGATCTCCATGAATGTGTTGATTGCTGGGTATAGTCAAATCAATTTAGAGAAAGCTATAACTTTGTTTCGAGGGATGCAGGCTGCTGGATTGAGCCCTACTGATATCACATATGCAACCCTTTTGGATGCATGCAATGAACCTACTATGCTAATACTGGGAAGGCAAATCCATTGTTTGGTACTAATGAGGGGCCTTCTGTATGATGGTTGTGACTTCTTGAGAGTCTCTCTTTTGGGCATGTATATAAAGTCTCAGTGCAAAGTGGATGCTGAAATTCTTTTCTTTGAGTTTCCAAATCCAAAAAGCACAGTACTATGGACTGCTATTATTTCAGGACTCAGTCAAAATGATTGCAGTGAGGAAGCCTTGCAGCTGTACCGAAAAATGCACAGCGAGAATGCTCTACCAGACCAAGCCACATTTGCTAGTGTGCTTCGAGCATCATCTGTCTTATCTTCTTTGATAGATGGCAGAGAGATCCACTCCCTCATTTTTCATACTGGTTATGATCAGGATGAGTTGACATGTAGTGCTCTTGTAGACATGTATGCTAAATGTGGGGATGTGAAAAGTTCTGTCCAAGTTTTTCGAGAAATGAGAACTAAAAATGATGTCATTTCTTGGAACTCCATGGTAGTCGGGCTTGCTAAAAATGGTTATGCTGACGATGCACTAAAGGTCTTTGATGAGATGAAGCAAGCACATATTATGCCTGATGATGTTACATTCCTTGGTGTTCTCACTGCGTGTAGTCATTCAGGAAAAGTAGCCGAAGGCCGACAAATCTTTAACATGATGGTAAATGATTATGGAGTTCAGCTCAGGGTGGATCATGTTGCCTGCATGGTCGATATTCTTGGCCGATGGGGGTTTCTCAAAGAGGCAGAGGAACTTATCAACAAACTAAATTTTGAGTCAGATGCTATGATTTGGGCTACATTACTTGGTGCCTGCAGATTACACGGAGATAACTTGAGGGGGCAACATGCAGCTGAGAAACTTATTGATTTAGATCCCCAAAACTCTTCACCCTATGTGCTTCTTGCTAACATATATGCTGCATCAGGAAACTGGAATGAGGTCAACTCTTTGAGGATGACAATGAAAGAAAAAGGGGTTGTAAAGTTGCCTGGATGTAGCTGGATTCTAGTGGGACAAAAGACACATCTGTTTGTGGCTGGGGATAAGTCTCATCCCAATGCCGGTGAAATTAATGCAGTTTTGGAGTATTTGATAAAAGTTATGAAACAAGATGGTTATGTTGTGGACACGGATCCTTTCTTGCATGATGAAGAGTGAGGGAGTCCCATACCAAACGCTATATGGTAGAAACATAACAGCCATTTTTGATTGCATACCATTCCATCTCTTTGTGAGAATTCTATATTTTTGGTTTCCAAGTTATTCATTGAAAATACATCCCATCGGGAAAAGATGACACCTCCTCAACCCCCCCCCCCCCCCCCCCCCCCCGTGGGCTTCTCTCTCCCAAAAAAAAAAAAAAACCCCTCAATCCTTCAACACCTTTTTACAGTGGCCACCCAAACTAACCCCACAACGCAAAAGAAAAGAGATCAGAAACCACCCAAACTAACCCCACAATGCAAAAGAAAAGATATCAGAAACCTTTATTTCTCTTCCTTCTTTCATTGTGAAAAAGAAAATAAAAAGATATGTATACATGGAAAAAGAAAAATTCCAAGAAACTTTAAATCCTCATGTGCCTACCGTCTAGGCCCCACTCCTCTGTTTCCCTTTCCATCTACCTCTTAGTCCTCATTCATCTGGTCCGTTCCCTGTTTGCCTTATCTGCTAATATAGTACTGATCTCCTGACAAAAGCACCAAAGGATCGTGAACTAACTCAATAAATTGCTTGAATTCCTGCTTTAAGCCATACTAGGTTAAATATTTCCACACTGATGCAAATATCCCGTAAGGGATTTTAGTTCTGTTTTCTATCCTTTGCTTTGTTATTGAGTGAGAAAATCTTATGCATTGTCTTTGATAGATGTACTATTGCTTACTTTTTTGGTTAGCTCCTCTAAACATGGGAGGTTCTCTCTTCTTTTCTCTCATTGTTTTCCCCACTTATTATATACAGTCTATCTCCATTTTAAAAGTAGGATGGATTTCTTTGTAAAATTAGTGAGGATTTGAGATTTCTTAACTTCTAGATCTCTTGCTACAGTTTTGCACCTAGTAATCTATGTGCTGTATCAGCAATTTCCTTATGACAAGTTGCCCGCATTGGTTGAGAATCTTACATCAATTATTGGTTTATTCTTACAAGTTTTTGTCTATTTGCATCTTCTTTTGTTTTCATTGTCATTCTTTTATCTATTGTCTCGTTAGATTGGATTTTTTTTCATAGATTATTTCGTCGGTCATTCATAAAAGTTAGCAGGCATGCATTCTATGTTCAAATAAGGCTGCATAAATGTGGTATCCATTTGCATTACTTTCACGTTGGAAATTTTCAAAATTGCTTAGATGTATTTGACTGGGCATACTAGTTTTAGTTGTGAAACGTTAGTTGTTTTACCCGTTTTTCTGTCATCTATTTTGAACTTTAATTTGCTAGGGCATGCCTAATTATTAAAATCAATCCTGATAGGATCATTGTGATTCCATGCAAATTAAGTTCTTGTTTTTGGAATTATTTAGTAATAGGAGGTTTGGCCACTTTGGCCTAGCATGTTTGCCTGTATGAATGATTAGTGCAATGTGCATTCTTACTTTGCATCTGAAATCTCTGGAAGTTAACTTGTATCTCGTTTTAATCATAATGCAGCATAAACATATGTACCCCTAAAGACATGGAAACATGTGTAGTAAGTCAAAACCCTAATTTAATATCTTGATGAACTAGAGAGTTGAATCAAGGTGAAACAAAGACGTACTTCTTAAACAAACTGAATTCTAAAACGCATCAGACTGAACAGCTGATAGAGGTAATTGTTTGACATAATGGAAATGTACCACTTTTTTATCTCTTTTTCTTTTTCTGTAATTTGAAGTGTATTAAATTGATAATATGGCTTTGAGTGACAATCAACTAAACTCTATTACAGCTAATTTAATTTCTTGATGTAGTTTGTTACTTTGTTGTTTCAACCAGCTTCTAGTTTTAGCAGAAACCAAAGTCATAATTTTCTTAGTTCAGTGCGTAGAGGACAAATGGATGCGGAGAATCTATCTTGTTTCTTTTCATGACCACAATGTCAGCAGTGGGGATTCATGAAGGAGTGACATGAAATTGTAGTGTCAAACTTTATTTCGAAGAACACCGCAAATTTAACATGGTTTGAATACCCAAATCCCTATCACAAAAGCGCCGCAAATTATTGAAATAGAAACTACTAAACAACTTTCATTAAATCATTTTCTCTAAATATTGTATTCTTTGGCTCGAGAAAAGTGAATGGGTGTTTGAATAGACCATGCATATATTTGTTACCATGCATATATTTGTTAATAATTTGAGATTCGACCAAGTATTTTAAGTAAACATCTCTGCTCCTATTTGGATATTCAAGGTAATATGCCACATGACTTCCAGTACCACCACCAGCTAATTCCTTGTATTTGCATATTGTAGATTAATTCTTATTATATGTACAACAAGAGATAGCCAATTGAGTATCAAAATCCCCTAGAAAAGTTGAAGCCGTAATAACAAGTTTGGAGGCATATAGGACAAATTTAGACCAGGAGTTTTTCTGAACTTTTTTTTTCAGTAAATTTTTTTTTTCCCCCAAATTGAACACTCAAATAGAGGAAAAATACACAGAAATTCTAAACAATAGAAAATCGATCAAAAAAAAAAACCCGTTTAAGTAATTCTACAAAATGGTATCATCAATTAGGAGTTATACACCACAACATTCTATTTCTCTTCAACATCTCAAAAGCGGCCAATCTACCAGCACAAGTATTAGCTTAACAAGACATTTGTTGCTTGACATAAAACAAATAAAGAGAAAACGATTTCCATCCTATGCTAAGTTTTGAAGAATAGTCCCCACCAAAAAGAAGAAAGAAAGTTGACATAAAGATGCTAATCTTGTTAATTTGAAGCCTAGACAAAAGATATAATATAAGACGAGGTAGACACAAGGAAAGACAAGACAAACTAAAAAAAATAGAACTCAAACGTATATATTCTACCCGTCGGTTAATTAAAAGGTGATCTAATGAGAACCAGCTCCATATAGTCCTCAATAAATGGAGTCAAAAGTGGCTGTGAACAAACAAAAACAAGGTATCCTTTAGGGCTTAGTTAGTCATAAGAATGTCGAAGTTGCTTACTGTCCACTCGGCCACTTGATTCGGGTCCTTGAAAATTTCAGTTCCCAAATTTATAGACGTCCACTGCCTTTTCGCTGGCGGTGTTCCAGGATCCTGCAAGAAAGCTTTACTGTCTATAATTTACATACAAAAAATACGGTACTTGATTATCAAGTGAACCAACTATATATGTACTTCGAGCAAGCGCTCTCAATTTTTCGTATCTTCTTCTCTGTCTATCTAATTATTATTTTATTTTCATATATAGCATTACTTATTAATTTGAAAAAAAAAAAAAAAAAGAAAAAAAGAAAGAAAGTCGAACCTGATAAAAATAAAGGGATTGGGACAATCTCCCAACATCGAGCTCCCATGTCCTTGGATCACCAATCCAACCTTCTCCTTGCCTCGTGGGATAACCGTACTCGCCCCAGACCGGGTGAGGAAGAATCTGCAAAATCTCCTGAGGTTGAGGATTGCTGTACGGATCACACAGGCTGTAAGGCTCCTCCAGGTGTTGGGCATTCCCCGGAGAGCAGTGCAAGTGATAAGCTGAGTAAGGGAACCGAGAAGTGTCGTTTCGAGGGACGCGAGTGCCATTGGCGAAGGTGTGGTAAGGCGGGCAGAGGCCGAGGTTGTTAGCTCGGCACCACGTGGGGGTGTTGGGGTTGATTATCATCTCGCTGTATCGCGTGACGTCCGATGTCACATCGCCATCGCAGGGGCGGCCGTCGTTCTTCCAGCAGCTTCCGATGTCGGTCAGGTAGAATTGGCTGTTGGGACCCCCGCCTTTGATCACATTCAGCGTCACCCTTACTTTGAAATTTGGTGATTCTGGAATCTGCATGCATGTGTGCGGTTACGTACGTATTAGTACTGTAGCAAGTAGGGGTAACAAAAGAAGTAAATGTAGTCACATTATCATCTTTGAACTATGTTGGATATTAGTCCAACTGTTCACATTGATATGCAACTCAAAAGTTTTTACACGTGACATTAGCAAACAAATTTGAAAGTTCCAGTTCTAAAATATCAGGCTGGGGGTGACCACATATAGTAACGGAGGGAGGATTATCCTGCCCATAATTTGTGGCAACTTACAAATTTTGAGTACTCTTTATTTAGTAGTGATCATAATGTATCATCAAATAGATTTGGCACGTACATGACAAAAAGTGCGATAGATTAGATCCTATATTATTATGTTGCAGTTTTAATACAGTGCGATTTATACATGTATTGTAATTGTACTGCAAACGGTAGTACAAATTTTGTTTTCTAAAATGGAAATAACAAAGCAACTGCTCAAAATATACCTACTGATTTACTGATAGTTGACATGTAGAATTATACTTCATTAATAAATAGACTATGCTGAGTTCAAACAATCAAACAATTTTGTCAATGAACAGTAAGAAGTACTTGAAAAGTGCATAGGGTAAAGAGGGTAAGAAAAAGTTCAATGAACTAAAGTATGTCTACTTTTAATTATTTCCTCTTTATAGATTTTTGATTAATACCATATATTAATTTCTAACACCAAACAAATGAAAGAGTTGTTGAATCAAAATATTTATCCACACTACTCCACATGAATGCGTGCTTTGCTTTTACGGGAAACGTTCCAAATTCCAAACTATATAACAAATATTCCAACAAACTATATACCTTCATCTTTTTCCGAAAGTACTCCACCAAACAAAGTTTAATTATTAATTTGTTGGAACTCTTCCTTATATATCTTCTTTTCTTGCTTATAAGCAACATCATTTTTTTTTTCTTTTGATGAATAAGCAACATCATATTGGACCAACTCATATATATACTAAATGGATTATACAAAGAGATCCATGATGACACATAAATTTAAAATCTAAAACTATTTTATAAATTTTTTAGCATTATTATTTATTTTTTTTTATTTTTTTATCACGTGTCATCCATTTATTGGTTCAACCAATATATATTTCAACACTAAAATTTGACAAAAGAATTAAATTCATATATATATATATATATATATATGCATATCTAGAGAGGAATACTTACAATTTTGGACATTCCCCTAGTGGGGTAATGGTATCCACCAGAAAACCCATCCGTGGCATCTGATCTCAAGTAAAGCATCAACCACGGATACTTGGTTGAAGTCCTCAAGACATTATGGAAAACCCAACTACCCTTCCCAATCTCCTTCTCCCAACTAACCGAGTGGTAAGAAATATTAACATTATCAATCCCCACCGTTGATAAACCTGATTCACTCAAATCATGATCATCAACAATATCCAAATCCCACGTCCCATAGAACCTTCCCTTTAGGGTAGTCATATTAGGACCCTGCAAAGTCGTGTAGTCATGGTATATCGCTGGCTGGTTCATACAACCGGACCCGAAACAAGGGAAGCCGCTATCGGGTCCGAATGGTCCGACCCGGACCCCATTTTTCGGACACTTGGCTGCAAAAGTGTCCATGTTTCCACTCTTGAGCATGATCATCCAAAAGTGCCATGGAGCTGGGACATCTTGGACTTGGCATTTGAAGGCCAAATAGAGCTCCTTCTCGGCAGCATAAAGATCTGGATCGTATAGCGCCTGCGGTGAAAGCCCAAGAAAGGGCTCTCCTGTCTTTAACTCGTTCTCTTCCGGGGTCACTCGATGGACTAACACGTACGGTAGTCTATTGCATAGTACACAAGTCTCTTCTGTGAAATAATGAACAAAATAATTTACAAGTAAAAATTATGAACATACGTATGCACGAACGTACACTTTATAATATCATGTATATGTTAAAGTTCACATGAATAATTTATTTGGTTAATTAGGAAGCACATACCTACATGAACATTGTAAGTCACAAAGTTTTGTGTTTGAAATTTGGATTCAAATCATCTATATGTCCAGCATTTTTAGTGACCCAAATCATGTTTGGAGTATACTTGAGATTTAAGTTCTTTATGATTATAATTTAATCACCAACAAAAAAGAAAACAGATAAAAACTGAAAAATGCACTACAATTTAAATCAAATGATAATGGTTTTTTGAAAATGATCACGTGGTATACATACATGAAAATTTGACCGAAGATTCGAGTTCATGCATTATATATATATGGGCTAATTATTACCTTTGGAATTAACAGGCGGAGAAGTTGAGTAGATGTCGAAGCAGTCAGCGAGCCGTGGGCTACCAGTCTGAGGAGCTTCTTCTCCAACTTCATTGCATTGATTCCATGACTCTATAGCCACTCTCAAGTTATCCCTTCTCATTCCGGGATCGCCTATTCCCGATATATAATTTCCATCAACATTTGAAAAAATCCCATTAACAAAGATGAACGCAGTAATAATTGTAGAATAACTTATGATTTGGTTTACCAAATTGTGTCTGAAGTACCCCATAATATTTGATATGGGAATCGAGAAAACTTATTAGAGATGTACATGTGCTTCTCAGGTTTGCTTTTATAGGTTTTGGGGAGTTTTTGAGTGGTTCACTTCGGGGACTCAAAATAATATACTCATATATATTATAGTATTTTATTTTTATTATTCTTTAATTTGCTGTACTTTTTTTTTGTTCTTTTCATATTATATATTCTACATGCATATTTAATTCCTTCCTTACTTCTCTTCTATTCACGAACAATCCTAATTCTTAACTTGTTCAAACTACTTAATTTCTTATCAAGTGGGCTAATATTATATATACAAATACACTAAAGAAATTTTTTAAAAAAGAAATAAAGGGAATTACCTGTTTATAATTTCCAACTTAAGTCTCAAGAAAGTGTCTAATATTAAGGTGGCCTAAATCATGGGGTTGATGAAAGTATGGGGCTACCAAACTTTCGGGTTGTCTTTCTTAGAAATTAGAATTGCTTCGTGGTCAAGAATCTCGCTTTCCATTTAATTGCATTATTTAGTTTGTTTTCTAGAGCTGATTTCTAGAAAGCGTAGTACTGTGCAACAGTTAATATTGTTTTACTGTTTTTCCACTTTATGTGGTGCATACACATAGTATTTTCCCTGTTATATGTCAGAAACTTGTACTCATTCATTTATTGCTCTTATAGTGTTTTGTAAGTACCTCAATGCATTCAAAAAAAAAAAAAAAAAAAAAAAAAAGAAGTACCTCACTGCTCGTTACTCCTTATTGAAATCTCTTATAATTGACATTGATATGCTTAAAAGAATATACGGACACTGGTCATGTATATCTATATCTATATATAAAATCTAATAATCGTATAGGCAGGAAACCTTAATGCTCATAAATTATATATATAAGAGAAAATAAATATAATCTGACTATCCCACGCAACTGAAATATTTAATTTGTTTATGTTTGGATAAATAATTAGAAGGCATACATATTAAATTAATTTATAGATTCCAAATTGTGACAGTTTTCACACTTTGATGACTGGTTGAATATATAATATTCATAAATTACTATAGAAAAAGTTACTCTGTGGTTATTAATTCGTGGAATGGAGCTTTCAAAAAAAAAATTCGTGGAATGGCTCGTTGGCCAATTTAATTACAACCCTACTATTCTTAGATTTGGTTTCACCAGGGTCAAGAGTCAACCTAAAAATAGTAAGTTGGAGAAATAATATAACATTTTACCAGCACATATATCTATCAAACGTTGTTGCTCAATATTGACTTATAGTAGTACCAGCTAGCTATGGGACTAATTACTTCATTATCAAGATTATTAAGAAGCTGAAGGAATAAAAGCACCATCTAGTTAGGAGCTGGTTCTGGCCCCTACGACTATACCCTTTGGCTGAACTCAAAAAATTGACCTCTTCTGTCTCTTGATATAGAAATCTGTAGCTAGCTGGCTTAGGTTGGCTACTCATGAAAAGCTAATTATTGAAGATAACCCTAATTAAGATTGGAACTCATTGCCTACCGAAGCTGTATTTACTCTCTTTACAAGGCTTGTGGGAATACATCTCTTAATGAATTATTATTGTTAAGCAATTAACTATTAATAATTTTAGTTTCAATTAATATCTTCAAGATTAATTGATCATTAATTTTGTGTTCTTCTATCAAATCTTCTTTGCAATTACACATATAGTGATATTAAATGTACATTTTTTTTCCCTCTTTATTCTTATGAGTATAATAATAATCATCATCAAACCGCAACCATGCGGAGTAGATCGGTTTTCTTTTCAGCAAAGGGATGCCATAATGATGTCTAGAGTGACTAAGATTCTCATCTTGACATCTTGGAACGCAATCTTTCTATCTCTTTATATTAAGAAATGTTTGCAAAAGTTTCAACTTTCAAGGCCCTGAACTTTTTTTCTCTTTGGTGCTTAATGTAACGTATTAGGATTAAGTAACTGCTAATTCGGAATTCAAATCAAATTATTATATCCTTAATTTGCATGAGCTTGTCAAGAAAATTACTCATTGACGATTACAAGAAATATCTTATCCTTGACTACAAAAAGAGATTTTTAATGTTGCGCTTGAGGCATGTGACTACCATTGGGCTCACCTTAATAGGTTGTCAATTTAGAGAGATAGAGACACACACACATTTGCTAATTCTGTGTTAGGTAGGAGATAAAAAGAAAAAGGAATGTGGGTGTGAAGATTAGCGAGCGTATTTTTTCATATGCATGTTTGTCTGGTAGGAGAGAAAATGACTATGGGGCACTTTGGCATCTTAACTAAAAAATAATTTTTTATTTTTAAAAACAAAAAATTGTTTTATGAGAACAAATAAGGGTGTTTAGTATTATTTTCTGAGAAAAGTTTTTAAAAACAAATTTAAAGAAAACAGAAAATTCAGAGAACAACAAAATGTTGTTTTCAAAGTGTTTTCTTAACTTTCTCTTTTTCTTAAAAAAAAAAGAAAAAAAAAACTCTTTCTTTCACATGACTTTCATATATACATTCTCTTATAACTTTCTCTCTCCTCATTTTCTCTTATCACTTTCTCTCTCCTCATTCTCTCTCATTATTTTCTTTTTTTCATTGTCTCAATCGTCATTCTTTCTTTTCATTCTCTCTCATTATTTTTTCTCACCTCATTTTATTCCATCACTTTCTCTCTCATCATTTTCTATCTCTTTATTTTTTTCAATCACATTATCTCTCCTCATTCTCTATTACTACTTTATTTTTTATGACTTTCTTTATTTTTATTCTCTCTCTGCATCCTTATTACTTTCTCTCTCTTGCGTGTTGTCATTAGTTTCTCTCTCTTTTATCTTTATCAATACTTTTTATTTCCTCATTCTCTTTTATCACTTTCTCTCTCATTATTATCTTTCATTTTCTTTTTCTATTATGACTTTTTCCTCTCTTCATTTATTTATTTAAATTTATCTCTCGTCACTCCCTCTTAACTTTTTCTCTCCAAATACATTTTTATAATACAAATATGATTTTTTATTCTAAGTTTTTTTTCCCCTAAAAACTGTTTCTAGGAAACATTGCCAAACACCTCTTGTTCTCTGAAAACATTACGAAACAGTTTTTGTTCTCATTTCTGAGAACACAACTCTAAAAATAGAAAACAAAAAATAATGCTAAGCATGCCCTATAGTTTTTTGGGTAGGGATGTGAAATCATCAATCATTATTAAGTCACATTTTGTATGCTTCCAAAGTTTTTTGGGTAGGGATGTGAAATCATCAATCATTATTAAGTCACATTTTGTATGCTTCCAAAATTGGAAATATTATAGATAGAAATGAATATACTATAAATTAAGCAAAATCACTATTCTAGTTACAATGCAATATGCATTATTGACCCAAATATTGGTTGAAATTGTATTATAAACCTAAATCTTTTCTTTCCCTCCTCTTTTATTTTTGTACAAAACAAAATGGTATTATTCTTTTATCTCCCTCATATCGTACTAAACACAATAAAAAAATAAAAGTAAAAATAAATAAATAAATAAATATTAAAAAAATAAATAAGAAAAAGAAAGAAGCTTTTTCTATAATCCTCAAATGGTAATACTAGAGATACATACAAATTACACATGAAATTTACACACGCTAACATACCATATTAATGTGTATGGGTTTTGTGTGTTTCTCTGTCATTTCTCATTACTCTTTGTTCAAATTATATGCCTCTTCTTCCTACCAAATATAGCCTAAGAGAACAGTTGGTGAACCAAGCCTATAAAAAGCCCAAGAGATTAACCCATCCCCATAGGGCCGTAGTTCGGTCCTGCTAAGAAGATCTTCGTAGCCCAACCTCACATTAGTGTAAAATAAGAGCAACTATATTAGGCAATGAGCAACTTGCACTGGTCTCTCTCTCTGTTTTTTCCTTTTTTTTTCAAGAACTTGTAATAGTCCCTTTGACTAAAGTAGAAAGTTGCAAAATCTAGACTCTAGAGAGCCAAAGACCAAACAACAAAAGCAAAAGAAAGTAACGGCATTCACTAAAGCAAAATGAAAGTATGAAATACCCCAACCCTCAAATCAATAAATCCCGAAAAAGGAACTCCCAGTTCTCCTGCCAGTATCTTCCCGATAACAAAAGAAATGAGCTAATACTAACTTTACAACATCAATTGGGCAGTAGCTGCTTCAAATAGGAAAATAATTTTGGCTTCATTTAATAGGTGACCTAACAATAAACGTGCATCTAGCAACGGTTGCACCATAATTATCTATTAATATTATGTAATTGGTAAGACATACGAGAGCTCGTTGTGTAATATTTGGTGTTAAGTAAACTATAGAGGCAAAGCCTTCTGGCTTTGAATTCTAAAGTATAGGTAATTTGTTCCTTTGCCTAGATGATTAAAGAGATCCCTACTTTTTTCTTTTTTTCCCCCCCCTTATTTTGGAAGTCTTTGTTTTATAGGGGGGAATAATATTTTTGTGGGCTAGATTGGAGGCCCCCCTAATGAGCAGAAATCTTTTTCAAGTAGAAACCTCAAAGCAGGAAAAAGTGGGAGGGTGGTCACAGGATTTAGGGCGGGCCTTTCTTTTGAAAAAAGGAAAAAAAACATCCCCACTCAACCACTACTATGAAACCCACGTTCCTATTAACACCTTAACTGTCCCACCACCACCCTTAGCTTCTAGGACTCTCTCTCTCTCAATTCTTAATCATATTCTCAGCAACTCCTCCTAGAAAAGCCTTAAAAAGACATAACTTTGACAATATTAAACAACTGTGTGTCATCACAACATAGCCAAATTCTAATTCTCAGTGGAAAATTATGAAGTGGGGAAGGAAAAAGCCTCTTCCTCCTTTACATTCTTCTTCAACTCATAGTTCTCGACCTTCTTTGATCTCTCATGTCTTTCCCGTTTCATGGCTTTCGAAGTTCAAACAAAAGAACAACACTTCAGAGACAAAACCCAGAAAGGGAAAGCCCCAAGGGAAGTGGAAAACTTCTCTCTCGTCCATGAATAACTCACCAAAGTCAACTGGTCTGGTGGGTGGTGTTGGTACTAGTAGTAGATTCAACGGTTTGGAAAACGACGACGCGTTTTGGAGACTGTCGTTTGGGAAAGAAAGCTCCGAGGAGAAGGGGAAGAAGAAGAAGAGCAGGGCTGGTTTAAAGTCAGTTTGGTATGACTCAGATGATGAGATTGAAGCTCCATTGCCGAGCTGTCCAAACTGCACAAGAAATGTGGAAACGACAACAACGAGAACAAGTTGGAGAGATAAGAAGAATGAAAAGCTAGAAGAAGAAGAAGAAGAAGAGAAAACGACAGCCTCAATGGCAAGAAGGAAATGTCGTTTTGGTTCTCCCGTTCTGAAAACAATCGAAGAAGTCATGAACTCGGAACATGGCGAAGAGGTTCCCATAGAGAAACCGAGTTTGGATTGGCGAAACTTGAAGGAACTGAAGATCGAAAAACAGAGAAAGTCTCTGTACTTAAGCAGGGAACAAGAGCAGAGGAAGAGAACAAAACAGAGTAGTCAAAGGAAAGTGAGAGCTTATTCTCCGAGAACAGTTTCGAGAGTCGAAACATGCAAGGTTAAAGCTCTTGAGGACATGAAGAAAGCAAAGCTGAAGGCGAAGACGAAGACGAAGACGAAGACGACGGCGAAGAAGGAGGAGATTATGACGAGGGTGCAGTCAAGGACAGAAGCAGGAGGATTGGAAAGCTTTGCAGTGGTGAAGTGTTCATATGACCCTCAAAAGGACTTTAAAGATTCAATGGTTGAGATGGTTATGGAGAAGAAGATTAGAGAGCCTGAGGAGCTTGAGCAGCTCTTGGCTTGTTATCTCACATTGAATTCTGATGAGTACCATGATGTGATCATCAAGGTGTTTAGACAGGTATGGTACGAGTTGGATTGTCAATTAAGAAGAAATGATCATGTATTAGTTTTTAGTGACTAATTTCTGTCTAGTTTAGTGATTAGGCAACGAAAAAGAAAACAAAATTGTAGATAAATAGATTTATAATCTGTAATATATTCTTTGCTTCTGAAGTGCAATTATTTATCTATTTAGCTTTTAAAATTGTCTGACATGTTAAATTAATCTGGCGTTAAAGTTAGTTTGTGGGTGGAAGACAACATTGGTAGACCACTTTTGAAAGTGAAGATGTAAATATTAAAAGTACATTTGAATTTGCAATTTTGGGACTCAGACTTTTGCATTTTGCTCAGCCGGGATCGTCTTTAAAAAAAATTCATCCAACGAAACTATTTGGCTTTTTGCATAATAATAAATCTTAAAACGAACATTGGTTAGGAAGTTGATAGAACCACTACAGAAAAGGCTCTCAATCCGTGTTCTTTGACGTTTACGTAATTATTTTTTATTTATTTAATTTTGTAAGGATTAAAAAAAAGAACTTCAAAGTTAAGAGTTCAATGTGAATTTGTTAAAACACATTGGGATAAAACTAAAATCCTTTTATAATTAGGCTTGGTGGTACATTACTACAGTTCTATGACAAACTACCGAGTCTGAGAGGACCACTTGTGATGCTGTGAATAACGAAAGTAATCAGAAGAATACCTCTATCAAGTGCATAAGAGTAGTTTCCTGCCTTATAACAGCTTCTTCATAAAATCAAAGAATAATTTGATTCCAATTAATAAGCACCACAAATGAATCTGAATCCAATATAATAGGTCCGTTTGGATTGATTATAGCTGCTGTTTTTAACTTTTAAAAGCGGTTAGTAAAAAAATCAGGAGCAAGGGGTATTTGGCAAGTTTCTATTTTTTCTCAGCAGATTATAAAAATTGCTGCGTAACTGTCTATTTAAGCAAAATTTGAGAAGCAGAATAAAGATTGTTTTTCAAGCTGATTCTGCTTCCATAATACAAATTATTTAAAATATGACTTTACAATACACATAATTTATAATTTATCAAACACTTAGATGTTGCTTTTAAGCAGCATAGTAATTTTGCATATTAAATTTATCAAACACCTAGATTTTTTTCCCATGGCCAGTTCTTGCTCACAGCACTACAGCTACAGCAGGATTACAGCACAATTACAGCTACAGCAGGGTTACAGCATAGTTACAGCGCAGCATAACAATACCAAACTGGCCCAATATCGAGTTACAGATAACCCATAACAGTTATCAACCGGGCAAACCACAACACAAATGTACGACAGTTTTCGCCTATAAGTTAGAAAACCAACTGTTTGATCGTAAAGAAAAGTATTAGACATTCACTTTTCAGTATCTTTTTCTTTTCAGTATCTTATGTTGCAAGATAAACAAAGCATATATCTGGATTCTGAATAGTAAACTAGGAGACAACAAGTACTGAAGTAACGCAACTATTTTTCTTTTTTTTTTTTTTTTTCTGATTCCCAATAATTCAAACTGTGGTCTTCTATGAGTTCAATAATCTAAATGAAATAAACGAATAATTTACACAGATATAAGATAGTACAAAAGGAACTAAAAGCAGCAACTGTAAACTGCTACTGTGGACTAGATGCATAAGAGTTCCAACTTCCAAGTAAAGCTTCAATCTACCACCAAGAAAATTTATGTATGTATATCTCTTTCAAGAATAACGAAAATAATCAAAGTTGCTTCCAGTTACATCAAGAGAGAGAAACCATCTGCTCCAATGCTTGCCACTCTGCCTAGATAGATGACCTGGGAAATGCAGTTGACACATTGACATGCTTAAGCAACAAAAAATTGTTTTACTGAACACGACAAGGGAAAAAACAGTAAAATAACTCAATTCACAACTTTACCGAAAGACAGCATAGCACAACTAAAGGAGTAAACCAGCATCATAGCATAGATATTTTGAAACTTTCGTAAGTTTAATATTCAACTATGTACAATATACAAAACACAAGGTTGGTTGTGCCGCTGTAGTCAAGAAATGCTTGTCAAGCCCATAAATACTGAAAAGATAATTATTAGAGATTTGAGATAAGCTTCAGTGTAACGAGAGAGTTAGGTTTTTTAGCTAGTTCTTGAAATGGGACCATTACTTGTCTAAATAAATTAGTCATATCCGTCCGACTTGTCACCATATCAAAGTGAGAAAGGTTATAAAGTACCAAATTCTTTGCCTTTTATTTCCTATTGTCGCTGTGATACTACCCCTAGATCCTAATTGTCCATCAAACATAGCTGATGGCAGAAAGCTAGTAGAATAAATAGAGCAAGATGTGGAAACATGAGACATATATTACAGGCTGTCATATGAATCATAAAAGCATAAATAAAATTCTGTTTCTACCAGTATCCAGAGTTCAGCGATTTCTGGAAGCTGCAAATAATAGTAAAATCATAACCGGACCTATATCAACATAATCATTATCATTTCACTCTCAATAAAGAAAAACCTAAGCAAGACTTTCAAGATAAGCCATTTGAACCATTGTCCAAAAAATGTGCACACAATTTTTAATGAGAAAATTCAGAACTAGTAGAAAATGAAAATGGAGAAACGAGATTACTTACTCGTCATTCAGTATAAAAAGCATAAGTTCCCATAGAAAATAGAGAGACATCCGCATGCAGAGCTCCCTGTGATTAGGATACAAATGCTCTCTTCAGATGCTGCAAAAATTTACAAATTGCTCAGGGTAATTGGCAACTAGCATAAGATTTGCGATGTAAGACAACCAAATTTTCATGTCTGATTAAAGCGACAAATCCCAGCTACACATGAAAAGGATTTACTGCATATAATTCCAACAGTATAAAAGTGGTTGCTATTGTAGTAAGAAAGTTGATTAACAGGAAAGTTTGGAAAGGACAGATAGAAGTAATCCAAGAGCAACGATGCATGTTGCACATTCCACCATCTCGTCAAGACTTCAGACATTAGAATAATGTGCTCAATCAAGATCTACTTAACGCAGATTAAACACCTAGAAACATATTTGTGTAATGGATTTTCAAGATAAAACAATCAGCTATGTCTATATCTTCTGTATAGCCATTTATGCATGTTATTTAAGTAATTTGGAACTTCAGAAATTCAATAGGTTACATCGTGTTGACATCAAGAAAACGACGCTCATTTAAGTCTATTTATCAAAGGAAAAAGAACTATAACAAGAAACTCTGTTACGATGACATTCAAAATACCAAAAGATCACACTGGTGAATAAACATCTTTTCACACTGAAAAGGAAAGAAGAAAAATCAACATGGACAAGCTCACATAGAAAATTGTAGAACAGTACAAAGAAAATGACTTTGGTGCCCCTTGGATCCTGGGGAAAATGATAAAAGGGTGTAGAAGGGAAATGATGCATCTCAATATGAATTCAAAATAGCAATACAGAAACATAATATAAATTGTCAAGACATGACAAATTCAACTAAATCACAATAAACAAACGGAAGCTCGTACATGAAGGATAGACTTTCACACTAGCAGAAAACCAGAAAGCAGAGGGGAAAGTTGCAACAGCACAAAAAAACCAAGCAGGTTCTTTGAATTCTTAACTTGTCACATTCCTAATGGCATCCTTGTGGATGGAAACAAAAATCACTGAAGGATGAGGCTCAAAAGTAAGCAAGTTCTTATAGGCTCATACTAGAATGAACTAATGTCATTGTTATATTTAGAAAAGACGAAATAAAATAGAGTGAAATCGAGGTAACCTTCTACTCTTACCGGAATAAATTGTGCATACCTGTGTGTGATATTGGGGCATCAAAAACTAAATAATCAAGTGCTATCAAGTTTTCTCTGCCGGTGCAAGATGCCCCAGCTGTTCTGTAAGATTATTTGCATTCCTTATACTCCACCAAAACTTGTCACCAGGATTGCTTTCATTCCTTCTTTCATCAGAATCCTTTCTTTCTGACTGAACTTCCTGTGTGTCGGTGGAACCAGGATTCTCAGTCAAGAACTGTTGCCAGAATACATCGTTGACCCCAATTGCCACGGTAGTAGTGGCCCCATTCTCTGGTTCCTTTGCAGATTGTTCCTTATGGGCAACAGGTTCAGAAGCAACGATTAGAACAGCATCAGAAGGAATGATTGGAACAGGATCAGAAGAAACGATTGGAACAGGATCAGAAGGAACGATTGGAACAGGATCAGAGTTAACATCAATTCCAGGGGATTTAGGTCGAATGTCAATATTAAGCTGTACGCATGAGATAGCTGGACTCTCGACACAACCTGTAGACTCATCCAACTCCAGGTTTGAACTAATTTGTGCATGACTATGAGAAAAATCATGAACAATATCCTCCCAAACTGTCAGGGATGCCTCCAACTGCTCTATCTGGTCCGCGTTTAAACTCAAAACAGAATTAACATCAACATTTTCTTTAAGTATCAATTCAGAACTCCCTATTGGGTTATCTTCGGCGCCAGCAGCATCGTCAAAGTAACCAATTTTCGGCAACCTTCTCTTTCTGAAATGGGCCTCCAGTTGTGGCACAACATCCACGGCAATCCCTCGTTTCTGCAAAACCTGAGTTAGCAAAGAAACAATGCTTTGTTGTCGCCGTTCAGTGCTATGAAACCGTTCCTTCAAATCATGCTTTTGCATTTCCAATCCCTGCCGCTCATGCTCATATCTCTGTGACTCCAAAGCAAGCTGCTGTATGTCATGTTGAAGCCTCTCAATCTCATTTTTAAGACTCTGTCTTTCGGATTCAGCCAACTGCGGAGTTCCCTGTCCTTGAAGATTCTGCAAAGAATGGCTGTGAACTGGCTTCCTTCTATGGATATTCTTCATAAGGTGCGGTTGGCCCCTTATGAAATCCTCATTTGCAAATTCCCATTGCTCCGGATCAACTTTTCTAAAACCCTATAGCGGTAATAAAGTTTCAGAAACAATTTACTAATCACTACGATTGGAAAATAAACATATCAATGGAAAACCTGAAAAATGACATGACAAAAGAAACCGACTTACATATGTATTCAACTGCCTGATGAAGCTTGAGAAGTTATTGTGCTTAAAGAATCTGGGCAGCAAATCCCTCGCAAACTCGGGCGGATTCCACACAATGAAGCTTTTGTTACAGGAACTCCATGACACAACTGAATCTGTGGAATGGTCATCTATCATCTCATACGTCTTTGCAAGGAACGGAGGCAGTGAATTCGAGCTGCCCTGAGCTTCCTCCATCCCAGTTCACCAATAATAAACCTTATCACAAACCTAAGACTTCAAATTCCGAAACCCAGAACTGAAACATCAATCACTCATCAGAATCATGCCATAACGCTATGAAATCCCAAAACAACCAAAAATACCCAAAAACCCTCCTTGTACATACAGACCCTTATAAAAATCAAATCCAAAACCTTTGAATATTCCAAACAAGACAAAAGAACAAAACCCTCTAGTAGCTCCCAGAAAACCCAATTCAAAACCCTTGAATAGGCACCACCTCCAGGGGTTTTCAAATTCAACCCAAAATAAATAAATAAATAAATGAAAAAAGAAAAACCCTTTCTGGGATGGAAATTTCCAGCTCAGGTATTCGAGGCAAGACATCCAAATAAAGTCAAACCTGCGAATTTGAGGAATGAACCAAAACCCATGAATCAATGAGAAACCAAAGCTAATATCCAACCAGGAAACGACCCGAAAATTCCTCTGCTATGAGTTGGAACAACAACAACAAGAAGAAGAAAAAATAAATTAATTAATCTAAATTAAAAAAACAAAAACAAACCCAACAACAACCATTCTGACAAGTCTTGACTCGTTTTGGACAATAGCGTTAAAACTAAATTCCACCATTAGAAAAGTATTCTTTTATAAAAGAAAATAATAATGAATAAATGAAAGAAAGAAAACTTGGAGCTAAAGTAACCCAACAAAAAATAAAAAGAAAAAAGTGGCTTTTAGTTTCAGAAAGCTTTTCAAGCTTACCTCAGAGAATTAACACAGAAGAAGAAAAGGGTCTCGAGGTCAGAGAGAGAGAGAGTATGTGTCTGAAAGAGCGAGGAGAGAGAAAACAAAGGAAAGGAAGGTTCAGAGAAATAGCGGAGAGCATCGAAGACGATTCGTCTTCATTAGTGGGTTTTGGGTTTCAGAAGAATTTCTCTCTCTCTCTCTCTCTCTCTCTCTCTCTCTCTCGGGATCCTCATTCTCGAGAGTACCGCGTTCAGATTATTTTCACTCTCTCTCCCTATATTTTTTCTTTTTTTTTTTTTTAATCTGTCTTTTACAAAAAGATGTACGCATATATATATTTGTTGATGATTTATTTAAGGAAAAATTCGGACCAATAACGAAGAGTCCAAGTCCATGAGTTTCATGTACTTAAGGAAAGCTTTGTGTATTGTATTGAGCTTTTGATTGGATGGTCAACGTACGATTTGGACAGCCGGTTTTTCCTGTTATTTTTCCTTTTTTATTCCCGGAAAACTCTAATTTTCCTCTTAAATTTTAAATTTAATTACTTGAGTTAGTTTCTCGATTAACATGGACCGTTTGGATAAAACCCTGGGGCTATGTTTGGTAGAGAGGAAAGAAAATAGAAGGGAAGGAAAAATTAAGAGGGAAAGAAAATGTGTAGGATGGACAGGAAAGTGCCTTTCTTCTATTGTTGTTTGGTACGTAGGAAGGAAAAAAAACTAGTATATTTAAAATTGACTATTTTGTCTTTATTGTTCAAATTTTAAAATTAATGTGTAAAGTTATTTTGGTAAATTCACTTTCATACATTAATAAAAACTCTTCCTTTCTTTTTTCTCTTCATTTTTGGGAGGAAATTTTTTGTGTGGAGCCCACTATTCTTTTCCCTCTCCTTTTCCCTCTCTTTTTCTCTTCCCTTCCCTTTTCTCTCCTACCAAACAACCTAATTTTTTTGTTTCCATCCACTTTTCCCTCAAACTTTTCCTTTCCTCTCACTTTTCCTTCTTACCAAACATAGCCTTACTCTCTCATGGTTCCAGGTTCCTATATCTCTGTCTTGACATTTTCTCACGTGCATACTATGATTTGAATATTTTGGAGATTTTTCATGGTAAATTTCGTTAAAATTACATGAATTTTAAGCAATTTGACCTAGTTCGAAAACAAGTAAATAGACTACATTCAAGATGCAATCAATTAAGTCGGACGTTTTGTAGAGTTAAGTGTTAGAGACAAAAAAGCATGTCGAAAATCAAGAATGATTTATGACAACTCTATTAGCTTTTTGGTCTCTTGTTTCAGTTGGTTTTTAAAATTCCATTAATTATATTAGATAAAATGACATTAATAGATGGGATAGAGAGAATGAGGTTTTAAAAGGTCACGTGCTTGAGATAAATAAGCGGTATCAAAACTAAAGATTTACGAAGCTTCATTTAGCTTTAGTCTCTAGTTTTCGTTAGTGTTTAAAATTATGTTGGTAATACTAGGATGTCATTAATAAGTACGGAATAGAAAATGAGATATTTTAAAAGGTAAAGAAATTCAAAAATCGACAAAAATTTATAATGTTTTTGGTAATTGTAGTTTTTGGTTCCGTTAGTTTTTAAAATTATATTGATTCTATATCAGGTAAGATGTTATTATTAAGTGGGACAGAGAAGATGAAACTTTAAAAAATTACATACTCGAGGTAAAGTAGCGATATCAAAAACGGAAAAAGATTTTCAATGCTTCCATTAGCTTTAGTCTCTAGTTTCTATTAGATGTTTAAAATTACATTGTAAATATAAGTAAGATATTATTAGTAAGTAGATGTAAAAAATGGGAGGTTTTAAAAGCTTAGATCTTTAGGTAAAGAAGAACTATTCAGATTATAACAATAATTTACAACGTTTTTATTGGTTCTAGTATCTAGTATTCTTTAGTTTTTAAAGTTACTTTAGAAGAGAAAAAATGTCATTAATAGATGGGCGGAGGCAAGGTTTTAAATTAAAGTTAAGGAGGTAGAGGTAAAGAAGACAAAAAGAAAGATTTATAACTTCTTCTAACTTTAGTTTTTAGCTTCCACCAGATTTATAATGTCTTTGTTATATAGTTAAGATGCCATTACTAGGTGAGACAACGAAGAGTTGTACATTTGATTTCCACTTCTACTAGTATAGTATATTTCTCATACTTTAATACAGAATGTTCACACTAAATGTAAATTATATTGGTGATTATTTAAATGTTAATGTACGATATTTGTTTGTAATCCTAAATTCAGAGGTTTTGCCCCATATCCGGTTATTATTTACAACGGGAAAGTTGTCTCGTTTTTTTTCTTTTTTTTCTTTTTTTTAAAGAAAAAAGTTTTCTTGTTTTGATAACGGAAGGTGGGCACGTCCAAACCCCTCGCCATACACGTGGTTTTGACTTTACTTACTCTTTCGCTTAAAGAATAAAATCAATTATGTAAAGATATTTGTTTTTTTTTTTTTCTTTTTCTTTTTCTTTTTTCTTTTCTTTTTTTTTTCAATGCTTTCTTAAACATAATTTAAAAAAAAATACTTTTTTACTGGAATGACTTTTTTTTTAATATTCTTAGCTTTGTTTGTCCTTGTAGAGATATTTGGGGATTCTTGCATTATTGGAAGAAACTCTTATTTTGTGGCTTAATTACATTTTTATTTTTTTCATTTAGTTTGATTATATTTTATATTGGGAGCGTCTACAGTAGAGGCGTCCCTACGTAAGACCTTGTCTATACACCGTTTGATGGGAATCTGTGTATAAATAGATTCTCCACAGATTCCCATCAAACGGTGTATAAACAGGGCCTTACGTAGGGTGCCTACTATAGCCGCTTCCTTTTATATTTTGATTATTATCAATAATATCTTTTAAAATTAGAAATTACTTATCTATTTCCACCCATCTATTAACTCTTTCCATTGTTATTTCAATAATTGTTTGGGAAATTAAAGTGTGTGTCTTTTTTTATACTTAGTATTTTTATAAATGTCTTTTTTTTCCCTCTTTTTATTACTAAATGATAGAATATATGTACTTTTATATTTGGTATATCAACCTATATATCATCTTTAGTTTATGTACTAAGTATATTAATTTTTATATTAGATATATCATATTTTAAACTGTACACTGACAGGAATGGAAGAACATTGTCCCTGCTCAATTTTATCTTTCATTTTTAAAAGGCCTAATTTTTCACATATATTTATAAATTTTAAATTTAAATTACATGTAAAGCCCCTACTAAAAAGTAGAGAAAATATAAAAGAATCTCCCAACATTAAGGATAGCAATTCATGTCGACAAGTCGGTTCGTGTCGGGCTGATGTCCAATATATACATAAATTTATTTAAGCAAAACTCAATCCGTGACCCATCATATCAAAAATCTTCAACACTAACCCAACTCGCATATAAATAAGTTGACCCGAACTCGACTCATTTGACTCGTATAGATAAACAATACATAACTAACAATCTATTTTTGATTTGCTAACCCACTTTTGACTTATCAACACGTTTATGACCCACATATTTTACGATTATTTTCTTTTTTTCAAAGGACTATTTTAACCTTATTTTAAAAGAAATAAATTATGTGCACAAAATTTTTGTATAAATTAAAGTATTCACTATTTATTTATAATACATAATAAAAAGTAATATTATTTTGTCTTTATAATCTTTTATTAGTTATTTTGAATTAAGAATTTTTTTATTATTCAATTATTTATATATTTATTAGCGGATCAAACAGGTCAATTTCGTGTCAGATGAGTTGACCTGAACCCAGTCCATATCTTAATTCGTATCAAGCAAGTCGACCTAAGTTTAACCTGTACCCTTTTTCACCTACTCTAACCTGCCAATATAGTGTTATGTTTGTTTCAGATTGTCGTCTCATAATACCGAATTTCTACCCCTACTCAAAATAGAAGGGTTTCCATTCCCCCTCTGAAAACCCCTTACAAAATATAATTTTAGCCCTCAATAGACAAAAATCTTGGCTCCATCGATGTACAATAATATAGCATCATATTCAATTAAAGAATAGTAGATCAAAACAATATCTGATAATTATTTTTCTTCCGTAAAATATTCTTCAACATGAAAAATATATATAGATGCCAGTATTTTGAGATTATCCAAAGTGCAACATTTACATTGAATAGAAAAAGAATTTCACTGACTAATTGGTATTTAATCTTTTTAAATGATCTTTTATTTTATTTTAACTAATATCGAAATAACTGTAAGTAATTTGATTTTTTTTCCTGCTATATAAACAATGTATTAAATTTGTAAGTATTAAAGGAATTTCTGAGCATTTTTAATTCATATTATTATTCAAGTACAAACTTTAGAGGAAGATTTTGAAATACTAGGACTAATTTTTGCAAAGAATGTTAAGATCAACTTTCCATTGAAAAAATAGGAAAAAAATGAACATAAAAATTCTTCATCCAATAGTATAAACATAGTGTTGTAATATCAATGGAATAATTGCAATATAAGAGAAAAATAAGCAAGAAGGAGGGTGAGTATGGTGTACGGGCGAGTGTGGTGAAAGACAGAAAGTACAGGAGAAAGGGTTAGGGAAGAACAATGAAATCACAAAATTAAATTAACAGGAGAAAGGGTTAGGGGAGAACAATGAAATCACAAAATTAAATTAAAGGTTAATTTAAGAATAATTAGGAATATAATGAGTAATAATTAAATTTTACATTTTATAGTGAGGAGAGTATGGGGATTATCAATTTTAACCCTCTTTTAATACATTGATGAAAAAAGGGACAATTTATAAACCATTTACAAAAGTAGGACTTTTATTGCCATGTCATTTAATGAATATTTCAGAATTTCAAAATTACCTCTAACTCGACTCTAGTCGAAAATTTTCAACTGAGTCGAAAAAATCAAAAAGTGACAGAGGTGGCGCCAGGAAGACAGCCGACTATGTTCGACTAGGGTCGAAATTGTTCAACTACAGTCGAACGCTGGTCGAAAATTTCGACCCGTGGCTTCGACCCCAGTTGAAAATTTTCGACCGGGGTCGAAATTTTCTATCCATCGTTTGAAAAACGATCGGAATAACCGGGAGAGGCAGCCGAACAAGTTGGACTACGGTCGAAATTTTTCGACCCTAGTCGAGCGGAGGTGCCTCTGCCGGGGTAAGGATCGAGACTGGTGGTGGTGGCTAAAGTTTTGAAGTTTGTTGAAGAAATAGGGTATCCAAGTAATTTTACATGTGTGACATATCAGTTGGAGTTAGTTTTGAAAACATTAATGAGTGAGTCTCATTTTTCATCATAAGAATTTAATAGACTCCCTAAGTGTAAATTAGCAAATAAACGGAAGTTTGATTGTTGAAACTTGCAGACAAGTTTGAGGAAAAAAGGACCACTCTAGAGCGATTCAATCATGCATCATACTGGAAGATCTCTTGATTGAAAGCGAGATAATATTCTTTTTCATTTTTTATTTAACATGTAACGTATAAAGTTTTCTTTTTTCTGCTGCGTATTAAATTTATAAATAGGCTATGTTGAATTCGTAAATATGTTATTCTCCATATAGTAGACTCTAACGTGACTTTTGATTTTGTTATAATAGGTAATAAAGACACAAAATTCCCTAACTTGTGACCCCCTTTTTTTTTAATTAATTTTAGTTGCAAAGACTAACTTAACTTTTGATTTTTACAAGTCAATATCTGATATTTTGAATATCTATAAATGTGTATCATACACAAGCTAAGTGATTTAAACAGGAAATAGAACAAATTGCAAAAGAGTTTCAAACAGTTAAATGTACTGATGAAATTGTTTTATAATTAGTTTTTATATAAAACAGAAACAAAAAGAAAGTTGGAAATAGAAAAAAGCCATAAATAATTATCGTCTAAGTTCTTTAATAAGTTATGAAGGGTGATTCAATCTTTTTACTTGCTGTACACATTTGTAGAGATTTCAAATATTAAAATATTACTTTGTAGAAATTAAAAAGATTGGGTAGTTTTGCGGAAAAAAAGTGACAGTTTTTTTTTTTTTTTTGAAATAAATCATGTTAGTTTTTATCCTACTAAAATATTTAATTTTTAGTGCAATCTATATGCCAAGCAATGCGCACAAGACTATGAGAGTAAAAAAAAAGGTTTGAAAAGAGAGCATCTACGGGTTAAGTAGACAATTACCACTTTTTTCAACTATTTAACTAAATTTACCACCACTATAAGATTTTACCACTTTTGGGAGAGAATTAGTCAAAAATCTGTCAAGAATTCATCAAGAATCCGTCAAGAATCTATCAAGAATCTGTCAAGATTACTACTAACGTCAAGAATCTGTCAAGAATTCGTCAAGATCGTCAAGAATTCGTCAAGAATTTATCTAGAATTCATTTAAAAAAGTGGTATGGTGGTAGATTTAATTAATGAGGAAAAAAAAGTGGTATTCACCTAATTTATTCAGCATCTACTCACTTGCAAATACTAACGGGCTAGGAATAGCAAAGGGAACTTGATCGGGCTAGAACAACTCACCCGAACTGATAAGGGTTTCAAACACTTTTATCTATAAAAACTTAGAAGAACTACAAAAATAGGAATAAATTAGGTGAATACCACTTTTTTTTCCTCATTAATTAAATCTACCACCATACCACTTTTTTAAATGAATTCTTGATGAATTCTTGATGAATTCTTGACGATTTTAACGGATTCTTGACGTCAGTGGTAATCTTAACAGATTCTTGATGGATTTGTGATGGATTCTTGATGAATTCTTGACTAATTCCCTCTCAAAAGTGGTAGAATCTAATAGTGGTGGTAAATTTAGTTAAACATTTGAAAAAAATAGTAATTGTCTACTTAACCCCAAAAATAGGGAGGTAAATTTTATTCTCTAAATCCCATACAGTTTTTATTATAAAAATATCACTTGTTAAAAAATTTTTGAAAAATATTATATTTAAAATGGTCACTAGTTACCAGTTTCTGAAAACTGGCTACTGGTAACCAATTACTAGTTATAAATATATTTAGTTACTAGTTACCGATACTCAAAAATTGATTACTATTTTATTCAAAAAAAATGGTAACCGGTTACTAGTTACTATTTTAACAAAAGATATTTTTTTAAATATTTTTCAAAAGTGACATTTTTCTAATAAAAACAGTACTGGATCTACAAAAAGCAAATACAACCGTATTTTTCTGATTTCTTTTTTCTAAAAATTCAGTACAAAGCCTAATTTTTAGGGGAAATTAGACAGTATATGGTATTTAAGAAAAGAATTTGAAAAATACGGTAGTTTTGTATTTTTCAAAATGCGGTACGGTTTTTATTAGAAAAATATCACTTTTAAAAAAATATTTAGAAAAATACCATTTTTTAAAATAGTAACTAGTTTCTGGTAACCAGTTTCCAGTAACCAAAGATATTTATAACTGGTATATAACTGGTAACCAGTAACCAGTAACCAGTTTCCAGAAACTGGTAACTAGTGACTATTTTAAAAATGGTACTTTTCTAAATATTTTTTAAAAAGTGATATTTTCCTAATTAAAACCGTACGAAAATTGGAAAAAAGCTTGACTTCCGTATTTTTATAATTTTTTTTTCTATTTTTGTAGGTATAAGTGTTAGAAACCCTAATTTTTACAACTCATAACTGCAGAGCCCATCTCCTATCCATACCAACCAAACAATTGGGCTGTTCTTCAGTCATTGCAGGCTTATCTATCTAGAGAAATTTACACCCAGTACTCGTTCTTATACTTTGTTTTCATAAATATCTGTTTTTAAATTTTTTTTTAAAAGTTCCTGTTTTTATGGTATACATTTCAAAATATGAGTGGTATATATTTATAATATAAACTTTTACTCATGAGGTATACATTTCATGTGTAAAATATGAACGATATATATTTACAATGTAAATGTTTATTATGGTTTATATTTTTATTAAATATTTGACCTATGATATATATATTTTGAAATGTGTGCCAATTTTTAATGTAATGAAATGTATACTACAACTGTAGTATATATTTCATGTGTAAAATATTAGTGGTCTACATTTCTTAAAAAAACGGATATTAGTGAAATACAAATGCAAATGGGTATTTATGAACTTTTCCCATCTATCTATCCGTAGTGCAGATTAAAGGGCCCAAACAAGTTCTTAACAGTAACCAACTGTGAAGGTTTACCCAGGTGTAATATTATCATGTACGTTAAATAACTAAATATTAATGTTATTGTCATTGTTACTGTAATTTTATTTTGGGTTATTATTGAAAAAGACCTTGAGTTTTTAAATTATATCCAAAAAAAATCATGGGTTTTCGATTATATATATAAAAAAACTTTGTCTATATTTAATTTAGCAAAAAAACTTTGAGTTTTTAGTTATATTAAATAAAACATTTGGATTATAAAGTTGAATCAAATTAGCCTGCGAAATAAGTCAAATGACCAATTTTTCCTTAATATATACTACCATGAGTGACTATGCAGGACTATTCACCATGTGGGTCTATTTACATTAGCAAACACCTCAATTAAACGAAAATCATGTCATTCAATATTAAAATGTTGACTTTTTTAGTTAAAATAAATTTTAAAAAATAGTTCATAAGTATAGAATATTTAAAAAATAAAGTCGTTTCTTAATCACGTTATATCTATTTCTTGATTAAGTATCATTTTTCGGTTCAATTTGATTAGATTTCAAGATCTCAAAGTTTTATTTGATATAATCAGAAACCCAAAGTTTTTATTGCTAGAATTAAAAAACTTCAAGGTTTTGTTTGATATAACGAAAAACTTAAGGTTTTTTTTTTTTTTTTTTGGCTAAAATGAGAAAAACTTAAGATTTTTTTTTTTGATAATAACCCATTTTATTTTTAAGAAATAGCAAGAACTGAAACACAAATGAAAAGATTAGTGTCAAAAGTTTGAAGAAAGAATATGGTTGCAGAATTAATGAGTTGATTTTGAGATATTTATATGTTTCGTAGAAGATTAAATTGTAAACTTCTAGCGAAGAGAAAAAAATTACATGGTAAATAATAGAGAGAGAGAGAGAGAGAGAGAGAGAGAGTTTATGAGCTGTGAGGACCCAAAAAAATGTGTGTAAACGATATGCATAGTCCATTTTAGATAATTAAATCAAAAGACAGATCAACTGTTAAGATAAAAAAATAATTATAAAAAAAGAAAAAAAGAAGGACATAAATATGATCAACTGAACAAGAATAATGGTCACTATCAAAAGAAAGACATAAATATGATTCATTAAACAAAGATAACAATAACTATCAAACTTCATATCTCATCTTTTTAATATTATCTAATGTAAATCTTTTTAATATTATCTAATGTGACATAAAATTTATAATCACTTTATAATTTATGAATTCCATTCAACCTACTATTCATCGTAAATATGTAACAACTTATCTACTAAGTGCACTAAAGAAGTGATAAATAAAATGAGATCTAACATCATCCACTGAACAGTATATCTTTTCCTGTTTTTCCATCCATAATCGATCTCCTAACATCTATAAGAAAAAAAAAAGGCAAGTTATATCTAAGGCATATAAATGTATACCTACTAGCTAGTCAAAGTTTCTATAGTCCATTCATTTAAATAAAACTGGGATCTTCACTTAATTTAAGTTATACACCTAGTCACCATTATCCATCAACTTAGACGATAAACAGCGTTATCATCTATCAATTATTACCCCTTCATAGAGATAGTGAGAATATATTTATAAAAGAATATATATACACATACACAGATTTCATAAAAATTCTCACTGGTTGAATTTGTCTTTTTTTTTTTTTTTTTTTTCAAACTATAAAATTTAGAACATTATTGATTTTGATCATAATTTAAAATAGGATAATAACTTCTGTACTAAATTTTTAATACCAACACATGTGGCATGTGATTTGTCACCACTCAATTGGTGATAATGTTTAATCTATTTGTTGTACGTTGTAACATATCAATTAGATGGTGATAACTTACATGCCACTTGGTACAAAAAATTTGGTACAAAAGTTGGGATATGTAGTGTTATCTTTTAAAACATATGATGAAAAAAAAAAAAAAAATCATCTACAAAATAAGAATTTTCATTTAATGAAACTTTCGGAATTCTAAAACTGTTTAAGTCTTGACCTCAGTTAAAATTTTTTTATGATAGTAAAAAAATAGGAGGCATGACCTGTATAGGCGCCCAAACATGTTTGAGATTGGCATGTTGACAGTCAAAATTTTTCATCTACGGTTGAGCATGATTGATCTCTGACCTCAGTCGAATTGCCCAATCGAGAGCTGACAAGGTGTTATAAAGTGTTTTAAAATTCGTTAGGGAAGAATGTATCTTAATAAAAATGTGTGGCATAATAATGAGAATCAATTTTGATAACATTCATAGATGAGTTATTTTTAATTTTTTTTGTTATGCGAGTATTAGTAGACTTCCTGAGTGTAAATACTCTTAAAAAATTTTATTAGAAAATATAATTTGTGGACTTATATAATCACATTGAAAAAAGAAAAAAAGAGAGCTGGGAAGGAGCCGGTGGGTCAATGGTGAGTCCAAAATTGTAATTAAAAATGTGATACATAATTCCTTCAAAAAAAAAAATGTGATACATAATAAAACACACACACCCGTGCCTGCTTATAACTCGGGTTAGTCCTTAGAAGAGGCCTCAGCTCTGAGATAGTCAATTAGTCAAAGCTCGGTGAGGAAGGAAGACACAGTGCCTCGTGGGTGGCTAGCATATCGGCCATCACGTGCCCCGCACATTTTAACCTACATGAAATTCGTTCAGTATTAGGATATTACATGGGACCCACTCCACTCACCACCATGAGAAATAATAATAATAATTGATAATACAATATATATATAAAAAAAGGGTGGTTCACTCACTCACGCCACCGCAATCGGTGCCACGCACGATGGAAGAGAAAGGCGCCTGCCTAAGTAACTCGACTCCCTCCTATAGGAAGGCTTATGCCTCCAGCAAAAAAAGAGAAGGCTTAGGCCCCCAACGGGCCACGGGCCATGGCTCATGTTAGCTTTAGCTTGGCTTAATGGGGCCCCACCTTGTGGCGGACCCAATTGGGGTGGATTCCAATCGAGTTTCTTAATGAGCTGTTACCCATGGAGTCCGCGGCGCACGTGCACATTTTTGAGTACTTGGATATTTGGACCACACCCCTGTGGTTTGTGGGACCAGTGGGACATCCGGCCTCCCAATCTATAGCAAGTTGTTTGAAACTTGAAATTATTATCTCTTTTTTTTTTGATAACTAAAAGAACAGTGAGTTACGTTTCAGAACGAACTTCTTTCAGTTGAACTCTTAAGGGTGATACGGGAGTTTGAATCTTTGACTCCACTCTCTCTAAGTGAGAGAATGTCTTAAAAAATAGCACTTTACTATTTCGACCATCCCTTAAGAGTTAAAACGATTATCGATTAAAGTATATGTCAATATAATATTGGATACAAAAAAAATAATAATAAAAAATAATAATATGCTTAATATATTCCTTTTATTACAATGCAATATTTTTTTTTTTATGTTTATCATTTGTAAATAATCAAATTAATGTTTTTTAATTGTTCGAACATATAAATTTATACTAATTGAGATGAATTTCAACTTTCCTACTAAAAAGGATCTTGACTTCTCAATTATACAAAATATATTTCAGATTAGTTTAAATTTGCATAAATCTAAAATATATATGACTTGTGAGGATATTATTTTACAGAATTGAAAATTTTGATTTTTTTTCTACAGAAAAATAAAAAATTAGGATTTTTTTGGGTCATTATTACCTATTAAATAATAGAAATATTTTAAAATCTTAAATATGATAATTTTATAATAATTAATAAAGTCAAAATAAATCAAACGTCAAATCAAATTGACATATGTTATACTTATACTATATTAAGAATATAGTAAAGCCTAGCAAATTTGGCATTGAATTGAAGATATTTTTAATCGACCCATATATAAAAGAAAAAGAGCCTTTGGAAAGGGCAAGTGCTCATGTTTTGTTACTTTTTTTTTCCTATTTGAAATTTTTGGCCACCGAAATTTAAGGTAAGAAAAAACAACAGTATTTCGCTGAAATGGGAACATTGTTAATTTGTTAGTTTAGCATGCAAAACTTTCTTCTTTGTTAAAAGTCACCCTTTTCTGATTTGTTTATTTATTTTACGAAGATAAACCAAACATAATCAGAAGGTGGCTTGAACCAGTTTTTTGTGGGGGTCTACCGTCTACTATACCACAATGGCACACACAACAAACTGTACAAGAGCAGCATTAGTCAATTGGATAGCCTCGCTAAGCCAGGCACCTAATTTTGGAAGGTGGCGCATACCAGTTGGGCCCCACCATAACTTATCCATCGTATTTGGCACTCACACGCAATCTGGATTGGTCACGTGCAGAACGACACCCAAAACGACGTCGTTTTGATAGAGTTAATAATTGAATACCCTCAAAACAGTCAGCAGCAACAGACACTGACAAAAATGCACAGAGCAATCCTAGGCAGTTGTAGGCTTGTAGCCACCGCACGCCGGCACGAAGCGAGGCCCCGCCGCATTCGTACCCGAGCGCCCTACCTTCGCTTCATTATGGGCCCACGGCCCAGCCCCTCATGGCCCACCTGGGCCCACCTTCTATCCTTGTTGTTCTGACTCACTAATTCTGATTGCACATTGAGTGCCGCTCCTGCTAAAATTATTTCAGCTCGTTTTAGCGCTAATAATTTGCTTTTAAACTGTTACACTTAAACATAATGTTATTAACAAAAGTTAGTTTATTGAAACTAGTAAAATAAATCTGTGTGTTTTGTTTTATGTAAAACTTGGTCAACACAAACCTTTGAGAGTCTTACGGTTCAGGAATTGAATTTCAACGTCTTAGTAATATGGTATTATATATATTGGGTGTTTTGGTCCCAAGTGAAATTGATAGACCCTTGGAACTTAAAGAATTTTTTATGGCCTACGACGAAATCTTCCATGGTCTTTTCCATTGTGAGAAGTCTATTAATCATTATCTTTTCCCCTTTTATTTTCTTTGCTTTCTTTTTATTTTTTTTTTCTTTAAGAAAAATTCCCAGCATTACCTACTTCTTGATTTTTCATTAGGATTTGGTTATATACAAGGCATAGTAACAAACTTTAACACCCATTCGTAATCATAATCTTTAGTAATTGTAAATTATTTGATAGGGTTAATCTTATTTTTATTCCTCGATAATCATTTAGATGTCACCTATAATAATTTTAAATATCATTTTGGTCTCTAATTGTAAAATGTTCCATATTTGGTCCATAAAATATGATTTCATCTCAATTTATTCTCTGAAGTTTCAGACTTTCTAGTTTACTATCTTAATTATTATTACTATTCGTAGTAATTTGATCCCCATTTCATAGAGGAATGTTCAACATTTGAGAATGACGTACCCAAAATTCAATGATGCCAAGTTTTGTAAGCGAAATTTAATGATGGTCTTCATGGAGAATAATGTACCCAAACCCCTAATTATAGTTGAGAGTGCTTAATTGGGCTTTTCTAATATCATAAAAAGAAACTAAATATTTAAGATAAATACAATCAAATATAGAGACTGAGTAATTCTTTTATTGTCCTGCTACATGATGGCAAATGTGGAAATTGTGTAATTATATCACGAAACGATAATAAATCCTCTTCAAGTATGAACTAATCTTTATCCTGTGAGTTTCCTGATTCAGAAGGGTTTCGTTTAGTTTCCCCTTAAATCACGTTTATATGGATTATTCTTGCACTTTGCTAAAGTAAATGCAGTGTCGTCTATCCTTATAATCTGTTTGGTGAGGTCGATTGCTCCAAATCACAGTGTGACTCGTAGTGAGGTCACATAATAAAATTATTATTCTTAATCCAAGGAAAGCCCTCTGGTGAGCAACTAGTAAGTAACTACCAGTCTACCACGAAGGCCAACACATATCCATTTATGTAAATACAACACCACCTTTGTCTTAATTTCTCTTTATAAAAAGCCTGACCACGTGTTTAACCCCGTGATTCCGGAATATAAATTAAGGGGAAAAAGAAGAAAACAGAAATAAAAGTGGCTCTCTTCGTTAATTCCCATAAAATAAAAGGGCAAAAACGAAAAAGTGAACCCCTTCACATGTATTTAGCTCCATTCCATCTTCCCCCATAACCCCTTTCTCTTTCATTAACCCACTCCCCTCTCTCTCTAATACATATATATGTATATGTAAATATACTAGAAAACCGCCCGCCAATATCCGGTTCGCTCAACTTTTTTTTTTAATTTTTTATTTTCCTCTCTTTCTTAGATCGAATCTGTTTGGTTGCCGAGAAAATTCGAGTAGAGAAAAAGAAAAAAAAAAAAAGGAAGGAAGGAATTAAGATCATGACGTCGGGCACGAGAATGCCGACGTGGAAGGAGAGAGAGAACAACAAGCGGAGGGAGAGGCGGAGGAGGGCGATCGCGGCGAAGATCTACGCCGGGCTGAGGATGTACGGAAACTACAAGCTCCCTAAGCACTGCGACAACAACGAGGTCCTCAAGGCTCTTTGCAACGAAGCTGGCTGGACCGTCGAAGAAGACGGCACCACTTACAGAAAGGTACGAATTAGATATAAAATAAAATAAATTAATTTTAAAAATTTTTTTTCTGCTCCCAATTAATTTATTTTAGGCGTACGTTAGCGAACTTTTGCTTCTGTCTGTTAAAATGCGCCGGCCGGGTTATCGGAGAGCTGATCGGCGATTTGTGAATTACGATGAGCACTCCGATCTCCGGCGATCTTGTTGATTTCTCTAACGTGCGCCGGGGAGTTGCGGCGTAAGTTAGCTTCAGATCGATCTGGTTTGGGGTTTGCGGAACACGGAGGTGATTTTCAAGATTCGTTCTTTTATGCTTTTAGATCCTTTATACGAACGCCATCGACGAACAGCAGCGCTCTCAGATTTGCAGAGCCTGCGTAAAAGTTTTCCAGTTCCCGAAAATGCCCCCGAGAAATAGGATATTTAGTCCTTTTAACTCGTAAACGTTCCCATTTTTCAGACTGGCTCGTAGGGGTAGTCTCGTCATTTTATAATAAATTCCACCTTAACGCAACTGGATGTTTCTCTGGTTTCCCTGCCAGATTGCAATTTATCGGGAAAAATTCTTTTCACACAAAGAGTAAATATATCCCATATATTTTATTTTATTTACTTTTCCGAAACTATCATTTCAAGCTGCCCGAACTGTCTTCAAAGTTAAAACAATGAGGTCAAAAGGGTAATTTCAATTTGAACCGTCCAATGATTTTCTTTCAATAATTTTTATTTTTCCCGAGATTCCCGGGGAAATTACAGTACCTTTCTTCTGGTTTGATTGAAAGCATGCATATGATGATTTTGTGGGCACTATTATTTTATTGAAAATAATAAAATGAAAAAGAAAAAAGTTTGGTTAGTGATTTTTTTTTTTTTGAAAAGCTTTGGTTAGTGATTTAATTATGGAGAAAGAGAGATTTTAGAATCCTTGGATTCCTAAGATAATATTTACTTTTAAGGCAGTAAAGCGTGTGCAGTGATTTTGATTAGAGGAAAATGGTGTGAGATAGCGTGTCTTGGGCTCAAGTATATGACAAGCTTTTGTTTAAGTTTGACTTCCTTTTTTTTTTGTTTTTTTTTTTTCTCTCCCTGATAAAGCTTGTCTGGGTGAATTACGTATTTGCCATTAGCCAACCTCATCGTTCTTCGACTGAATTATTCACTTAGGACCACTTATATGTTGATGAAGTACCCAAATGAAATTTTTGCCCTGAAAGACGAGCCCAATAGTTTTTATTATTAGAAATATTATTTTTGGGAAAGAGATGTCCAATAAATATTTTGATGTTTTATTACGAGAATTATGTTCTTCTGTAGCAGTAAAAAGGGCAACAGAATAAAAAAGGGTCCATTTGAGGTAAATTGTTGGTTTGATGCTAGCTTAGTACTAGTTGAGGGTTTCTCTGATCAAGTTTTATGCACCTTTATAGGTACCTTATGTATTTTGATATGCATCTCTCTCTCACACTTTCTTTTTTGACATTCAATTTGCAATGTGGCTTGCATGCACTTGTTGCGAACCAACCTACATGGTGGGTCGGTTCATTATACAAATATAGGTACACATTTTTAGGTCTCTGTAACCGAACAAGGACGTATATCATGAGGGAAACTAAGAATTCTAGGGAATTCTCAAATGCTTAAATTTTCCCTTCTATTACCAAAATTTTAACAGGATGTTAGTTCATCTGTGATCAACCTGTCAAGTATAATATATTAATATCTTACGCCACTGGTGTTTGAGGGGATCATATGATAGCTCAGCTTAGTAGGACGGATTGGTTTTTTAAGGAAAAGGTTCGTTCGTTATGGCGGGACCAAATATAAGCAGCTTATGGTCTTAAATCCGTTCTTTTCCATATTTTTAACGAGTAATTTACACGAATGATGAACATGTCTTGATCACATGACTTAAGTAAGAGAGATATTGCATGTAATATATACTAGTATTATCACATTTTAATTTTAAGTTTCTCAGACAGAACTCAAACCTTCTAATATGATCTCTGTACATTTTTGAACACTTGGATGTCCCACACTGACCACATATACTATCTGTGCATTTGTTTCAGGGATGCAAACCATTGGACCGTATGGACATAATGGGCGGGTCTACCTCAGCAAGCCCATGTTCATCATACCAACAGAGCCCATGTGCGTCGTATAACCCAAGCCCAGCCTCGTCTTCCTTCCCGAGCCCAGTCTCATCCCATTACACCGCCAACGCAAAGAGCAACAATAATATCAATATTAATAGCAATAATGCAGACCCAAATTCCCTCATCCCATGGCTTAAGACCCTCACCTCAGCCTCATCATCATCAGCCACGTCCAAGTTCCCCCACCACCTATTCGTCCATAGCGGTTCGATCAGTGCTCCCGTGACCCCTCCACTGAGCTCCCCAACATGCCGTACTCCCCGAAACAAAAGAAGCGACTGGGACGACCCCATGTCTGGGGCCAACTGGGCCTGCCAGAACAATAGCAACTCTTTCCAGCCCTCATCCAACCCACAAAGCCCAGGTCGTCAGGTCCTTCCGGATCCGGGCTGGCTTGCTGGGCTTAAGATACCCCAGAGTGGGCCGTCCTCCCCGACATTCAGCCTGGTCTCGAAGAACCCGTTTGGGTTTATGGAAGAGGCCTTATCGGGTGGAGGGTCCCGGATGTGGACGCCTGGCCAGAGCGGGACTTGCTCCCCTGCCATTGCTGCGGGACTGGACAACACTTCGGATGTTCCCATGTCGGATGGGAATATTGCGGCTGAGTTTGCGTTTGGGAGTAATAATAATACAACGACTGGGTTGGTTAAACCTTGGGAAGGTGAGAGAATCGAGGAATGTGTCTCTGATGATCTGGAGCTTACGCTTGGGAGCTCTAGGACCAGGTAAAGTGCCTGCTTGGACTGGCGTATTATTGTCGTTTATTCTTTATTTGTATTATTTGGTTTGTGAATGAGTGTCGTTTTAGTTGGTGCAGATAGGAGAGACTTGAACATGTTGGGTTCTCTCGATTCAGGTTCTTCTTTCCGTGTCAAAATTTGACTCCATGACCTTGAGTGTTTCGGTAGCAAGGCATGCATGTCAGTTAGGAGTACAGTGAGTAGGAGCAGCTGTTTTTCCTTTTTCATTTTTTTTTTCTAAAGAAAAATAGAGTACTAATATTTCAATTATAAATAGTTCATGTTTTTTTATTTATTTATTTTTTCTGTCTTTAATTTTTTTCCAAAGGGAAGTTCATTAAAAAGGATTGATACGCTACTGGTCTGATTGTTGCTTTGATATCGGCTTGTGATTGAAATGGACTTTGGATGTGTCATGATACGATGATCTAGCTGTACATTTATTTGCCTATTTATTTGCTTGCAGAGTTAGAAAACGACAAAGAAAATAACCAACTTATTTAGGTAAATAGCTGCAAGATCGGTCCTAAAACTGCTTCGACCATAGATTGTGTTTTATAAAAATTTCTTTTAAACATTTTGCAAAAATTCCTTCGTTAAAAGAAAAGAAACATGTCCAAATTTTCTTGCTTTGTGTTTGAGTAGTAAAATGAGTCCCTGTATTTCTTTTCGACACATTTACATGAGAATTATGCTTTTTTCGATATAGTTAGGTGGCATTAGTGGTGTGGAAGTACATTACAGTACCACATTAACGAAAATTTTATCCAATTAACCCTGATCCCATGTCTATTAAAATCCCATGTCTATTAAACTAATATACATAATGTAATTCGATTAATGTATAATAAAAGTGGAATCCAAGTATATGCTTGGCTGATTACTAGTTTTAAGAATTCTAATGAAAATGAAAGAGACGTGCCGGTCCATGCCACACTCATTGACTAGAAAAAAGTGCACCGAAAGGGATCTTTTACATTTTTTTGTTACTTATTTATTTATTTTTAATTTTGGGAGAGGAATCAATTCTAACCTCATCATTGTGGAACACGAGAGATGGTCGTGGAGGAGGACACATTTGGTTTGTTGGCCCCTTTCTTTTCACAATATGGCTTGGTCAAATTGAGATCATAAGAGGGGAAAAAGAGAAAAAGGAGCAAAAGCAAAAATGAAAGTTCGACTTTTGTTTTACGTTCCTGTGTAAATGAAATCTCACACAAAAAACAAATGGAAGATGATTCCAATTACAAATTAAATTGCATCATCCTAATTTTTTTTTCTTTTTCAATTTTTAAGTTTATACAAAAAAGTAGCTCTGTCCTGGGCATTTCCATTTTCAGGACAGACTGTCCTAATCAATAGAGAACAATTAAGAAATCATATGCCAAAAAATTATTTTTTTTTCGTCTGAATAAGTCTTTTTGTTTGTAAAATGAAAATTGGATCTCTTGTTTTTTCTTTCCTTGAAAGAATGTAATAGTAAACTTGCATCCTTTATAGAATGATATTAAAAATATCGTGTTGCAACATCGTACTAACATGATAAAATTATGGATGATTTTGTAACTTTTGTTACAGATTACATGACCTAGTTATCATTTGTTAGACTCTCCCGTGCAAATGTTATTGTTAATGCTATACTTGATACATAAAATAACAAAATGCTATATTTGACACCACCTTTAAATTTATACTCCGATGCACAGTACTATTTAAAATGCTAAGGGGTTCGATTTAGGTACTACGAGCCCTCTGCTCTGCATTAACATGGCCCAGCGAAAATTCTCATTTGTTGAAGTGGAGCATTGTGCGCTTTAGGCGCCAAGCAAGAAAGGTATCTTCTTTCCTATTAGGGTTATTCACCAATCTGATTAGCACTTGTTTTCTTATTCATTCCAGGGGCAAAATAAGAGATCTTTCTCGCTTGGCCGCTCTTGAATGAACGTTGAAAGGGGTAGATTTTGATACTTTCGAATTGTAATTGTAACAATAGAGTTGAATCTAGATATCGCATTATGCTATATTTGACACCAAGTGTAGAGTGTCCTAAATTTGGGACAACAAATAACATTGCTTCGGAGGCAGATTTTTGTATTATATGGTAAGTTATAGCATTAGCACAATGAAATAGTGCATTAGAGATGCAAGATTAGATTGCCTTGTATTATATGATGCTAGGGCATTTAGGTCTTTTCACAATTGAATAGAGATTATTTAGGCCTTGTATTATTTTTTCCTTTTTGGTTCCAACGTGAACCACACTGAATTTTAAAACAGTTGGTGAGATTGCTTAAACAAAAAGGAATGCCGTATGTATTTTCTCATGGGTTACTTGCAAAAATGGTCCCTGAACTATGGACCTTGTAACAATTTGTTTCCCGAAGTTTATTTTGACAATTAAGCCCCTAATTTTTCGATTCGTTATAATTAAGTCTAAATTGCAACATGCTGTTAAATGTTTGACAAAAAATACACATATTAGCATTTAAAATGGTATTTAAGGGAAAATAAACTGCACAAAAAAATTTTGAGCAAAGGAAAAAAGTATTGCCATTTATTTTAAGGTTTTTGGAGATGCAGAGTTGGGGAAAAAAATTTTGTCATTATTCCTCTTTATGCTCAAAATCCACAAAAGAGTTGGGGAGAAAAATTTTATGTCATTGTTCCTCTTTATGCTCAAAATTCACAAAATACCCCTCAACCACCCTTTCAGATTCTACTACATACTTCAAAAATGTGTTTTCTATCATAAATTTAACAAGATTTTGCAATTTTTTAACTCAATTGCAAGGAATCAGAAAATTGGGGTCATAAGTGTCAAAATTAGAACTACCAAATTCTCACAAGGTCCATAATTCAGGGACCATTTGTGTCACAAACCGTATTCTCATAGTTTCAAAAAGTTGGTGCCGTCATCTATTGTGTGGAATTGAAAAACATAATTTCCTACGGGTAAAAATCTGTAAAAGATATAATTTGAATCAGACGAATGACTAAGGGTAAAGAATTGCAAGTTTGCTACAAATAATTCACAAACTGTAACGCTTCACGTCAAATGAAGCAAACGCTTCCTCCATATTTGGAGGATAATAGAAGCAGAGAACAATTTCATGTCGAGTTTCCGACAAGGATTTGTGTCGGAGTACAGCATTTTCCGACTCAATGAAGCCTTATACATCTATTTACAAACAGGCCAAGACGGGACTGGTTTAAAAACTTGCTGAAATTCATATACAATGACTTAATGAGGAAGCTTTTATCCTGTACGCACTCTGCATCGATATGCTATAGCCCGTGTTATAAGATCAAAGAATGGCAGCAAGAACCTTTACAACTTGATTGCTTCAGAGTATGAACAAATTATACACAGTTGTATGGTGTCTTTTCTTCACAACTATTGTCTAATAGAGCAAGCATCACCTCTCAAGATTCAAGCTTCTCGTATAGATCTCCAAGAGCACGATAGAGCACGGCAGCTGCTGGCGGCCTAGGCAATGACCCAAGAAGTACATCTGATGCAGTTATAGACTGGCTGCCATAGAACTTAGAATTTACTCGTGCCCGGGTTGTCACAATACTCCCTTCAAGTGAACAACCAACAAACGCACCTGCAAAAGTTCAACATATTGCAGGACGTGGATATACATTTTTATGCACAGCAAATCGAAAATGTGCTCAAAGGAACTGTCATAGATTTTCTGCTTAAAAAAATTACTAAATGTGGCCACATCACAACTAGGTATCAGATAACAGTTTACTTTTACTATCACGGTAATAGTTTCCAATCAATTAATAAGAGCAACAGGATGACATGTATTATACCATAAACACCGACAAAAATAACCCCAAAATAGAGGGGGGGAAAAAAAGAAAGAAAAATAACCCCAAAATAGAGAGAAAAAAGGTTGTTACTAATTTACTAGTAAGCTACTACTGGCCGCAAATCTGAAAGAAATGACACAGCCTTTTGCCATAATGATGTTATTGTCACATAATGTGATGGTAAAGCTGACAGGATATTCAGAAATCAAGCCCCAAAGTTTGGCAACACGCAAATTGTTTTCCAGTAAGCACTTAGGTCAGACATAAAATGTACCTTTACTACAGCTGTATGTATAACAAGCAGCATAGCCACCATCCCCGGCTCGGATATCAGCTTCAACTGCCCTTCCAACAACACCGACAGCTGCGCTCAAGCCAGCTCCTACCGAGAGATGTACATTACCACTAAATGTCTTTACCGCATCACTCGTTCTCAAAACTATAATAAAGTCAGTCAGTTCTCCTCCAGCCTGCATAAAAGAGGGAGAGAGAAGGTTGGGAGTGAGGAGTGGTGGAGAGCAGATTGAGAAATTTATAGATTGAACAACCCAATCAGAGAGTTGGAATACACTTCTGTTAGCTGAGCCAAAATTACACTAAATACTTCCTTTAGTTATATAATCGAAAACTAGGAAGACTAGCCAATAATTATAAAAAGAATATGTCAGCATAAAATCTGCACATAGTTTAACTAAGAAGAAATCTTTGTGTTCGTGGTAATTTTTGATTTCTTAAAATGTGTGATTACTTATTTGTTACTAAAAAATTAAGACAGCATAATTGAGCATAAAAATTAGATATAAATAAGCATAGGTATATATATACAGTAGATAGTTAAGTTTATTAAATAGAGAAATATATATAACAATAAAAAGCTGATAATTTAAAGATCTAAAACAAAAACGAGACCAGTTAACTGGATTCTAGTACTGAAGTGTAAATGACTAAGATTAAAAGTACTGAAACTTAAATAATAGAAAGTAAATGAGCTGAAACTTAAACATAGCTGAAATATAAGGTTGCTGAAATATAAATATTGAAAATAAAAAGGCTGAAACAAAAAATATACCAGTCATCTGGAATAAGCTTGCCTTGAAAAGTAAAGAGCTAAAAATAAAATACAATAACATAAAATACCAGGAAATAGGAGATGCTGCCTTAGTGTAAAAACTACCTTGAACATGGGATTGGGGTCTTGAATGGCTCAACCCTTATAGAGTTCTTTGAATGAGATGCTAGTATATGTATGAAATAGGGAATAGATGATGATTTGTTGTTTGAAATATAGCTCGATTATATGCTGACCGAACCTTGATCATGCACGTATATAAGCATAAGTATATAAAATATGAAGTAGGAGCCTTTAATGATCAAATTAAAGGTATTCACTTCACATTCCTAGTGATACAGAAAAGTGGAGATGAATGATCAGCCACTTTATGTATTTAAACTGATGTTTATCAGGTATAAACTAGTACAAAACCTTATAAAATAGGATATGGTACTTAGGTGATGAATATAAGATCAGGTATGAATGAGAAACAAAAACTAGAATGAAGTTAAACTAGTGATCTTAGGCTAGGAACATGATCTAGAGTGATGTATAGGAGGTTAGGGGATGTTTTATATCTATCGGGTGGACTAAAATACAAGAAAACTGAGAGTTTCAGCCACTGCAATGGCCAAAAACGCGAGTAGTTGAATAAAAGAGAGAGAGAGGGATTGTATATGAATGTTTGTGTATGAAGGAATTGTTCTTCTCCTCATGAAAGGGCTGCTCCTATTTATAAGGAGCTTAGACTTGAAAGCCAAGAAGTTAGTGGGAGACAAGGTTGCCAAATGGCAAAAACAACCTTTCCTTATCTCCTAGGATCTGGTTCAAGCCATAGTTTTAATGAAAAACAATGACTAAGTAGCATGAAAATGTTAAGAACCAGTTTAGAGTTTAGTAAACTGCCTTAGGAAGCAACCTAGAAGCTGCCACTTCAGCGGTTTCACTCAAAACCAGCAAAAATAAACTAGAAACCACCTGGTTTAGGGGTTAGTTACTAGGGAAATGACATGTTACTTTGTTAGAAAGTTTCCGCATGTAACAGTAGCTGGTATTCCTTGATTTGGTGCATGTAACTCACGTCCTTATTCCCCTAAAAGGGTTTAGGGTATAGGGTAAGGATACCCTAGCTTAGTTAGGATCCGTAACCTCTAAAATAACACTACTATACTTCTTTTTCTCTGTTTTTGCTCTGTTTTTTGTTTTAATCATATTCAAGATTAATCTATCATTGATCAATACTTAATTAAAATCATTCTAATCAAATTCAGGGACTTACCCCAAAACATTTTGATACATTAAACATATCTAAACAGTTGACAGAAATGTTTTGTTTTGTTTTGTTTTTTTTTTTTTAATATTCATTTATTTTTTTTTTAATAAAAGGGTTGACAGAAATTAAAATGACTGAATGTCAATTAATGGTGTTACTCCACTCAGTAGGGTCATGGAAAAAGGTATGTCATCTCTTTCTAAAGTGCCGGCATATTTTGCTGCTTCTGCTTTCAAATTGCTTAAGAATAAATAAAACCCTATGCAACTATATACGGAGAAGATAATTAATCATAGAATGACTACTTCACCTGAGCACCCCAACCCACACCACATGTAGAAACAGCTGACGGTGGAGACCATGAGCCATCTTCTCTTCGTGCAATCACAAGTCCTGTACCTATATTATAGGTAACCATAACTCCAACTTTCACAGCAGTAATTATTGCAAGGCCTTTTGCCTGTCGTAGAATGGCATCTGGAATTGACTTCTCAGGCTTCATGGAACACACCTGAAAAAAAATGTTTTGCAAAAAGTAGAGCATTCATAGATCAGCATGAGATATCAGAATTGAAACTTATAATAACTGATAATACTAAACTTGCAGTATTTACGAGTCACGCAGGTGAATAACTTGTGTACATATTATTTAGACAAGCTAATGGAAATCCTAGAGTAATACAGCTGCCGAAAGAGTCAGGTTGATTAATGGAGTTCAAACAGTTTAGAAGCAGCACTCTTAAGGTAACATTTGCAAGTACTGCCATTTGACTTCCACAAAATATTTAGACACCAGCAATATAGTGAAAACTTTCAAAAATATGAATTTGTACCTTGTTATAACCTCGAATTGTGTTTGCTGCCTTATATATCTCATATTCCATAGACTGTCCCCACGGAATATTAACCCATGATCTTAAAGTACTAAGGTCTGTGAGATCATGTGTTGGAAGCTGAGCAGCATGACTTACTTGGTCCATTAAGTAAGGCTGGACAGACTCAAGCCGAACAAAACATACATCACAGACACGTTGGGGATCTGCAACACGAAATTTTGTTGGCAACAGGCTCCTTCCCTTGGAGCAGTCACCACAAAATATTCCTCCACAAAACCGGCAATGATGCCTAGAGCACAAGATCGGATGAAACCGCACACCACATAACATACAAGCAGATGCAGCACTATCAGCCAGCCATTTTGGTGGCTCAGCTTCAAGGATTTCCCTTGCATTGGCATAATTTGCGTCTGTGAGAGTTTGGGCCATTTCTTGCCAAGCCTGCTCAAGGACATGACTTGATATCCATGAATATTTACATCCATCAATGTCACCAGATGCCAAAGAGCTAACTTTTCCACGGGCAGCAAGCAGCATTTCCACCATGACATCCCACATAGTCATCTCCTTATCTTCTTCAATGAAGTGGCCCCACCCCATGTCACCTTCAGGGAAGTAACCCCCATTAATTTGGAAACCTCTATTCCACTCTTCACGCTCAGTTTCCGACATAGGAGGAACAGAAACAGGTATCCAAACCCCAGTATCTTCAGAAAGCGGAGCATCATAGTAAAAGTACTTCCTTTGCAATCCACGGAGAGTCTCAGACTCCTGCCTCTCATCGTTCTCCTCCATGAGGCCTCGGTATAAATCGGAACGACATTCCCTTGGCCTTGATTCACTTGTCATTCTGTTATCAGCTCCATCAGCTGCTACCGTATCATTATGCCTATGCCCTTTACGATTTTCAAGCCCCCCATCATTCTGGCAACCCAAAAAGCTAGTTATCAACACCACGCTATCCAATATAGAAAAATGGGAATCAATCGACTTCTATCACCTATCTTACAATACTGATAATCAAAAAGAAAACATAACCAGTTTACCTATCAATCAAATAAAGCAAACACCTCCACAAGACACTATTATTTCCAGAAATTTTCTTCCTATTAAGATTTTTGCTTCCAAACCCAACAAAGGAAAACCTATTTGTTCCCACTATTCAGACAAACTTTAGCTCAAAATTGTCGTAAAAAATCTAATATTATCAAATTCCAAGATATTTAAAGCCATACTTTTTCCTTTTATCTGATAAACAAAGAAAGAAAGAAACAAAGAAATGAGACAAAACCCAATTGAGAAAATGGAAAAAGAGGAAAGATTACCAGCTGAGAATGAAGATTTAGATTCTGCTGGAGGGTTTCTTCTGGGGGAGGGACATGGGAAACCCTAGAATCCAAGGCCTCAGATTGATTGGCGTCAATTTTAGAATTGGGATAACCATTCCCCTCCATTGACTAAAACCCGATGGAGTTTTGCTCAATTAAGCTACCTTTTATCCCCTTCTAGGCATCAAAATCTATGAAACGAAACACCAAAAAATTTGGTAAAACCCAAATCCGATTAGATGATTTTCAGAAGGGCGAAGCAATTAAAATTAGGGCGAAAATTGAGTGATGTTGAGATAAAAGGAAGTCTTTTTGAATGAATTATTAGCTACAATTGCGTGTTATGTTATGGACACTCTTGCAGCCACCTTTGCCCGCACCTTCTTCTTTTCTTTTTTCTTTTTTTGCACTTTATTATTATTTTTTGGGATATTTACAAAATTCAGGCCAAGATACTGAAAATTGAAAAATTCCGGATTGAGTAATTTTTTTGAAAAATTCTGGATTGATTTAAAAAAATATCACTTTTAAAAATATTATTTTTCAAAAAAATAATATTTTCAAAAAATATTTAGAAAAATACTATTTTTTTTTAAATTTGGTATTTTTCAATAATACTCGAGGTGACCAGGTAGGTTACTTAGAGTAACCAATCTAGTTACTTGAAGTAACTGTTCAAGCTACCCCAGGTAACTCGACTAGTTACCTTAAGTATCTCATCAATCATTAAAAAATGATATTTTTCTAAATACTTTATTTTTTTATAATTAAATCCGGAATTTTTCAGAACAATTTTAGATTCCGGAATTTTTCAATTTTTTTGGAAAAATACCATAAAAAATCAAATTTTCTCTTATTTTTTTCCCCTAGAAATTTGTTTTGCACTATAGTGCAAGGCTCTATATACATGGTTACATGCGGGCTAACAATCAAAATCAAGGTTTCTAACACTTTTATCTATAAAAACTGAAAAGAATTATAAAATATAGAGAGTGGGTTTTTTTTTTTTGAGGAAATTAGACATTATACGATAATTTAGAAGAAAATTTGAAAAATACGGTGGTTTAAGTTTTTTTAAGGTGCAATACGGTTTTTATTAGATAAATACTATTTTTTAAAAAATATTTAGAAAAGTACTATTTTTTAAAATAGTAACTAATTTCTGGTAACCAGCTTTTAGAAATTGTAACTAGTAATCAAAGGTATTTATAGCTGGTAACTAGTAACCATTAACAAGTTTCCAGAAATCGATAATCAGTAACTATTTTTAAAAATGATATTTTTCTAAATATTTATTAAAAATTGATATTTTTCTATAAAAATCGTACAAAAATTTGAAAAAAGCTTGAGTTCCATATTTTTGTGATTCTTTTAGTTTTTTATGTGTAAAAGTGATAGAAATCCTTTTTTTTTTTTCTCAAACGCTTTTTATTATAAAAATATCATTTTTAAAAGAATTTTAAGAAAAATACCATTTTTAAAATATTTATCAGTTTCTAAAAACTAGTTACTAGTTACCGATTATCACTTATCAGTTATAAATATATTTAGCTATTAGTTATTAGTACTCGAAAAACTAGTTACTGTTTACTAATTACTATTTTAAAAAATGGTATTTTTTTAAATATTTTTTAAAAATGACATTTTTTTAATAAAAGCCGTACAGGATCTACAAAAAAGCACAATCCACCGTATTTTTCAATTTTTTTTTCCTGAAAATACCATACAAAAGCCTAATTTTCCCCCCAAATCAACCCGTCCAACCCAAGTCTCATGGGTATGAGGCTATATGGATTGTACTTGTTGGTTTCTTTAATTAAGGTGGGTCTCTTTAATTATGCTAAGAGTGTACTTGTTGGTTCCCAATATAATAAGTGGCAATTTAAGAGTATTGATTAAGCATTAGAACATGTTGTTCAATTTATGATGTCCTTTACTGTATTTTAAATTTCTTTTGTTTTTGGCTTATTTGTATCATTAGTCCCGAATCTTTGAATCTTTTAGCATATTGGTCTCCGAACTTTAGTTTTTGGCATATTAGTCCCCAAACTTATAATTTATGTACAGCAATAGTCTTCAAACCAAACACTGTTAGCTTCTCTGTTAAAATATCACATGATAAGTACATTACTCATTTTAGAACATTAATTTATTTTTTCCCAAAATTTCAATTCAAGATAAAATAAGATAAAAAAAGAAAGAAAAAAGAATATCTTTCCTTTCTTCCTCTACGACTATCCCTCTTCATTTCCTCCATTTTCATAAAGATAATAAAGAAACCTAACACAAAACTAATGAAGACAAACCCATCACTCAGATCAATAAAATTAAAAGTATACCTAATACTTTCAAATCAATGAAAATAAAACACAAATTAAACCCAAATCAAGGAACTTGTAGGAGCTATAGATCTCGCTGCGGGGAGATCAGTATTATGATTTTTCTTCATTAAACCATTCTTAAAAAAAAACTTATTTATTACCTTTAAAATTTGAAAAACTCCCAACCTATCAATGCCAAATTTCTTTCTAGCTAAGATTTTTTAATTAAATAGTAAAAAAGCTATTAAGAAAGAGAAAAATAGAGAGGCAGAGAAATCACCAACAAGAACAAGAGAGAGATAGAGAGAGAGAGAGAGAGAGAGAGAGAGAGAGAGCGAGAATAAACAAGCTTTCATATTCCTTATGAGGTGGAGAGATTAATCATAGTCTTCACCTTTTCTATGAGATGGAAACTAAGCTCTAGTTTAAGAGAGAGAACTAAGAGGAAAAAGTGAGAGAAAGATAAAGAGAAACGTAAATAGAAGAAAAAGGAGGCAAAATAAAATGGCATCCATTTAATGCTCACACCTACCACCTCCTCACTTTTGACCAAGGGCAATTGTGGAAGTCGGTTTTTTCTCTCTTTACTTACACCTAACTTTTGGTCCTAGAAAAGCACTTATATCAATATAGTCCTAAAAATGAAAACCAAGTCTAAATAGTCCTATACATGTCCTTTTCTCTAATTATCTTGGGTTTTTAACACTTTTACCTACAATAACCAAAAGGAATTACAAAAATATTGTAGGTCAGTTTTTTTTTAATTATTATTTCAATTTTTGTATCCTTTTTTTTAAAGAAAAATACCACTTTTTAAAAAGTTTTTAGAAAAATATCATTTTAAAAATATTTACTAGTTACCTGTATTTGAAAACTGGTTATCAGTTACTAGATATCAGTTATATACTAGGTATAAATACCTTTCTTTGCTAGTTACCAATGCTCAAAAATTGGTTACTAGTTATTATTTTTAAAATGACATTTTTTAAAAGAACTTCTCAAAAAGTGACAATTTTCTAAAAAAAAAATAAGATACTAGATCTAGAAAAAATTGAGCCCACAATAAATTTCCAATTCTTTTCTAAAAAGGCCATAGTGTTGGATGAGGTGAAGTCCTTAGCCTTGTCGATCGAGGCTGGTGATGACATAGAGCTCGACATTTTTCGACTGCAATAAAGCTGAATTTCTCGGCTCTCTCGGCACAACCTAAGATTCCAAATCAGATTGGGGCATGGCTGCTATTTTGGGGATAAAGATAGTATAGTTTGAGAGGGAGAGTGAGAAGAGATGAAGTGCAAGATTGAGAAAGGACAGTAAATCTTTTTTCGCATTTCATTATTTACTCTTTTAATGCTTTTTGTTTTTTATTTTATTTTAAATTAAAAATATTAATTTTTTTAATGTTCTAAAATGGGTCATATTCTTATCATTTGACATTTTAACAAATAAACTAATAGAGTTTGGTTTGAGAACTATTGCTGCACATAAATTACAAGTTTGGGGACTAATATACTAAAAAATAAAGTCTGAGGACCAATATACCAAAAGACCAAAAGATTAAGGACTAATGACGTAAATAAGCCCTTTTTTTTTTAATAATTAAATTTGAGCTTGCACATAAGTAGTGTATGTACAATATTGCATTATGCATATACATGATATATATATATATATATAAGGTGTATGGTCATTAAGATTTTGTAAAATTGGTTAAAGGTTCTCAAGATTTTTGAAATAAGATCACTTATCCTTCATCTGAATATGTGTACTGGGCAATCACTTGATCTTAAGATTCTCTTAACCATAGTCAAGATTTTATTGACCATTTGTCAAAATCTTCTTGACTATAGACAAAAAAAATTTGATATTGAGTGAGTCTAGACTCTCTTAACTATAAGTTAAGTACTTCTTGAACTTTGGTCTAGAACATTTTGACCTAAGGTTAAGAATATTTTGACTCGATAAATAAATTAGGTGGTGTTGTATTTTTTGTGCTTATATATATATATTTCTTTTTTTAATGGTTTATTTGTGTGTTTTGGTCATTTTAACATTCATTATTTTGGATAGTTTTGTATTCATTATTATTTTGACTGACCGAAATAATACACACAAAATTAACCAAAATACATAAATAAACCACCGACGAAAAAAATGTATAAATATAAATACATAGGCCTATACAATAAAACCCAGTTATTCGAGTCAAGAAGTGTTTCACTCTTTTGATCCGAGGTCAAGACTATATTGGCCTGAGGTCAAGACACTATTTGTTTTGTCTTCATTCTTCTTTAGCTCAAAGTAGACTTCGAGAGAACAGTCATTCACAATTTTTATTGATAAGATTTCTAATTCAATTATATACTTAATTTATAATGTATGACTTTCATGTTTCAATCTAAGTTCCTCATACAATATCTTCAATAAACGAACATATGATGAGTTAGTAGGAACCAAAATGCCCATGCTTTTCACAATCAGTGTAAACATTATTTCATTTCAACGACGACCATTATACTTCACAAACACAACAATACTTATCATTCTTATGAAATAAGTACATTCAAAAAATTAATCAGTCATGATTACAATTATATGATAATGATGAGGTACTAGTCAAAATATTTTAAATATAGGTCAAGATTAAATTGACCTCCAAGGTCAGTATCATTATAACCTTATGTCAATATATATTGACCTACCTTGTGGTCAATATTATATTAACTTAAAGACGTCAATATAATATTGACCGCGCACGATGTCAATATAATATTGAGTATTATATTAACTTAAAGTCGTCAATATAATATTGACTGCTCACGATGTCAATATAATATTGACTAAAGGTCTAGAGGATGTTGACCTAAAGTCAAGTTAGTCTTAAACATTCGTCAAGATTAGTTTGACCTACCTTTTCAAGTCAATATAATATCGACCAAAAATTAAGAGGATATTGACTTAAGGTCAAGTTAGTCTTGATTAAGAAAAAAAAAACTTAAAAGGTTTAGAATGAAAGTACAGTTTAGGTAGATGCCAATCATAACTTTTGAGTTATACATTTTGATATAATTTGAGTATTAGCTAATTTAATTAGAGTATACTTTAACTGTAGAAATTTAAATTAGTCATTATTTCTCATGTACACTCTAATATTTCAATTTAGATTTGTTTTTATACAAAAGTTATCTCAATTTTCAAATAATTTGTTTCTATTACATAATAATTAAGAATTTATGATTTATAATTACTTAAAATAAAATACATCTAATAATATTAAAACAACTAATTTTGAAAAAAAAAAAAAATTCAATAATGAAAACGATTATAGTACAAGAACATTAAAAGTTTGAAAATGGAAATAATTAAGCTTAAAATCATATATAATAAAAAAGGGGTAAGGATAGATATATGAATAACATAACAAAAAATAAGCACAATCAGTACGACAATAACAAAAGTATCCAAAATGAGGTGCAAATAGTATGAAAATAGCATAATATTGGAAAATGGTACGATTAGGTGGGTGAATAGCATAATATTGGAAACTAGCACGATTAGACACAAAAAATAGTACAATAATAGAAACGGGCGCAATTAGGCACGGTGGTAGTATAATATCGAAAACGGTAATAATTAGATGTGAAAATAGACAAGCACAATAATAGCACGATTATGACACGAAATCAGGTATGGCACATGCACGACACGGGCACAAGCACGTAACAGGTCTTGCATAGCACGAGACACGAATGTACTACAGCTAAATATGCTTAGATTGGCACGATACAGCTTAGTTAACATCTTTATTCAACACATTGCTAAAAAACAAAAAAATAATAAAGTAAAATAAAAAAAATAAAGAAAGAAAATAAAATAAAAAACTCCTATCACTTTTACTTGAGAATGAGAAACTTTAGGATGACAAACGACATATCGTCTCTTCAAACATCAAAATGCGAAACCGAAAGTGAAATGTTATTTTAGAAATCAAATCGACATTAAAATTTAAAGTGAAAATGACATGTCTAGCTTCTATATTGACCAATCAATTTAGAAGGAAAAAAGCTATATGGCGTTTGAATAGTCAGACGACGAATAGCATGTGTAATAGACTACCAAAATTTCAAAAACGACATGTCGTTTTTGACCAACTATTATTTTATTTTACTTCCTTTTTGGCCTTCATTTTATTTTTATATGGTGGTCCTAACATCGTCTCAGCCGACCCGGAGAGAGAGGAGAGGAACCCATCTATCCCAATTGCCCGAAACTCGGTGTCGTTCACAAGGCAAATCCAACCCAAACCAAGCCGAGTGTTTCTCCCATGGCGGCAGCTGGATTTCATCGAGGAGTCAGTCCTGTCTTAGTTCCGATTCTAGTGCTCCTACTCCTGCTGATCCAGTACGGGCCGTCCCAGGCGATTAATCAAAGGAGCGCCAATAGTAACAATAATCAGATCCCCAGCTGTAGTGACATGGCGTCCGAGTCTCAGTGCTCGCGGAACCCCAAGTGCCGTTGGTGCCGAAGTGATGCCCTTGACGATATGTGCTTCTCCAAGAACGAGGCCTCCCGCTTGCCCCAAATGGTCTTCTCCTGCACTCTTTGAATTTTCCTTTTCTGTATTTTCCTTTTTAATATTATTTTTTGATGGGGCTGTCCTGTGATCTAATATTTGGTCTTGCTATTTTGGGATTGTATACTTTAATCTAAGCACTGATTAAGCTGGATTGACATGTCGTTTTATGTGGATGAGTTCGGAAATCTTGGGCTTTTATTTTCACTCGATTGTACTCTCTTTATGGAAATATATGAGGATTTATGAAAAAAAAAAAAAGGACAAAAAGGGGTTAGATCTCAAAGTATTAGGGTCTCTGTTGGACCAACCTTTATACCAACAAAATTGGAACAAATGCTATAATGTTTTACTGAACTTTATGCTATGTATTTTTGAGGGTCCACTTAAGAAAATTCACATCTGTGAAGAATAGACTGGATTCAGCTGCTTTATGCTTCAAGTTATTTCTTGTTTCATCCTTAAAATAGATTCAAACTCGAGCTCATAATAAATATTCTGGATTTTGTTTTATTTCTTCACACTGAACCTTCATTTTATGCATCACTTCTATTAAAATTTTTTTCATTGATCCAATTGATATGTATAGATAAAAAAAAAAAAATATGTGCCCATATATATATGCGCACTAACTCATTCAAGTGAGCATACAGTCCGATGGATTTGTTCAAACAAAAACAATTTCACCATTTTTCTCTCAACATTAGGCTACGCAAAAGGTAGTTCCATATAAATCTTGTAAAATGGTATCGCATTCGAAAATATTTCTCGTCAAAAGCGCTTGAATCCTGTTAGGTATATATGATTAGTTCACCCAAATAGTGAAATATCAACTTTCAAAAGAAAGAGCATGGAGATTTGGACTGTAAGAGCAAGCTTCTAGGGACATCGTCATGACTTTCATCTCGGATTGTCTCTAAGATTTTGGGTTTCATATAAGCTTTCCCAGAAGAAGCCCCAGGCATTTTAATATTTACCATTTTTCTTTTCCTCAAACACATCACAACACGAGGCAATGTCAATTCAGAAAGAAGTCACACAAGCTACAACACAACCAATACACCAATTAGTGAGATCACAGTTAACCAAAAGCACAATGAACTGAATAGCACCATTGATCTTGCTTACAAAGAACCCTAATGTCTAAGAGCTGCCAATTTATCCGCACATATCTTCGCCGAAAAGCAAGGTATACAGGACCAGGCATTGCTTAAACTTTTCAAAGGAGCAAGAGTCGAGTATTGTGGAGTCACTTTCCAGCCAGAAAAAGTTCTGTCTATCCACTGCTGGGTATAACACCTCATCTCTCGTCCTCATAAGTTCATACGCACAAACTTCAGTTACTTCACCAAAGAAGATATCTACTAAAGCAGCCCTTGGCAAATCTCCTATTGTTTCTAAATGCATAACTAAGCACAGGCTGCTACACCTGGACTGGCCATCGCTGATCTAACAACGCCCATCTGGTTGCGAGAAGACCTAATAAAGATTAATATTTGATATGGATCATTTACATCTTTGTCAAATCATTAGCATGCTCCTCCTTGAATCAAAATAGTAAAAACTATCATCCCATTTGGACTTTTTATCCTAATCAAACAATAAACAACTAAACTAAAAACACAATTAATTGAAGGGAAGGCAAAAGTGAGTGGAAGAGTAAGAGTAAGAATTTTGTTATAAGAAGTAAACCAATACATAATTCCCAAGAGTTTCATTCTACTTTCGCTTAAGAAGTTGAACAATTAGGAGTTCAACGAATTGAGTATCTCACTACAAATCAAACACAAAACTCCCCAGGATAAGGAAAACGAAAGAGAGAGTGTGTGTTTTAAAACAGAGATCAGATCATATTTGCAGGGTCTCCAATTTATCATTTCCATGACCACCAACATACTGCTTCACAGCATCCCTCATGTCATCGAACGCATCCGACCGTTCGAAAAACCCGGCCAACTTCCTCAGCTCACGGTCGCCAAGATCGTCAACAAACGGGAGAATGGGGACAGCGTTCTCCGGCTGGAGCGAGTACGAGTTCGGGTTGTCATCGACGATCACCACCCGCCTCAAATCCCTCCCCAGACCCGACAAGTCCTTAACGAGCCGGCCGTCCACTTCCTTGCACGAGTCGCGGTAGAGCCGGTGAGCAATCACGCTCTTCCGGTCGAGCCGGTCGAGCACAAGCGACGCATACTCCTTCAGCCCGGCCGTGAACACGACGACCTCGTACCTGGCCCCGAGCGACTCCAGCAGCTCGTCGACGCCGGGCCGCTTCAGCACGTAGAAATTCAAGACCTCGCCGTCGATCCTCGGCCTCACCACGAAGTCGAACCGCTCCGGGGGCGGGTCGGCCTTGGAGTGAACCAGAGTCTCGTCCAGGTCCAGAAACACGGTTCGCCTCCCCGGCGAGGTCAGGGGCGGGAGGCGGTGGCCGTCGAAGGCGAGCGACCGCCGGACCAGGGTTTCGGATTCGGGGCGGGGTTCGGGCTTGGAGCCGGACTCGGGGGTTTTCTTGAGGATCTTGTAGCCCTTGTTGCGGTTGGGGGTTCCGATTTGGGCCAATTTGGAGAAGATCTTGATGAGGCGGCGGTGGCAGGAGAAGAGGGACTTGTTGATGGAGGCGATGACGGCGGCGGAAGCGGCGGCGGCTTTCTTCACCGGCGATTTCCGTCGGTGCCGGCGGGTGGTGCCGCCGCGGCAGTCCTTGATGGACTTGGTCGGGCTCCTCCTGATTATCTTGGACACCATTTTCGTGATTCTTGGAATCTAGAGAGAGAAAATGGGGGAAGGAAAGGATTCTCTCGAAATTTTTGAAAATGGTGGTTTTGGTGAAATTTAGAGAGAGACAGAGAGAGAGAGAGAGAGGGAGAGGAGGTTTTGGGGTTTTGAGGAAATTTTTTTAAAATTTGGCTCGGTGTAACGGTCGAGCGTAGTGGTTCGGAACCGAAGCTAAGTGTTATTAGGGGTTGGTTTGTGTGTACTGTTCATTTTGGTTAGGTACGGTTACGTACAGCTAGGGGTGAGAGGATTGAGTGTTCCAAATTATAATGAAGAGCTGGCCGAGCTAGTCGACCGTTGTTTTGAATCAACAAACAAACAGTCGTTAATTATTGACCCTAAATTATTATTACATAATACACTTATCTATATGTGTACGATATAAAGGATAAAGATCAAATAACAAACTATTCGGAAAAATAAAGCCCCGTTTGTTTCAACCATTCTATTCTATTAGAATGGAAAATCCATTTAAATGCATAATTGTTTCAACAATTCAGTTTTTCTATTCAAATGATCTTTTAAAATGTGCGTTTGTTTCAACAATTCAGTTTTTTCATTCAAATGGTCAATCCAAAAAGTTAACCATTAGAATGGTTTTTTTGTATCTTAAATGAGAATGGAGGGGGAGAGGTGTTTTTGAATGGTCCATTCCAATGCTCCCATTCTAATTACAACACATTCCACTATTTTTTCCATTCAAATGTCTCCNCATTCCACTATTTTTTCTATTCAAATGTCTTCCATTCCAATTATAACCCATTCCACAATTTCCATTCAAATACACACATTCAAATAAGCGAAACAAACGGGGCCCACATTTCACAATTTCTATTCAAATACACACATTTAAATAGGCGAACCAAACGGGCTCAAAAACTTTCACAACTATTTTTAATTTGATATTATTTTTTTTTCCAGGAAATTGAAGGACTAAACCTTTGCAAGGCTCTCTCTCAAAAAACAGAAAAAACAAAAATTGCAAGGTTCTTCTAACAATGCATGAATTGGAGTATATAGTTGTATGAATAGTATTGTCAATTTGAACTTATCATAATGCCAACCTCTGATCACAATATAAGTGTACACTGAAATACATTTTGAGAGTTATTGATGTATTTGGCTACTTGTCCTTGTCTTTGTACTTCAATGTATGTTGCTGAGTTCTATGACACATACGTCCAATTATTTATTATTGACACCTCAATAAATTATAGGAGAATTCTAGTATAAAAAGGGAAAAGCCCTCCTATATATGGGCATTTTTTCACCTGTTAGATTGTAATCATGTGGTCCATAATAAACAAGCTTAAAGTTGTTATCATGTTACAGTTTACACTTGAGCATCTATATTTTTTGAGTTGGTTTGTGAAACGGGGTTAAGAACAATAATTAAAATAATCTTAATGAGTTAGGACATTTTTTTCTTGGAGAAAAATTAACAAGTAAGGATTAGTAGATGAATTCTACGAAAATTGCAAGAATATTCAACCCTCGTAATCGATCCTAATTCTCGTACTATCACCCGTCACTGGATGTTGAGGCTTCAAGGCTACTTTCCATCATAAAAACCAGAGTACCAAGATAACTGTTGACGGGGTTTTGTCAACGGAAAAGATGACCAGATTCATAGACAGAATCTGGCGAAGTCGTATAGAATTATCAACGGAAAAATAAAAAGGGATCGATTTTTATAGTGGTTCAGCTCGAAAAAGATGACCTACGTCCATTTTTTTTTTTATTATCAGAGAGTGTTACAGAGCTCTGGTGTATTTTTTGTCCTCATTTCAAAACGTGACTGTGGACCTCTATTTATACGAAGAGAATCACAGTCGATTATAACTCTATGCCCTATATCTGCTGACATATTTATCTAGAAGATAATACAAACATTTAAATAGTTATCTAAATTCGAATTATTTAGCTTAATTCGAATGAATTATCTCAACTTGAATGAATTATCTCAATCTAAATGATAACTATTCAATCTGAACTTGAGTTATCCATTTTCTATAAGAATTTGTCTAGGTGTACATTCCTTCGAGGTGCACGTTTTCTTGAGGTGCACGTCCCTGGACGTGTACGTTCCTCCGAGATACATGTTTCCTTGAGGTGCACGTCCCTTGGAGTGCACATTCATGATAAAGAGCCAGCTAGTATTCACTTAGTTCAGGTACTTCTCACAAGTTTACTAGTTGAGCTCTCAAGCCAATTTCTAGATGTCACTCTTTATTGGGCGAAACTAGTGTAGTTGACTAGTTGTGTAGTTGACTAGTTATACACTTCATGAATCATAGTAAGGGAATGAAATAGGGTTCTCATATAGCTACTCTCGTGTAGCTACTTCTGGTATAGTTACCCACATATTTATGTACCTGTACACGTGTAGTTATTACATAGCTACATACATGTTGCTCTTGTGGAGCTGCACACATATTGTTATAATGGAGCTGCACGTTATTATAGAGGTGAACACCTTGTACCTTTACTTGTGCTCTTTTAAGATGAATAATTTTTTTTACTCACAACATTTGCCCCCCAGTTCTTAAGAATTTTTACAAAACTTTGGGAGCTACTTGAGTTTGTCTAGAAAAAAGAGATGCACAAAAATAATCTTGACGAAACATGTGCCGCTACTTTGAAGATGCACAATAGGTGGAGATGTACATGGAGATGTTACTGAAATTTTGTTGTTTCAATCTAAATGCTGAGCAAAAAATTTTTTATTTGAAATAATCTTCCTCGTCTCCATTCAACATGGTCCACTTATTTAAAATAATAACTTCCAAGTTAATCTTGACCGTTGATTATAACTTCAACTATGAGCCATAGGATTGAGAAATAATGGACAAGTATCAATTCATGGTAACAACAACCCATTACTTCTCTTTTCCCTTGTGTTGTACGTTCTGCAAAAAGGCAGGGAGGGATGGTACAATATAAGAAGACCAAAGGAGATGCCTTTATTCATTTTTCGTCCAAAACTCTTAAGAACAAGAGTATTTCTCAACACTAACACCAACAACGATCAGCACCACCTTATATTCTTAGAAATCAGTAATTATAACCAGCATTTAGGAGGACTTTTGAAGCAACAAGACACCTACCTGAGTTCCATGCAAAAAGAAAGGTAAAACTCAAGAACCCTGTCTTCTTCATCTCATTCTTATTGTGAACTTGCCTTGAATTTGGTGATATTTGAGTCTTGAATTGTATCTTGGTCTCAAATAATAGCAATTAAACGCTTGGAGAGTAGTTGATATGGTCTATGGGATTGGTACAATGTTGCAATTTTGTCTTAGAATTCTGCACTTATGGCTGGTTTATTCGAAAAAATGGCTTCTTTTTTCTTCTTCTTTATGGTGTAATGAAGTAGAGTTCAAAAAAAAAAAAATTCCTTTACTCTCACTAAAAATTTCTTGATGAAAATACCTTGAAACCGTCCAGAATAATTCTCAAAGTTGTCACCTTTATGAAATTTAGGAATAATAATTGCTCTATGGACTGATTTTAAGAGAGTAGGCACCCGTTGAAGTGTTGAAAATGAAGAAGTTGGCTCCGAAAATTCCTTTTTTAATTTTCTTCCAATTCTATGGACTGCTGCCTTTTTTTTTATTGGGTGTTATTTGGTCTTGATTTCATACCAGAATGCCTTGAGATCTTGTAAAATTATGTTGAGTCTTCACGAACTAGCCACATTCTAATTTGGAGTAGAAATATTGGGAACTCGTAGAATCTCCATTGGATTTGAAGAGAGCTCTATGAAGGAGATGAGTCCTTTGAAACTTTTGTATTTTTGCTTCAATTTCTCCTACTGAATGGTGTTGATCTTGGTTAGGTATAGGTTGGGACACATGTAAATTGTCGTTTAAAAGCTTTAAAGAATCACAGACACCATTATTTTGCCCCGAAAAATAGCCATTTTCTTCTTGAAATTATGCTATAAATTCGCCTAATCATCCATTGAAATTTGTAGGAGCCATGGGCATAGATCATAGGACTTGTAAATGTGATTTGGAGAAAATAGGTAATTTAAATACTCAAAGAGCAATTCGTAACTTCTGGGTTCGGGTAGAACAGGTCGTAATCTTCAAATACGCTTTGCAAGACGTATTGGCTTGCTAATTTGTTGCGTAAAAAATCTGACTTTTGATTGTTGTCGCATTGTGAATGAGCTGAGACTACAATTTTGTACCCTCAAGTTGAGATTGCAAGATGCTTTGTTGAAGGCATGTTTGTACACCTCTTGTCACAAACTCTTCTGTTTGCCAATTTATTCTTACTTGCTGAGATTGTGTTGTTTGACAACTAGTGTAGTTCCACATTTTTACTCTCTACACAATGGATTTTGATTGCAAATTGTTTCTTTGTTGCATGCGGTAGTGACTTAAATCGTTGTGAGGCCACTTCGTACGTCTCCCCACACTAACACAAACTTATTTGTATCTTCAGATGTCAAGTAATGAGAGCGCATCTAAATGGGAATATAGTGCAGGCACATCATCTCTAGTCGCATCTAGTGAGTTAGAAGCGGTGCAAGCAGAGGTAACACGACTAACGAGCTCAAGTGGTGTTCATATAGAATTTGAATCACACGTTAGTAAGTTCAATGGAGAAGAGAGCGATTCTAGTGAGGAAAGTGAGAGCTACATCGTTGTAGGAGAATATAGACGTGGAACATGGGAGTACATCATCTCAAAGTCTGAATTAGCAAGGATAAAAGACAAATATAAGGTTCCCATCACCCTTTATTGTCCAACTAGTGATGAGAGACTATACGACCCTCCTATAGGTTTTGCTCCTTTTTCTGAAGCCATTATGAAGTATGGGGTAGCTCTTCCTTTGCATCCATTCATTGAGTAAGTTCTTGAATATTATGATGTAGGTCTTTTCCAGCTTTCATCCAACTCTTATCGTTATATGGTGGGACTTTATCTTCTTTATAAAGAGATGGGATTTGGCACCTTATCTACTGAAGAGTTTGCATACTTTTTTATGATAAAAGCTAACTCAAGTGCGAACGGGTTCTACTATATCAGCAAACGGCTTTTAGATGCTGAAACAAGATATACAGAGGTGGAAAAGCTCGCTTTATGCTTGCTAGTCGCTTCAAGAAAGCTAAGTCCCTACTTTCATGTGCACATCATAGAAGTGCTAATAAATTACCCTCTCAAACAAGTTCTACAAAAACCAGACGCTTCTGGTCGTCTACTTAAATGGGCTATTGAGCTCAGCCAATATGAGATCAATTATAAGCCCAGAACAACAATTAAGGGATAAGCACTCGCAGGCTTTATAGCTGAATTCTCATATAAAGTATAAGAAACAGCTACAACAGAAAGTGATGATAATTCCATAGAACTAACGACTCGAATTGAATAACCACCAAAGTGGAGCTTGTATGTCGATGGTTCCTCAAATGAAAAGGGAGCAGGAGCCGGATTAATGCTTATTAATTCTGAACAACATAGAATCCATTGCGCTCTGCGATTCAGTTTTAAAGCCTCAAATAATGAAGCTGAATATGAGGCTTTACTGGCAGGACTATAGCTTGCCTGCGAGATGAAGGCTTCCTCAATAGAGGTGTATAGTGATTCATAACTGGTCGTCTTCCAGATTAACGACGAATACCAAGCGGGAGGTGAACAAATGATCGCTTACCTAAAGAAAGCAAAGGAATAGCTCAACTCCTTCAAATCTTATGTCGTGCATCAAGTCCCTCGCTCGAAGAACTCACATGCAGATGCTCTCGCTAGACTTGCCTCCACTAAAGACGCCGAGTTCCTTGATATCATTCCCATAGAATTCCTAGCAACACCGAGTATCAATGAGTTTGATAACACTGCAATGGCCATAGATCAGCCACAGACATGGATGGACTCTATACTAGCCTATTTGAAAGAGGACAAGCTACCTGAAAATAGAGATACAGCTATCTCCATCCGAAAGAAAGCTGCGCGCTATGTGATATATGATGACAAACTCTATAAGCGAGGTTTCAGCATGCCACTCTTGAGATACGTTGACGAGGTAGAAGCCACATACATTCTGCAAGAGATACACGAAGGCATATGTGGCAACCATGCTGGGGGGCAATCTTTAGCTCAAAAAGTATTACGACAAGGATATTATTGGCCCACTATGCGGCGTGTGATGCGATGGACTTTGCCCACAAGTGTGACAAATGTCAACACTTTGCACCAGTCCCTAAGTCACACCCTGAGAAGTTGACCTCGATGACAAGCCCTTGACCCTTTGCCTGATGGGAAATTGATTTGATAGGAGCATTACCGACAGGTCGTGGAGGTATAAACCACGTGATTGTAGTAGTTGACTACTTCACAAAGTGGACTGAAGCTGAAGCCTTGTCCACAATTACTGTTGGAAAGATAAAAAATTATGTCTAACAAAATATTGTTTGCAGGTTCGGAATTCCAAAAGCCATTATTTCTAATAATGGCAAACAATTCGACTGTGCCGAATTCAGGAAATTTTGCGACGACTTAGGTATCGAGAAAAGGTTTGCAGCAGTAGCACGTCCACAGATAAATGGTCAAGCTGAAACTGTGAACAAGACCTTGAAGCACAACTTAAAGACGAAGCTAGATAGTTTTAAAGGTGCCTGGGTGGATCAGCTACCAGAAGTCTTATGGGCTTACCGTATAACTATAAGAACTGCTACACAAGAAACACCTTTCTCTCTTGCATACGGCTACGAAACCATGATCCCAGTAGAAGTTGGTCTTAGCATTGCTCGCATAGATACATATGACATTGAAGAAAATCACACTCTTCAAAAGTATGAGCTCGATTTGCTTGAAGAGCGAAGAAACAATGCTCAGCTCCGAGTCGCTGCCTATCAGCAACGCGTCGCTCGCTACTTCAACTCCAAAGTAAAAGAGCGTCAATTCAAAGTTGGCGACCTGGTTCTTAGAAAAGTTTTTCTTAACACTAAAGAACCAGGAGTAGTTGCATTTGGTCCAACTTGGGAAGGACCATATCGTATCGCAAGCATCATACGACCTGGAACGTATAAGCTTGAGGAATTGGACGGCAAACAAATTCCCAGAGCTTGGAATGTAGATCACTAACGCCGCTACTACCAGTAACTGTTTCTTCTGATTAAAATTTTTAGGAAGTTTTCGTGTCCTTATTTTCTTTTAGTAATCTGATTATTCTCCAAGTTTTTAGTTTTGACAGTTGTAGTACACTTCAGAATTAATAAAGATTCGAGTTTTTTCATTGCGTACATAATTACATCTAACTTCATGATCTCGATTCTCCAACATAAAATTGGAACCCCAATGCATTCATTTTCCAGCTTATCAAGTTTTTCGCTGATTACAATTAGTTTCAAAACTTGGGGGGCAAGAAGGAGCCATTGAACAACACTCCTCAAATATGCACACTCTGCTAAAAATTAATGAAGAGGATACAAGTGCGCAAAATATTTTCAATAGATGCACAACACCTCTTCCTGATGCTACGTATACCTAGTCGCAGAGCGGGGGATACATGTTGATATACGTATCTAGTACTAGGTATGCAGTACCCCTTCTTGATGCTTTGTGTACTGCAGATATAAAGTGGGGGATACATATTGATACACATACCGACAAACCTAAAAGAGTTAAAGACAAGTAAATGCTTGCTATACTCAAGAAGAAATATATGCAACACTAAATGCGTAACACGAGATATTTATAAATAGAGTATATAAGTTCCAAGAACATAAAGATCTTCTACTACCGGCCATTAGTAATGTTCTACTCATGAAAGTTTAAAATAGATAACTCTGCGTACAATAAGCATAGGTATAATCAAAAGCACAAAGCAAAAACAAATAAAAAGAGCTACACATCTTGGGAAGTCCCCTCACTAGCTTCACCAGCTACATGACCCGCCTCATCAAACTCAGGGTCAATCTCCGCATCAGGTTGATCATCAACCCCAACAACATTAGCTGTCCCTGCCTCTACCTCCTCCCACTCTCTAACTTGGTCAACATACATCTCACTGAGGAAAGAAAAGTCGAATTGCTTGTCAAAAGACCAGATGCTATACAACATGTCAGATTCGCCTCTGTTATACTCTTTTCCTTTAAGTTCTTCCATCTCTTCACTAGTCTGGAAAGTATTAAGCGCAAGCCCAACAGCCTCACTGACAGCGGCATCCTTAGACTTTTTCTCTTCATCAAGAGAAGACTTCTTATCCTCAATAACTTTCAATAGACGATCGATCTCTTTTTTGTATGCTTCAGAGTCTTTTTCAGCATTCTTGAGGCGAGAATCCAACGAAGACTTCTTATTTGACAATTTAGCGAACTTCTTGTTCACATCCTCCAATCTCTTTGTTAGTTGCTCTATTTTCTTTTTATGACTATCCCCTTTTTAGAGCATATCAAAATTGGAGCTGAAGGCATTAGAAAGCAAGGCAGCACCCTGTATGCAACAAGAAAAAAATAATCAATAAGCATACAGAACGTATTGATAAAAATGATATACGAACAAACTGAGGTGTTCGCATGCACCTAGAAGATCATATCCATAGAAGCGCTGAACTTCTCAAACTCTACTATTTTACTCTCAGTCTTCTACGTCTCCTCACAAACAACCTCGCTCAAGAAGTTCAATGGGAGAGCTAGATACCTTGGAAGCTTAGTGAGAGCCTCTTCAAGAGCAGGAACAGAGTCAACAGGAGGAGATAATCCTTCTCTTGCTATAGATGGGCGAGTACGAGTGGCATACCTGGTTCCTTCAAGTAAACTACCCAGATGGACATCGGAGATATCATCAGAATCTTGTGATGGCTGCTTTTTTCGCTTCTTTGAAGAAGAATCATTGGTGACTTTCTTCTGCTTTAGATCTGATTGTCGAGGAGGAGCAGAGGGGCAAGGAGCTATATTACGTGCACCTGGAGAGGTTAGTGCAAGTAAAGTTGAGCTAGAGCCGCCATGTGCGGAAACAGGAGGACTGGGACGAAGCCTAAACTTACTCATATCTGCATTCAAAACATTGCATACTAGTTAAAAAGCTTGAAAAAGTTTGAAAAGTGACTATATGAATAAAGCTTGTGGGTTCACCTGATGAAGTGCAAGCTAAATATTTGGGCTTATGAACGAATGATCTCTCTTCCTCAATATCTGAGCTCAACAAATAAGGATCTACCTCAATAGAAACAAACTCACTAGTGGAGACTCGTGCGTTTACTTTACAAGTGCTATCAGGAAAAACTACTCCTTTAGAAAAGAAGCCGTAATGAACTAAGTTCTCACTTGTGCACAATCGACGAAAACACCTGTAAGTAGGTGGGAGCTCACTGATAAACTGTGCACGATAAAGTTTCTTTCCTTCAAGTATTGGTTGCGAATGGTTACCTATGAGAAAAATAGCATTTGTCAGAAAATGAGTTAGAAATCCTGCAAACAAGTAACAACTGGCAATCTCATTACCTGGTGTCTTAAAAATTCTATGTTCAGAAGATGGGTACCAAAACCACTTAGTAATCGAACTACTCATGCTGGAACGAATAGTAATAATTATATTCAACGCTTTTATCTGTCGTTTGCAGATATAGTAGAACCCGTTAGCACTTGAGTTAGCTTTTATCATAAGAAAGTATGCAAACTCTTCGGTAACTAAGGTGCCAAATCCCATCTCTTTATAAAGAAGATAAAGTCCCACCATATAACGATAAGAGTTGGGTGAAAGTTGGAAAAGACCTACATCATAATATTTAAGAACTTGCTCAATGAATGGATGCAAAGGAAGAGCTACCCCACACTTTATAATGGCTTCAAAAAAAGGAGCAAAACCTATAGGAGGGTCATATGGTCTCTCATCACTAGTTGGACAATAAAGGGTGATAAGAACCTTATATTTGTCTTTTATCCTTGCTAATTCAGACTCTGAGATGGTGGACTCCTATGTTTCACGTCTATATTCTCCTACAACGACGTAGCTCTCACTTTCCTCACTAGAATCGCTCTCTTCACCATTGAACTTACTAACCTGTGATTCAAATTCTACATGAACACCACTTGAGCTCGTTAGTTGTGTTACCTCTGCTTGCACCTCTTCCAACTCGCTAGATGCGACTGGAGATGATGTGCCTGCATTATATTCCCATTTAGATACGCTCTCATTACTTGACATTTGAAGATGCAAATAAGTTTGTGTTAATGTGTGGAGACGTACGAAGTGGCCTCACAACGATTCAAGTCACTACCGTATGCAACAAAGAAACAATTTGCAATCAAAATCCATTGTGTAGAGAGCAACAATGTGGAACTACACTAATTTTACATAAGAAACATAAGATATGGACAGTTTAATTAATATATATTTAAGATGCATAAGAAACATAAGATATGGACAGTTTAACTCCTTGATTTTAGCATTGACTAATTTTACATTACTTCACATAATCAAGCACGGATGACATGGCACCAACTAATTAAGCTTGTCTGTAACAAGATATTTTTGATATTGTGAAAAGGCTGGAACAAGATATCTATCATCATTTTCCTTCAGATCATTATTTTTTGAAGGAATCCTTCTAGTGAATCATCAGAAACTTTCTTATTATAAGTTTATTATAATGCCTTAATGTTGAAGGCATTAAGGTAACTATATGTTATCCAGTTATATTATAATTAAATTGAATGTTTCAGCGCAACCTGTGCTTGTCAATGAATCAAATAATATGTACATGAGTATATACATACATATACGAGTAGAAATCACGGCAAGAGAAATATAAATAATTTTTAGTTCTTTAGTTAAATTATATATAATCTTGCAATATTCCTAGCTTGCATGATTCTGCCACATTGAGAAATTCTTGCACTCAAACTTTTTTTGTTTTTTATTTTTAAATTTTTAACTTATAAATGCCAGGTATTCAAAATTTTAGAAGAATATATAGCATAAAATACTTAGGGTAATTTTTAATACTAATACATGTGGCATGTGATTTTTCACCACTCAATTGATGATAATGTTAAATCTATTTACGGTAAGTTTTAATATACCAATTGAATTGTGACAACTGACATGCCACATGTATTGGTACAAAAAAATTAGTACAATAGTTAGGACCCTAGTATTATCCGTAGCACAAAGTTATATATTTAATTAAGTATATAGTTATCAAAAACTTTATCAGCGTTAACATGTAAAAACCTGCTATTAAAAAAGCAGAGAACTTTTACAATAATAAATTCCAATGAAGGAAAATGTTAAAAGCTCATTCTCCACTTGTAAAGCAATCTTAATCAAGATAAGAATTAACCAAATGCTATTGAAAAAAAAAGGTATCTTTTTAGAAACATCACCCACCATTTGAATCTTTGAAAAACATCCTCCAACTTTTGAGTTTGCTCTTCTGAAAAATATAGTGACATATTTCCCCCAAAGGTCGATGTTAATTTATCGGCATTAATTATTCCTAGATCTAGAATTAACCCATACCGAAAATAGGACATAATAATTATTGATCTAAATCTATCATAACTTCACATAAAAAGAAGAATTATTAAACAAAAAAAAAAATGAAAAAAAAAATCATATTAGAGAGAGATCTATATAATATCCCTCTCTAGCGGTGGACTAGCATCCCTGAGACTGCAGAGTTAAGCTGAAAATGATTTTGAGAGAGATAACATAAAAAATTGTCCCTCTATGTAGTCCAAATACGACGTTACACTCCTTGATTTAAAACATTCCTACATGTCTCTAATTTGTTATTAAAAAAAAAAAAACCTGAAAAAGAGTATTCTTCACTTTTGGATTAAAAAGAGTTACCTTGTTCCTATTTTCTTTTTGTTTTTAAACAATTAACCATGTAGGGAGCAATTGTCGTCAAACCAAATGTGTCTTAAAGATACTTGTTGGATTTCTACGGATATTTAAGCTAAATAGAGGAGAGATTTTGGTAATATATATCCCCATTTTAAGCTGATCAATATAATTTTTTTCTTCCAATAACAGATAATAATTATTCTTAAAATAATTAGAAAGTTACTGCTACTCCATGTTAGTTACATGCAACTAGCTAGTAATATGATCATATGAGTTTGTTAGTTTTGTTTTGTTTTTTTGTTTTTCAAACAAAGGCAAGAGGAGGCCCATAATATGATTATCGTTTAATTAATATAAATCTACAAATAACTAACCGTTTTATTTTGATCTTCAGTTTTTCTTGTAGTATAGATTTGACCGAGTTTGCGTACTTCGAAAAACAGAAAATGATCAAAGCTTATAATTATCCTTTGATTACTGAAATTTGAAACATAAAAAGAGAGCTTAAAATGCAAATTACGACTGTGCATCTTCACCCTTTGTTTTTAAAATCAAGAAAATGATACACGAGGAATACTTTTTAAAAGGTTGTCTTTTGTGAACATTTGAATACCGTTTTCTCAACTTCTATATCGTTTCATTTTTTTGAGAACCTATTTAAATCTTTTGTAATCGTGATTATTATTTTTTAAATCAAAAGGCCACTCATATCAATTCTTCGAAGTTACAGATCGATAACAAAATAAAGTATAGATTTGAGAGTTGGCGTATATTTGGATGTATCTTTTGCTTGGAGTAGTGGAACCCCAGCACACATAAAATAACTTCTTGTGATCACGTGGGATTTGCGCAAATTTTGTCAAAGGAGCTCTAGGTCATATTATATATAGATATATACACACATATATACATTTATTTATATAAAGCTTCCATGCACGCGTCATCCTAATAAGCATTTAAGTATAATATTCTCTGATTTTATTTTTTAATTTATAAATTATATTGGTGGGTTTGATTTCCTTATTTATTATATCCTGTGCATAATATCTGGGAGAAGCATAGAATTGCATGGAAATCAAATTATTAGTCTAAAATAATGTTAATTATATTGAACCTAGAAAAATAATGTCGAATTTTAAATTCTAACGAGTTTTCTCAGAAAAACGACGACTTTTTTGTTTTCCCCAATAAATAAAAGAAGTGAAAAGTTATCAAAAACTTATTTGCATACTCCAACTAAGTTTGGCACCCATCTGATAGTCTATATTCATACCTCACACTCGATAGATTAATAAAAAAAAAAGATATCAACCTTAGGCCTCTAAAAGACTCAAAATGGATGGGTATATTAATTCATAAGGTCGGTATACATGAGATCATTAATTTTACGGATAAAACTATCCCAAAAATATGCTAACATCATACACAAAATAATTTTGTCACGACCCGAGGTCAGTGTCAGTGACAGAATGAGTATTTCATAAAAAAAAAATACCAGAATAATTTTAAAAATAGTTCTAAAATATTCAGAAACTAGTAACATAGATAAAATATGTTACTAGTTGAACTTGCTCTATAAAATATGTAGTTGAACTAAAACCCATAGTTATGCGTTACTTATTAACATAGATAATAGTAAAATCAAATATTCCATGATCATGCATCGAACATCATCTCACACCCAAATATAGATAATAATAAAAATAAATATTCTATAATCATGCATCGAACATCCATCTCACACCCAAATATAGACATAGGTCATACAAATCATGTCCAAATCTCATACATAAGCTTATTCAGTTATAATTAAATCTAAATTCCTACTCAAGTCTATATTCCATAAGTCTAGTAAGAATTTACCAAAATATAAACAAACTAGTAAGCCTTCAATAACTTGCTCTAAGTCTCTCTGTCCAAATCACACTGAGTGCAACCCGAGGGGAAGAATGGAGGTGAGCTAATACTCAATAGAGAATGAATTACAGGTTTTTATAATTAATAGAAATATACTCACGTTAAAGGTCCTGCATGGTTAGTGATCCATTCAAAACGATTCATAAAATCCAAGTGAAATCATTGTCCAAAGGTTCAAACATTCCAATCTATTTTAAAACATCATATTAAAACCAATAATATTTATTCAAGCTAATATATAACTATGTATGCAATCATGTGATGTCCGAGGTATCCTAGTAGATCACCCGTAAGTCTGAGCTACATATAAAGGCGATCGTAAGTCTGAGCACCTAACATAGGGTACCGCAAGTCTGACGGCCGTATAAGTATATGAATGAATGCAAATGTCATATGAATGACAGAATAGGAATATGTACCATTTTCTACCAAATTATAAGATAACCATGTAGTATTCTTTAATCAAACGACATTTAGTTCTCAAAAATGAGTTCTCAATCATTTTTGATTTTCTAGAAATTTCGGTAGTATAACGACTGTTTTTAATCAAATCCAAAAATCTAATTTCCTACAGAAAACAGTTCAAAATAGTATATATGACACGCTAAATAGTGTAACGTACCTCCCAGGTAATTTAAATCTCAAATCAACTCAAAATAAGTATGAACACAATTTTTACAAAATATTTTCCGAAATTCCATATTTATTTAAAATATGTAAATTCATAATTAAACTAATTTTAGAATCAAATAATCGAATCTCTACCTCAAACGAGTGACTAGAGAGTGCTATGGTGCTATGAAAAGTGTTTGACGTCATTTGGTGATTATTCAGAGGGTCGGGGGTCATTTTCGAGCCCTTGATCTCTTGCTTCAAAAGTTCGATTTTCCAACGGAGCTTCAAATTGCAAAATGGACTTAATCATTGAATCTTTAGTACATTAATTAGCTAGGTTAGACATACAACTTGACCGATTCGGGCTCGAGCCGAAACCTGGCCTCATGGCATGCAAAACGAAGTGAAATCAGAGCCGTCCGGTTTCAACTTTCATGCCCATCACCAAACATAGTCAATATATATATATATCATTTTTTATATTTTTACGAGTACATCACAAATATGACATTTATTTGATGATTTAATGGTCAGATCGAAAGCTTATCTCATAAACTCAAGCCTTGAACACGATCAATAACGACAATTTCTGATCGGTGGTGGAATAGGACATAAAAGGGGTCTCAAATGAAAGGTAATGCCTCAGGTTTGCACCTTTGGCTGGCGACGGGGCTCGATTTCCTCCGTGCGAGCCTGTGGCGGTGTCACGGGTGGCGAGGTTGGTCGGGTTCAGTTCGTCGGCCTCCAGTGAGCAATGCGGACTGATGCATTAGGCTAGGTAGTCACCAGAGTGGCGGTAACATTCGTCAGAAAAGTTTTGGCCCTTAAGGGCGTCGGGGACTTTGAGTGAAGAAGAAGAAAATTTTGAGGGATTTATAGGAAAATTTTGAAACTGTAGCCCACGTGTCACGATCTAATTTGGCTGGGTACTATTTTGTGAAATTACACTTTTTACCCAGATGTCAAAGATTGCTTTCATTTTTACCCTTCCATAATTGCATTTTAGTCCCTGATTTCAAATTTTATTCACATTTTTACCCAGATGAACCAAGACTTAAAAAATATCCATATACATTTTAGATATTTTTAATTTTTTGCTAGAAAATTATCACAATGCCATTGGCTTTAAAATTACACTTTTGCCCTTTAAAAACTTGGATTTTACAAATTTCATGGATAACATTATCCCTAAAATATGCCTCGTTAAAATATTGTTAGAGCAACATCTAGTGGGATTTGAGAAACAACTGTAGAAAGAAATTAATGTACACTTGGGAAAGCAATAACATTGTTAAACAACCCAACTCGATCTTTTACATAATATGTATATAATTATTTTTAGGACACTCTTTTACATCTTAAGAATATATATATATATTTAGGATACTCTTATATATATATTATATTATATAATTATTTTTAGGACACTCTTTTATATATATATATATATATTCTTGCCTTAAAAAGGAAAACGTGGCAATTAATCGCTTTAACTACTGTTTACAAATTGACGAAGTGGGTCCGTTTAAGTGGTAAGAGTACTCATTACTTGGGATCTTAGTCCTAGGTTGGAGTCACACAGGGGATAGGCGTAAAAACCTATTATCCTTAATGGGGTGGAGTGGGGATTGAGTAGTAGTAGGTATTTTCCTTTAATTTGTAATAAGTGGAGGTTATTAGTTAAGCCTCACTTTTTTTTAAAAAAAAAATTACTATTTACAAATTAAACGGGAAAAAATACGAGTGCCAATAGCTTAAAAAAGGATTTTTTTTTCTTTTTTTTTTTTTTAGCGAGTGATTTTGCAAAATGACTTCAAAAGAAAGTCTTATTTTTCTTGTGTGCGACCATTTGGTGTAAAATATGAGAAGGTTATCCCTAATTTCACTTTCTAGCTCAAATGGTCATTTTTGTCCAAATCCTCTTTTTTATTTTTTATTTCATTTGCTTTAACTTTCATTGTAAGAGTGATAATATCTTAATTAATATATTAATGAGGTGAAATACTGATTGAAGTCGTTATCCAAAAGGGCTGGTCTATATATGTGCACATCATGTAATGTTTTACAAGGTCCCATTAAAATTCCAAAGCGTAGTTGTAAATAAAAGAATTGGATCATAGGCTTTGTTTATATATTAAAAAATGTAGACGGTTAATTAGACCTTGCTGTAATTAATTCATATTTGTGCACGTTTATCTTCAGTACTTGAATTTTCTACATTTTTTTTTCAAATATTGAAACAAAAAATCCTGTTACTTTAGAGTATCTTTATACGCAGCTAAGCATATCTAAATTAATTGAAGTAGTACTTCTTTGGAAAGAAATGCGATTGATTATCATTCTTTTAATAAAAGTTCAAACTACCATTTTTAATATAATTTACATTGGTAAACATCTTCTTTTCTCATTCTCTCTTTATTCTTTTTTAAAAGCAGTAAGTAAGACAAACAAATCAAAAGAGAGATTTCATATTTGGTCAACACTCAACGTCTCTCTCTCTCTCTCTCTCCTTTTTGGACATTTTGTGTACGCTATAAATTTGGAGTTGTTCCAGGACCTAATTGTGCTCACTTCAAGGGTTTGGAAGAAAAACAAAGCTAAGGGATACATTCCAACAAATCTCTCTTTAATTTCTTCCTATCTCACCATCGTTCAATATCTCTCAGCTTATAATTTTTTGTTTTAATAATTATACACATAAGAAATGGCCGAGTTTTCGATGAAAAGTGAGGACCATATTTTGAGTATAAGTCATCCCACACCCAACCAAGAAGCAAGCAAAGTTTCGATCTCGGCCCCCGTGCCTCTCATGCACAAGGTACCCTACGTCTCAACACTTCTTTTGGGTCATAATTAGTCATCTTTTTTCTACACAATATATCATGTATTAAATTTTTGCGAAGCTGTGAACGTTTCATTTTAATTTATTTCTAATTTTGTTGGTTTATTTGGGTAATATTATTAATTACAGCTGCTTGCGGAGCTATTTGGGACGTACTTCTTTGTATTTGCTGGTTGCAGTTCAATCCTTGTATATAAGGACAAGGATCAGGTGATCACATTCCCAGGGATTGCAGTAGTTTGGGGACTGGCTTTGATGGTCATGATTTACGCCCTCGGACACATCTCGGGCGCCCATCTTGATCCAGCCGTCACCATCGCTTTCGCCGTTATCAAGAGATTTCCATGGAAAGAGGTATAATTCATGAAGTATACCTTTGCATAATCTCCATGCATTTTCCTTACAAAAATCCGTAGTGAAAAGAATTGTAAAGAGAAAAAGTAATCCGCGATTAAAAATATTGTAAAGAGAAAAGATTTGAAAAGAAAAGAGAAAGAATCAAAACTCAAATAACCCTCCTCAAATGTGTAAGGGATTGATTAAATTGTATTTCCTAAATACGTAAGTAAACATATGAATAGAGTGGAAATGGAAACAACTTTTTGTTCCTTCTTTATTATATGATCCATTATCGGTTAATTAACAAAACCAAAAAGTGAAAAGAAAAAAAAAAGACAGAGAAGGAGAAGAAAGTTTTTTCACTTTGTCTTCCTACCGAATAAAGTTACTTTTGTAAATATATAAAAAGATTTTGGAGCGACTTTTAATACGTCGTAAATGAACACATAATAAATATAGGAAATGGAAAAACTTCTCTCTTATGCATATTTTCTCATTATATGGTCCATTACTGATTAGTAAGCAGCGAGAAAAAGAAAGTATCCTTCACTTTGTCTTCCTATCGAATAAGGTTATTTTTGAAAATATATAAAAAGATTTTTGAACGTTTTACACAAAAATCTCAAGTAACCTAGCTTGTTTAATTCATAATCTCGTAATAACTGTTAAGATGTATGAAACTATCGTCAAAACTCATGCATATATATTGACTAAAACTAAACTCCTGTTTGAGTAATTGTTGGGACATTATCATATAAGGATACCCTTTAATTAATGACTTCCTGTACAATTTTGTTAAAGCCGCAGATCAGGTAAATCCATATGGACTTCATTTTATTGCATTTTTTGCTGTCATTCAAGTTTATCATCCCAAAATGGGAATTTTCTTTTTTTTTTTTTTGGTTTTGCTTTGAAAAAAATTATTACTTACTTTACTATATATATATATATACTCGTAAATATTTATTTTAGGTGCCAGCTTACGTGCTTGTTCAACTCGTTGGAGCAACCCTAGCAAATGGTACCCTTCGGCTATTATTTTTAGACGGCAACCACGACCACTTCGTCGGAACAGTTCCTTCCGGCTCTGACTTGCAGGCTTTTATCGTTGAGTTTATCATCACATTTTACCTAATGTTCGTTGTTTGCGGTGTTGCCACTGATAACAGAGCGGTACTAATTTATTTTTTCTTCATTCTAATTCACATACAGAATAAATTTTATATCATATTTGAGAATATATATTATCTTCGAAATTTATAATTAATTTGCTCAATATTGTCTTCCTAAGTGTTTGTGAAACTTTTTTTAAAAAAAATATAACATGGGACAGTGATAGGATTTTTTTTTTTTAATCTTATCTGTATTATTTGACAATATGAATGGTATCTCACAAGGGCTATTTTTAATTATTTGTTATTTTTTTAATGCAGATCGGAGAACTAGCTGGGCTTGCAATTGGATCGACAATTCTTCTCAACGTGATATTTGCAGGGTATAGATAATTAACT
>JXTC01000042.1:426516-458418 GCA_002914845.1 Trema orientale | reverse complement strand
TTGTTTGAATTTCCTAAAAGCCTGTTTGACATGTTGCCATATTGTATTATAAATAGTTTTATTTTGGATATTTTATTCTATATGATCATTGTATTGTTAATTTGATTGGTAATTGTATTTGGTACTATACTATGAGCTAGAATTGAATAAGAGCTTATATTTTGCCCATTGTATTCTGACTTAAGTAGCTTCGATGGTCATGTTACGACCCAAAACCGGGGTCAGTGGCAAAAGGAGAATTTCACTAAGATAAGAAATTCTTTAATTTATTTTAAAAAGGTCTTAAAAGTTTTAATTTTATAAACCGTCCATTTAAATAAGATATTTAGAATTTCATCCTGTGAACCTCTCCCACAGTTCATATACGTCATTAAACATAGATTGAATAATAACTGAAAAATATAAATCAAGTTTAAGTCCAAACATTATCATCATTTACAATAAATATCTACCAAAATGACATACATAAGTTTACAGACATAATTGAAAATAGTAATCCTGGTTCAATGCTAAGACAAAATCCAAATAATCCAAACAACGCACAATACTAAACTTCTAGCATTACCAAGACAATGAACTACAGTCAATATGGCCTCTTAATTCTCTTGGTGACCAAAAGTTGCATTGAACACTACCTAACGAAGGAAAGTAGGGGGATTGAGCATAAAATGCATAGTAAAAAAATAGTTACCTCGATGAAAAATATTTTAGTAATGGAAAGTTCTTGCATGATTAGTTTAAATCCAAAATATATATATATATTAGTCCAAAACTGGCAATCCATATATATATATATAAAATAGTATAATCAAAACTATTCAATTCATATGCACATGATACAAATCAACATATATCCATGAGCTTACATCCTTTCATTTGTGGAAATTCAGGATCATGACATTAATTGTACCTAACAGCCTGCCTGACACCTAAGCCTACCCGGAGGGGACACCCATGTATCGTCTACTAAACCTGGGAGGGAAAACCGAATTATGTATCCCTGCCAAATAGGGAGGTAATCAGAAGAAACAAATCCCGCGCGGGTTTATATCAATAGTGGGATATGCAACACCACACTATAAACCCACGATGCTAACATGGTACTCATGTATGATCCTATGATACGTGAAATATAGAACTGTAGTGTAAAAACTATCGTACTCTGGTTTTTCAATAAAACATTATCATTATTTTTTCAATAAAAAAAAAGAGAAAATGAAAAAATATAAAAGTGTATAATAAGCTTTTTTTTTTCCTTTTACGTAAAATGAATAGTATAATTATCTTCAAAGTCATTTTAAAAAAATTGAAAAGTACTATGTGAATGTTTAAATATATATATATATATGTGTCATCGGATGTGCATGTATCTCCATGCATGAATATACAAACATGAAAAATAAGGAAGAGAAAAATTCAAGTGAAAGAATGAAAAATAATCAAGAAATACATAATGAGGATAGAGATAACTAGACTAGGAGAGAGTGAAAAAAAATTAACAACCACCACCAACATGGTAGAGAAATAGAAAGTCAAAATAGACAAAGGCAGAAAAGACTCAACAAGAAAGAATGGTGAGCAAAAGAAAACTTGAATTACTTGTGGTTGGTGCACAATACTTCCTATGGAATACTTCATTATCAACCATCCATTTTTAATCTAATCTCTTATTTTGATCCATATTCCATACCAAAGGAAAAAAGCGTGGGTCCTCGTAAGTCATAAGGAGTCTCCTAAACTTGATCATTACTTAATTGAGGCAAATAGCCACAAAAAAAAAAAAAAACTATAGAAACACAGAAAAAAGACACAAAAAAAGGCACTACACGAATCAAAATTAAATTAAAATCAAACACTACACAAATTTGATCATTCAATCATTCTCATTGCTCATGTTATCATGCACTTAAGGTTCCATGCCGAAAAAGATCTAGATCCTACAGTCCCATTAGCTAGAAGCTCACCCTATACACAAGATAAAGTTTTACTTATCGTATTAATGTTCCCTAATGACTAACAAGTTCTCAACTTCTTTTTTCCTTTTGCTTGAAGGGGAAAATGTGTTACGACATTGGATTGCATGAAATGTAAACTTCTAAAAGTCAACTGATGAAGGCCACATCCTTGAGTCTCAAAAGGGATAAATAACGGGATTAATATTTCATATAACTCTAACAACACATAATCAGCATATAAAATGTTAATGCTACGACAAAAAGTTCTACCCTTAACTCATGGAAAAGAGTCTCTACGTAAGAATCAACCACAGAGCTCGTGCTCTCAAAATTTTTCCACTACGTAGAACTTTTCAAGATTCTTACGTAGAGACTCTCAAGTTTAGGAGACTCCTTATGACTTACGAGGACCCACGCTTTTTTCCTTTGATATGGAATATGGATCAAAATAAGAGATTAGATTAAAAATGGATGGTTGATAATGAAGTGTTCCGTAGTAAGTATTGTGCACCAACCATAAGTAATTCAAGCTTTCTTTTGCTCACCATTCTTCCTTGTTGAGTCTGTCCTGTCTTTGTCTATTTTGATTTTCTATTTCTCTACTATGTTGGTGGTGGTTGTTAATTTTTTTTTTCACTCTCTCCTAGTCCAGTTATCTCTATCCTCATTATGTATCTCTTGATTGTTTTTCATTCTTTCACTTGAATTTTTCTCTTCCTTATTTTTCATGTTTGTATATTCATTCATGGAGATACGTGCACATCCGATGATATATATATAAATATAAATATATATATATTTAAACATTCACATAGTACTTTTCAATTTTTTTTAAAATGATTTTGAAGATAATTATACTATTCATTTTACGTAAAAGAAAAAAAAAAGCTTATTACACACTTTTATATTTTTTCATTTTCTCTTTTTTTTTTTTATTGAAAAAATAAGTTAACAAGCATGTTTTATTTTTATGTCTTATTTTAAAATATAAATAGTGTAATGTTCCTCGAATTGAAAATCCACTTTAATTTTCAACTCATTAAAAAAATAGTAAATCCAAACAAAAATTAGACAATCATTTGTATTCACAAGATAGCAGATTATATCCATTTTTTATATTATATTATATTTATTTATTTATTTTGGGTGGTATGGTGGTGGGGATATTTAAAACTCTTTTATCTCAATTAATGGTGAATATGTTATCAATTAGTCTAAATCTACTGCAATCAAGCGTATTTTAAATATCCCCGCACAGATCTCTTGAGGAACCAAGTCATAAAACTAATTACTCCAAGAGCAATTATTAAAAAAAAAAAAAAAAAAATAAGGAAGAAGAAAAAGAAGAAAACTACTCCAGAGCTCTCATTCATAAACATGTTACTAGTACCAATAACATAAAGAAAATATAATCGATGGACTATTTTAAATTTGAAAAATCCCGACTTTAAAATTGTTTGAAATATAGCAGATTTTCCTTCTAAAAAAAAAGAAAAAAAACATATCTCAGATTTATTTAGAAGGATATCATTTTTAGAATACTTAAAAAAAATATTATTTTGTACTAATTGATGAGATATTTGAGATAACTTGAATATCATGTAACTCTAATTGTCAAGTTACTTGAGATAGTCAAATTAGTTACATCATGTAACTCGATTGGTTACCTAATTAGAGCTAATGAAAAAGAATACTCATTTTGATAAAAAAAGTGAAAATTTTAAATTAAAAAGTGACATGTTTGATGTTTCTAAATCAATAGGTGTTTTTCGAAAAATGGAAAAATTTATAAATATCCATTTTTAAAATCATATTTTCACAAATACCCGTTTTTTATTTATATTTCATAAATATCCGTTTCTATACCCATTTGTAGAGAAATGTAGACCACCACTATTTTACACATGAAATGTAGACGACGGTATGCATTTAATGAATAAAATATATACCGCGGTCTATATTTTATGAATAAAAATTACACTAAAATTGGCACATATTGTAAAATGTATAACATAAGTCAAATTTATAATGAAAAATGTAAACCGTGGTAAATATTTACATTATAAAAGTATACTCTTCATATTTTATATATGAAATGTGTACCTCCTGGAAAAAGTTTACATTATAAATGTGGACTATTCATATTTTTCATATGAAATGTGGACCGTAAAAAAGGGTATTTTTGAAAGAAAATTAAAAAGGGTATTTATGAAAATAAGTTTTAAAAATGGGAACTAAGCACAAATTTCTCTCAAAAAATTCAGCCCATCCGAGATTTTTTCGATTTTTTGGACTCTAGACCTGAATTTGTTTAAGTTGCCCAATTCAAATTGATTTGCTCCCAATGTAAGTGTATTAAACTGATATTCATGCACCAATCGGAAATTCATATTACTAACTCCGACATTTTTGGATGAAAACAAATCACAAATTTTAAGTATGACTATGACCTTTTGTTTTCGTTTTTGGAATCGTTATTGTGTTTTAATCTTAGATACGTAATATCTGAAAAAAAGAAAGAAAAAAAGGTTAAAAAGTAAAATATATTATCGAAATAGATAAACATTTTTTGATTGCGTGAAAATTAAGAAGGAGCTTGATATACATACAGAATATAAAAATTGAAATATATTGATATACTTAGTATAAAAAACGCTATTTTGGTATGTAAAATTGATATACCGGTGTACTAAAGATTAAGAAAAAAAGAAAAGAAAGTGTAATGAGGTGAAAAAAATGGGCATATTATTAGAATGAATTGGAAAAAGGGGACTATTTGTCATAAAGTTAGTATTAGGAACCAGATTTAGGGTGTGAATGTTTTTGGGCTTGGTTTAGGAGTCAAGGCCCAAGCCATGAATCAATGCCACGTAAGCGGAGCTGGCGGGAAAAGATGGCTCCAAAAATTGGGTTGTACTTTTAGGGTTACCAACTCTCTTTTATCCCATTCCTTTCCTTTTTTTATACACTGAACTGATTTATTTTATTTCAGTTGAGAGATTAGAGAGAGAGAGAGAGAGAGAGAGAGAGAGAGAGAGAGAGAATGGCAGGGAATATGCCGTCGACGCCGGAATCGCCAACATTAGGGGGCTTCAACATCGATCAACTGCCTCATACTAGTCGCACCTCTGAAAACTTGTCCGATGACGAGGAGGCGGCCGTGGATCCAGAAATCAGTCGCGATGAGCCCAAAGATGTCCCTGTTGAGGAGGAGGAGGAGGAGGAAGATGGAGAGGATCTCTTTCATGACAATTTCATGGAGTCAGTCTCATCAATCTCAGTCTTCTCCATCATATAGATAGATAGATAGATAGATAGATAGATATACATACATTATACTAATATCTCCTCTCTGTCTCTGTCTCTCTTCTTCTGAGATTACCGGAGAATGGATGAGCATGACCAATACGAATCGATTGAGCTGGATGACTCCCTTGAGGATGAGAGGGATCTGGATCAGATCATGGCTGACCGCAAGGCTGCCGAATCTGAGCTCGATGCTCGTGATGCTCAGCTCACCACCACAAACCGCAAGCTCCCTCACCTTCTCCATGATCAAGGTACTCTCCCCTTCTATTACTCCTCCTCCCTTTTACTCTTCATTTCTCATTTCTCATTTTCCTTTTGTCAATGTCCCACTACTACAAACACCGACGATGACAACTACAGGCCTTCCAAGAGAGCCAGGGCCGACTTCAGGCCTCCCGCTTCCCACAGACCACCCTACGACGATGCCGATGGAATGCAGAGTTCACCCGGTAGATGTAGATCTTAGCGCCCTCCTCACTCTAGAGAAGACTTCCCCACTACTGATCAAACTGATGATGACCCCTTTGAGGTCTCACTCTTTTTTCTCTCTCTCTCTCTCTCTCTCTCTTTCTCTCTCATTTCACATATTTCTCTGTCTCATTTTCTTATTCCCATTTCCTCATCATAATACCTCTTAGGATGAAGATGATGAAGAGGGCAAGTTTGAGACGTATCGCGTACAGGGAACCCTCAGAGAATGGGTTACTAGAGATGAAGTCCGCCGCTTTATTGCCAAAAAGTTCAAAGAGTTTCTCCTCACTTACGTCAATCCAAAGAATGAAAATTCTGAATTCAAATATGTCTGTCTCATTAATGAGATTGTCTCAGGTCATAACACACCTACACCCTCTATTATTGATAACATATACACTTACATAGTTATATCTGTCGAGTAAAGTCGATTGATTCTTGTCAATTTTTGTTGCATTTTGCAGCTAATAAGTGTAGTCTGGAAATTGATTACAAGCAGTATATCTATATCGATCCCAATATTGCCATCTGGCTGGCGGACGCCCCTCAATCTGTCCTCGAAGTCATAGAGGATGTCGCTAAGAATGTTGTCTTATCGCTTCCATTTTTTTGCAAACCTGATTCTGTGCTTCTAAATTTAATCATGTTGTAATCTTACCTTTGTCAGATACTTCCTCAAGATTTGCTTAAGAAGTACGTAACTTATGCCAAATTGAATGTGTTCCCGAGGTTGCATGATGCTGATATGGATAAACTTACTCATGTTTATGCTGAATTGCGGAAAGAATCCTCAGTAAGATTCTCTTTTAATTTGGTTTTGCCTGGAATTTCATTTGATGGTTAATCTATTACTTAGATGATTCATCCTTCCTTTGTAGCATAGACAAGGAGTGCCAATAGCAGTGAGGCACATTGAGTCAATGATACGGATATCTGAACCACATGCAAGAATGCACCTCCGACAGCATGTAACACAAGAAGATGTGGACATGGCAATTCGTGTTTTGCTCGATTCATTTATCTCGACACAAAAATTTGGGGTGCAGAAAGCTTTACAAAAGGTATGGAAAAAGCTCATGCCTACTCCATCTTTCACTCATCTGTTGTCCGCTGCATACATCATCAAAAAAGTAGACTGCTACATCTTATTATTACATTATATCAAAGCTGAAATGTCTGATATGGCTTGAACATCAAATATTGAGTTTTTGATTTGGCTAATTTTTCAATATATTATTGTCACCTCATGCATCTAGAGCATTCAAGTGGATTGCAGTGTTGCTATATAGAAATTATAGAACTGAGCAAGATTTTGTACCAGTGGTGGTGAATGGTTTTCCTCTATTTTATTAGAAGGACAAAGATGAGTTCGTTTCGTTCAAATTGTTTTATCTTGATGAGTTTCTTTGGCCAAGCATGACCTGTTATTTACAAAATATATTTTATTTTTCCGCTGTTTCAAGTGAAATTTGAGATTGACAAAGGACATGTCTTTGGCAGAGCTTTAGAAAGTATATGACTTATAAGAAGGATTATAATGAATTGCTCCTTTACCTTTTCCGTGAGCTTGTAAAGAATGCTCTGCATTTTGACGATATTGTATCTGGATCTACTTCGGGGCTAACCCATATTGATGTGAAAGTAGAGGATCTGCAAATAAAGGTAAATTTGACCCAGACAAATAGTTGAGCATTCATATTTGACCCAATGATAAATTTGACCCTTTTGGTCTGGTTTCATTTATGCAGGCACAGGAACATGAGATCTATGATCTAAAGCCATTCTTTACTAGCACTCACTTTTCTAGAGCCAATTTTGTTTTGGATGAACAGCGGGGAGTGATAAGGCATCGTCTTTGCTAGGTCATCGTTCGGAAGCATGAATCTGGAATTGGTTGGTTAATGTATTCGGCCGAAGATCTGAGCAACATTTGATAGACAAATATACATGGATTGTAATCATTAGATAGAATACATCTGGCTTGTTATGCATTATATCCGGTACCATTCACTATTTTGCAGTTGGATGATAATAGGCAACCATGTTTCTGATAATCGAATGTTTATGCACCCTCTTTTGTGCTCCTAACTTGTTACATGACCAGTCTTGTCGTAGTTACTGATATATTCTTCCGACTATCGATGTGGAGGACTCAATAAATCAAAGATCTAGGATGCGAAGTACTCATAAATCAACGTTTAGGCCATGATAAATTGTAGAAGGAATGGATGAAAATGGGATGGAAGAGAAATTTCATTAAATGTGCTCCAAATATAATCTAAATACAACCGATTTTCTGAAAATTCGTTCAAAAAATATGACTATACTCCTTAAAAAGACTTAATTATCTCCAAAATACTTTATCTATACTTCTTTTTTTCATTTGTGCCTCCTTTTCAAATGGAAGTAATTTTCAACTTTTAATATTAAGGGTAGTGTTAGAAATAGTCTATGTATGAATTTTTAGGTGTTTTGAGGGTAAAAATAAAAGGAATTTGGGTTATTTTTTGGGAATTTACTCAATCTGGAGCCGTCGAAAATTTCGATGAAATTTGATGCCGATTCGATAGTTAATTCAAAAAAATAAAATAGAAACAACTCGATACTTTTCGATAGTTATTTGATTGTTCGATATTCTATTAAAATTCATTGAAAACCATTGTATTTCGATAGACCATCGAATACTAATCGAATAACTATCGAAAAGTATCGAGCTATTTCCATTTTAATTTTTCTGAATAAATCATCGAGTCGGCATCGAATTTCATCGAAATATTAGATGACTTTATGATTTTTTCGCTTTAGATTTAGTAAATTCTCAAAAGCCATCCAATGTGAATCGAATTTTATAGATTTGGCATCAAAATTTTAGATGTCCTTTTGATAAGAATCGAGTAATATTTTAGTGACAATTGTTAAAGAGTCTTCATCGATTTTCATCAAATGGGCATCGAATTATTGTCAAGATTTTCGATGTTCGTCAGGGAAGACCGTCCAAACTTTCATAACTTCGCAGAAATTGATCATCGAATTTAGTTGAAATGTTCGATGACTTTCAGTTTTTTCGCTTCAGATTTAGTGAATTCTCGTAGTTCATTGAATTGGAATTGAAATTCATCGACATGGCGTCAAAATTTTCGATGTCTTTTTGATAGCCATCGAGTAATTTTTCAAAAACAATTGTTAAAGAGTCTTCATCGAATGAGTATCGAATTATTGTCGAAATTCTTCGAAATTTTCGATGTTTGTCCGGGAAAATAGTCCAAATTTTTAGAACTTCATAGTTTTTAATCAAAATTTAATTTTAAATGCAGAATCTATCATAGAACATCTCGAAACTCAAATATAAATAATTTTAAATTATACCCACGACATTTAAACATAGAAATTTCTTAATTGTGCACGAGAGATGCGAGCGGGAGAAAAAAAAGGGAGATTTTAAGAGCAATAGAGATGTTATAGGAGAAATTTACACACAGAGAGAGGGCAAAGTAGAGAGTGAGTGAAGAAAGGAAGACAAAGATTCTAGGGGGGACCTAGAGTTTTTAAGAGTTTTTTTTTTAGTGTTTTTTTTTTGTTACAAGGACTATGCTTTTAGGGTCACTTTTGTCCCCCCAAACATATTTTTTGAGGAATTTTTGAGGGAGTCATATGATTGTAATTGGGTTATATTTGGAGCATAGCATATTTAATAAAATTTCTTAGATAGAAAACAATGGGAACAGTTTACTATCACATTTAAGGAAAATACTTATCACATTTAAGGAAAATACTTATCCCTCTCTCATTCCCTTTGCTCTCTATTATGTATTGGTAAATATCCAATTATAAAATTTTATTGCGCAATCCTTCTAAATAGGCATATTAAAGTATCATATGTTGGGCTCATCATGCATTCATAAATATGCACTCGTATAATTTTATTGTGCAATACCTCTAAATAAGCATATTAGAATATCATATGTTAGGGCTCGAATTAAGGCTTCAGGTTGACATTTTTCAAGCTAAAAGCATTATGGTATGCATTGCGGACTAGAACTAGATAGATTCGAAGTAAACAAATTAGACGGCAACTTGCCATTTAAACCATAGCAAGTCGTACTAATCCATCCGGCCTCTCAAATTGCATTGTAAGTCGAACAAATCAAACGACAATTTACCTTTTAAACCATAGCAAGTATTACTAATCGTGTTTCTCAAATTGCAATGTCAGACCACTTCTGGCAACACGAATTTTAAGTCTATCTCATTTGAAGAAGAATTCAAAGAATTTGAAGTACATCACATGGAATGCATATGAGATCAACTCTACTTCCAAAGGAGGCCAGCTCCACAAACAGATATAATAAGCATCCAATTCAAAAGAGTTGACAGAACCTATACTTATGAAAACTGTCTATAACATAACTACGCAATGAATCCAGTGGCTTAAGTCATATTTCAAAATTTTCCAGAACTGGCAAAGTCTGTTTGAAATTTCATATTCAATTTTCCCTTCTGGTAAGCCTGCTACGTGGTGGAGCAGCATCAACATCAACATCATCTCCCTTCTAATTCTCATCCTCCTTCTCTTCACCACTTCCTTGATCGTTAGAAGACTCGGGAACTGCAGTATTTGTTTCAGTATTGTTTATTACCTACAAAGTAACACTAGCTTAAAATTTGATGCATTGTAGATATCACGTAATAGAATCTGAAACTGCCAAGAAACAGAATTATTACAAAAACTGAACTGTCATATCGATCATTTTTTGCCACCGAAAAGAATTCTTAATGGCATAGTCAGGATTACAACCACAATGAAAACAAGGATGCCAATTGTAATATAAGGTTGTTTTTCTCTCTTTTCAATGAGATCCTGCATGAGAAACACAATATCTCAGCATTTGAAGACTAAGAAGGGAATCATAACAAGTTCCAAACTCATGGCACTCACAATGATCTTCAAGTAGTATGCGCTCAAGAAAGGTAAATCTACTATCTTGTAGAGAATGTCAAAGATTTTCTTATGCAATCATCAGTCCAAATAGTTATTTTTAGGTCCACAAGTGCTAAGATATTGATGTAATTGATGTGAACTAAATAACAAATAAAGGAGCGTATAAGATTTACCTGGAAGTCCGAGAGACCGTCTGAAAGACCAGCAGCTGCTTCCTCAACCTTCTGCTTCTCTTTCTCAGCTTCAAACTTTGGCTTCCATGCACTCTGCCTATATGATTCTGCTACCTTCTCATCACCAGTAATTAGGATATTGTCAAACAAAATACCATCCTGCATTGTCCAGATCTCAATACCAATCACAATAATAGACTCAAAATCAGGTTTCTCAATCTCAAAGAAATCAGGGTTTGGAATATCTTGAGGTTTCTAAATGCCCTTGTAATTTGGGTTATCAATAAAAAGTGCATGCCACTTTCCTTTAGAAGCAGGATTCTTCTTCAATGGCCTCTTCCACTCACCACAACTAGGAGTTATCTCACACTTAGGGTTATCAATTTTTGGAGCCTCCCATTCACCATCCTCTTCATCATCCCAATCTTTTGGCTTGGCTGCCTCAGGGTCATTGATTTCCTCTGGCTCATCATCCAACCATCCTTCAGGTTTCACAGCTTCCTCATCTACAATTTTCATTGGTGCATCCTCATCCCAAACATCTGGTTCACAGCATCAGGGTTGGGAATCTTTGCTCGCTCATCCCAATCCTCCGGCTTCTTATCATTTGTGTCAGGAATTATTTTTGCATGAATCAATATGAGCTCAAAATCCTCCGAGAAGAGGAAATTTACTTTCTTCTTCTCCTCACCATCAACCAAAATCCTAAGTTCATTGTCAGGAGTCAAATACAGTATATACATGTATGAGCTTATCAGATGGAACAGATGGAGGGTTCCTCAGATGGTGCTCAATATACTCCCGTCCTTGGGGTTCTTGTGCTTAAGGATAAAGTGAACCTTATTCGTGGATCCACACTTGTCAGGACCAAACATTATAGAGTATGGGGAATCGCTGTCAAATTCCTTTCCTTTCCAACCGGCATCTTGTGGTTGGAGGTACTTCAAGAATACACCACCACACCTAAGCCCACTCTGAAGCCGAACCTCAAACTATAAGGCAATTGTTTTATCCTTTAGAGCCAAACTCTGGTCAAGCTCTTTGACGATAGCATACTTCCTAGCCTTCTCGCTAACTAAGAGCCCATGATCATCATGTACCTCACTTTTTGAGAGTTTCCATACACCTATATAGCATGGGGGGAGCTCGTGTTAAATCAATATAAATAAATACCTAAACAACGATCTAGCCGTAAAATGTTGAATAGATTTGAGATAAGAAAATGAATACAAAAACTAATATTGAGAAAATATGAAGTATAGCCCATGAAATAAAAGTAGGCTATCTTTGCGGTATTGCAGCATTAGATTACGTAGAAGAATCATGTACATATATATATATATTGAAATAAAAAAATATAGTCCACATACTAATTGTAAAAGGAAGAATAGGAAAATAAATTTAGACAAAATCAGAAAATAAAAAATCCATTATGCTAATGAATTTGAGAATTAAGAGACAGACCATTGTAGTCATCCTTATCAGAGACAATCCAATGCCCTTCAAAAGAGTCCTCAAAAGACTCATAAAAGATCTGCCCAAAGTCAATAGTAACCAATACATCAAATCAACTAATAATAATAATAATAATGATATGAATCTGTAACATTTGTGCTTTGTTTGAATTTGGGTTTTGAAATTGAAAGAGAAAGAGTGTGGGTTACATTTACCGGATCATCATCATCAGAAGAAGAGCAGATCCAAAAGCCAAAGCAAGTAACTATCATTGGCATCATCTTCATCTTCCTCGCTTCCATCGACATCGCTATCCTATAACAACAAAACTCTATTTACTGTTCATAGCCCATCAGATTCAGATTTCTTAATACAATTACAATTTTGATATTAAAGAAAATGATAAATAAAACAAACGCAACAGATCTAATCTAATTTCTAAAGTTTCAAACCAAAACTAATTGAATTTGATGATGGATCTCATCTCACTGTCAAACCCACCACGACCATGCTTGGGAGAACTCTGAATTGATCTCAACGGACTCAACATCCTCTCTCTCTCTCTCTCACACACACACACACACACACTCTCTCTCTCTCTTATCTCTCAAGCCTCGAGTCTTCAGTCTCCTCTCCTTTTAAACGAGACCAAGATATTGCTTGTTCTCTTCTTCTTCTTCTTTTTCATTTTCTCCGCGTGCACCACTATTCTTGTTATTTCCGTACCCCCTCCCCAGTTTCTAGAATTATACTTGCTACCCCTAGAAGTATATGCATAATTCTAGAAGTATATGCATAATCCTAGAAGTATATGCATCAAGTTTCTAAACCCTCTTATCCTCTTCATTAATATGGCTACTTACTNGCCGTAAAATGTTGAATAGATTTGAGATAAGAAAATGAATACAAAAACTAATATTGAGAAAATATGAAGTATAGCCCATGAAATAAAAGTAGGCTATCTTTGCGGTATTGCAGCATTAGATTACGTAGAAGAATCATGTACATATATATATATATTGAAATAAAAAAATATAGTCCACATACTAATTGTAAAAGGAAGAATAGGAAAATAAATTTAGACAAAATCAGAAAATAAAAAATCCATTATGCTAATGAATTTGAGAATTAAGAGACAGACCATTGTAGTCATCCTTATCAGAGACAATCCAATGCCCTTCAAAAGAGTCCTCAAAAGACTCATAAAAGATCTGCCCAAAGTCAATAGTAACCAATACATCAAATCAACTAATAATAATAATAATAATGATATGAATCTGTAACATTTGTGCTTTGTTTGAATTTGGGTTTTGAAATTGAAAGAGAAAGAGTGTGGGTTACATTTACCGGATCATCATCATCAGAAGAAGAGCAGATCCAAAAGCCAAAGCAAGTAACTATCATTGGCATCATCTTCATCTTCCTCGCTTCCATCGACATCGCTATCCTATAACAACAAAACTCTATTTACTGTTCATAGCCCATCAGATTCAGATTTCTTAATACAATTACAATTTTGATATTAAAGAAAATGATAAATAAAACAAACGCAACAGATCTAATCTAATTTCTAAAGTTTCAAACCAAAACTAATTGAATTTGATGATGGATCTCATCTCACTGTCAAACCCACCACGACCACGCTTGGGAGAACTCTGAATTGATCTCAACGGACTCAACATCCTCTCTCTCTCTCTCTCACACACACACACACACACACTCTCTCTCTCTCTTATCTCTCAAGCCTCGAGTCTTCAGTCTCCTCTCCTTTTAAACGAGACCAAGATATTGCTTGTTCTCTTCTTCTTCTTCTTTTTCATTTTCTCCGCGTGCACCACTATTCTTGTTATTTCCGTACCCCCTCCCCAGTTTCTAGAATTATACTTGCTACCCCTAGAAGTATATGCATAATTCTAGAAGTATATGCATAATCCTAGAAGTATATGCATCAAGTTTCTAAACCCTCTTATCCTCTTCATTAATATGGCTACTTACTCCATTCAGGACTGCAATGAGGTTGGAAACCTGTGCCACTTTCCTATCATTAAGGTTCCTGATGAAGCCTAGATTCCTTGCAAATCCATCCGATGGGATCCCGTCGGTACACTCTATCTTATTTCTAAGATAGAACGTAGCGACGGGATGTTGTTGGAGTCGAAAGACGATATTGTAGAGGAGGTTATTTTATTTTTTTTCGAAATCTTTACACTTCTGACCACAATGGGTATAAAGGTTTTACTGGAATAGAATGGTCCCCTATTACTAACCGTCAGGCAGAGTGGTTGCCTCGCCCTTTCAAGGAAGACGAAATTAAGGATGCAGTTTTTGACTGCGAAGGTGATAAGGCTCCGGGACCTGATGGGTTCACAATTAGGCTCTTTCAACGTTGTTGGGATATTATTAAGCAAGAGTTGATGGCAGTTTTCTAAGAATTGCATTGACAAGGGGTCATAAATGCGAATACTAATGAAACTTATATATGCTTGATCCCAAAGAAACTAAACTCTTGCAAGATATGCGACCTTTGAACAATTAGTCTAGTAACAAATTTTTATAAGGTAATTGCAAAAGTTCTTTATGCTAGAGTTAAAAGAGTATTGAGTGATACTACTTCAAATGCTCAATGAGCTTTCATTACCGGTCGGCAATTCCTCGGCATAGACTTGATCACTAATGAACTGGTAGAAGACTATCGAGCAGCTAAAAAGAAAGGTTTGGTCTTCAAAATTGACTTCGAAAAAGCCTATGATAATGTTGAGTGACCTTTCCTTAATTTTGTGTTGATATGAAGGGGTTCTTTGATAAATGGAGGTTTTGGATAAAAGGGTGCGTGCTCTTTGTTAATTTCTCAGTGATGATTAACGGGAAGCCTAGAGGGAAGTTCAAGGGAACTAGGCCCCTAGATAGAGGGATCCTTTGTCCCTATTTCTATTCACTCTGGTTGCGGATGGATTAGGCCGTTTGGTAGAGTATGCCAAGTTGTTGGGCAAGATTATCGGGTTTACAATAGGTCGGGATCAAGTCAAAATTACACACCTACAATTTGTAGATGATACTTTTTCTTTACTTACCCAGAAGCGATTAATCTGAGTCCCTGCTTCATATTTTGGATATCTTTTGTTTGGTTTCTGGACTGAAAATTAATATGGGTCTTACTAGGAATTAACATGGATGAGGAACATATTGCTACTATGGCTAGTTCGATAGGATGTTCGATAGGATGTTGGCTGATCAAATATCTTGGTTTACCACTTGGGGGTAACCTTCTCAGGGGCGACTTTTGGGACCCTGTGCTAGCCAAAGTTAGCAAAAGGCTGGATGGATGGAAAAAAGGCATTTGTATCTAGAGGGGGTAGATTAATCCTAATTCAATCAGTATTATCAGCTTTAACAACCTACTTTTTATCTTCTTTTTTTTTTCCTAATACCAAACGGAGTGGCAGATGCAATTGAGAAAATTACGAGGGATTTCTTTTGGAAAGGAGATGGTAACTAGGGGGTGAGCATTTAGTGAGGTGGGATTTAGTGTGCAAACCTAAAGAGTTCGATGGCTTGGGCATTGGTAATATTATTCTGCGCAATAAAGCTCCGAACACTAAATGGCTTTGGAGATCTCCCTCAGAGCATGACACTCTTTAGGGCAAGGTCATTAAGAGTAAGTATGGTCTTAGTCCCAATGGATGGGATTTGGATATAGGGGCTAGAGCAACCTACAGGAGCTCTTGGAAGTTTATTTCTAGTTGTACGAATGGGTTTCTCAAACATGTCAAGTTCAAGGTAGGAAACGAGCTTATGGTCCGCTATTAGGAAGATGTCTGGGCAGGTGACTACACTTTGACGGATCAATTTCCTCTCCTATACAGACTGGCTAACTCTAAAGATGCTACAATTTGGTCCGTAAGAACTTCAGAATAAGAATAATAATAATAATAATAATAATAATAATAATATGAATCTATAACATTTGTGCTTTATTTGGATTTGGGTTCTGAAATTGAAAGAGGAAGAGTGTGGGTTACTCTTACCGGATCATCATCATCAGAAGAAGAAGAGCATATTTAAAAGCTAAACCAAGCAACTATTATCAACATCATCTACATCTTCGTTTCTATTGCCATCGTCATCGCCATCTCCACAACAAAACCCTAATTACTCTTTGTTTCCAATCAAATTTAGATTTCTTAATACAAATACAATTATGATATTAAAGAAAATGATAAACAAAACAAACATAACAAATCTAATCTAATTTCTAAGGTTTCAAACAAAAACTAATTGAATTTGATGATGGATCTCATCTCATCTTCAAACCCACCACGACCACACTTGGGAGAAGTCTGAATTGATCTCAACAGACTCATCGCCCCCTCTCTCTCTCAAGCCTCGAGTCTTCAGTCTCCTCTCCTTTTAAACGAGATCAAGACGTTGCTTGTTTTCTTCTTCTTCGTCTTCTTCTTTTTCATTTTCTCCGCGTGCACCACTATTCTTGTTATTTCCGTTCCCCTCTCCCAATCTTCTGGCTTCTTATCATTTGGGTCAGAAATTAGTATTGCAGGAATCAATGGGGGTTCAAAATCCTCTGAGGAGAGGAAATTTGCTGTCTTCTTCTCCTCATCGTCTACCAAAAGCCTAAGTTTATTGTCAAGAGTCAAGAGTGCAGTGTATACATGTGTGAGCTTGTCAGATGGAACAGATGAACGGTTGTTCAGATGGTGCTCAACATACTTCCAGTTTTTGAGATTCTTGTGCTTAAGGATGAAGTGAACCTTATTCGTGGAGCCACACTTGTCAGAACCAAACATTATAGAGTATGGGGATTCGTTGTCAAATTTCTTTGCTTTCCAACCAGCATGTTGTGTTCGGAGGTACTTTAAGTATGAACCACCATACTCAAGCCCATTATGAAGCCGAACCTCAAATTGTAGGGCAATTGTTTTATCCTTTAGAGCCAAATTATGGTCAAACTCATTGACGAAAGCGTACTTCCTAGCCTTCTCGCTAACCAAGAGCCCATGATCATCATGTCCTTCATTCCTTGAGAGTTTCCATACACGTATATAGGGTGGGGGGAGCTCATGTTAAATCAATGTAAATATCCACCTTAACAACAATCTAGCCATAAAACATTGAATAAATTTGAGATAAGAAAATGAATACAAAAGTTAATATTGAGAAAATATGAAGTATAGTCCATGAAATAAAGTAGTAGGTTTTCTTTGTCGAGTTGCAGTATTAGAGCATGTAGAAGAATCATGTACATATATATATATTGAAATAAAAATATGGACTAAAAAAAAGAATAGGAAAACAAATTTAGACAAAATCAGAAAATAAAAGTTACATTATACTAATGAATTTGAGAATAAAGAGACAAATAGTTGTAGTCATCCTTCTCAGAGACAATCCGACGCCCTTCAAAAGAGTCCTCAAAATACCTGTAAAAGATCTTCCCAAAGTCAATAGTAACCATATATCAAATCAACTAATAATAATAATAATAATAAAAATAATTTTTTGATAAGAAATAAAAATTTTATTAAAAACAAAAAGAAAGTACAAGAAAATGATGAGAAACATCAAAATTACAGCCATAGGTGCCAATTTAACTAAAATAGAAAATGGGATATCTTTAAACTCTTTCATGTCAAACACCCATAAGGCAACCCAATGATTAATATTGTCCCATAAACCTTCAACATCACCCTTCTTATCTTCGAAAATCCTCTAGTTTCTTTCCAGCCAAATTGCCCAGCAAATAGCCATTACGGAAACATTCCAAAGCTTCTTACTCCTAGCTTTCCTTCTACTGAAACCTGACGACTGTTGGAAAACAAATTTACAAGTGAATGGCCATACCTAAGACACCCCAAAAGCCAAGAGTAGCTTTGACAAAATCGACGTGGCAAAGGGACAGTGCAAGTAAAGATGTTCACAAGTCTCTTCACTGCTCACATGACACACCACTCTTGTGATAAGTAAGAGAAATGCCTTCTTCTTTGTAGCATGTCGTGAGTGTTAAGTTTCCCTAAAGTTAGCAACCAGCAGAAAACTTTGATTTTCATAGGGCATTTAGAATTCCAAATGAACGGAAAGAATGTGAAATGGCAATTTTCCATGCTAGCACTAAGATGAGCAAAAAGAGACTTGCACCAGAATACTCCAGAGTCATCAAGTTTCCAAACCCTCTTATCCTCCTCATTAATATGGCTACTCATTGCATTCAGGACTGCAATGAGGTTCGATTGTAACCAAAGTCAATAGTAACCATATATCAAATCAACTAATAATAATAATAATAATAATAATAATAATAATAATAATAATTTTTTGATAAGAAACATAAATTTTATTAAAAACAAAAAGAAAGTACAAGAAAATGATGAGAAATCATCAAAATTACAGCCATAGGTGCCAATCTCTAACTAAAACAGAAATGGAGATATCTTTAAACTCTTTCATGTCAAACACCCATAAGGCAACCCAGTGATTAATATTATCCCATAAACCTTCAACATCACCCTTCTTATCTTCGAAAATCCTCTAGTTTCTTTCCATCCAAATTGCCCAGCAAATAGCCATTATGGAAACATTCCAAAGCTTCTTACTCCTAGCTTTCCTTCTACCGAAACCTGACAACTGTTGGAAAACAAATTTACAAGTGAACGGCCATACCCAAGACACCCACAAAAGCCAAGAGTAGCTTCGACAAAATCGACGTGGCAAAGGGGCAATGCAAGTAAAGTTCACAAGTCTCTTCACTACTCACATGACACACCACTCTTGTGATAAGTAAGAGAAAGGCCTTCTTCTTTGTAGGATGTCGTGAGTGTTAAGTTTCCCTAAAGTTAGTAACCAACAAAAAACTTTGATTTTCATAGGGCATTTAGAATTCCAAATGAACGAGAAGAATGTGAAATGGCAATTTTCCATGATAGCACTAAGATGAGCAAAAAAAGACTTGCACGAGAATACTCCAGAGTCATCAAGTTTCCAAACCCTATTATCCTTTTCATTAATGTGGCTACTTACTGCATTCAGGACTGCAATGAGGTCAGAAACCTGTGCCACTTCCATATCATTGAGGTTCCTAATGAAGCCTAGATTCCATGCAAACCCATCCGACGGGATCTCGTCGGTATTTCTAAGATAGAGCGTACCGACGGGATTCGGTTGGAGTCGGAAGATGATAATGTAGAGGAGGTGATTTCGTTTTTTTTTCAAAATCTTTACACTTCTGACCACAATGGGTATAAAGGTTTTACTGGAGTAGAATGGTCCCTTATTACGAACCGTCAGGCGGAGTGGTTGACTCGCCCTTTCGAGGAAGCCGAAATTAAGGATGCCGTTTATTTGAACAACGGTAAATGTGACAATTGAAAAGAAATAAAACAAAAGAAATTAAATAAATCAAATCAAGCTTATAACTAACTCAAGAAAACAACTAATGATTAAAAACCTAGGGTTCGATTTCACCTAGATTAATCTGTCTGAACCTATCAATCCAACCAATTTATGCTCATTCCCTATGCTAACAGTGAATCTATCTAATTTTTCTACTAATCTTTCTCAAGAATTAATAGGCATATTTTAGTAAATAAGTTCTAACATCTGGAGCCAATTCTCACTATAAATTACGACAAGTTTCCAAAAAATGGTCTAGGCAATTCTCCAAAATTTGTACTAATTATAATCATGAAAAAAATTATATTTGTATATGTGACCTAAAGTATGAATGTAGTTCAATTGTCACGATATATAATAGATGCTCTATTGGTCACTCTCTCAGATTTGATTGAAGTAGTCATAGAGATACAAATTTGTGCATGTGACCTAAATTACAATGAATTTGATTTATTTAATTGTCATGTATAATATGTGTCTTAAGAAATTTCTGTTTGATTTCGATCAAAGTAGTTGTAGATATACATTACTGTATAAGTGATAGAAAATATAAATGCAGTTCACTATTCAATTGTCATGTATAATGTGTGCTCTAAGTTAAGGGACTTGCAAAATAATGTAAAGAATCCCCATTCGATCTTGTTTCTTTCTAAATTTATTTGAAATTAGTGTTAATTTTAAATTTTCTTCTACTAAAATATTATAAAGATTTCCAAAAATATGTCTATAATAAAATTTTCATTTACACTCTTTTCCAAAATATTATTACTATAAGATATCAATTTATAATTTTTGTCCTTAATGAATGTGCACTAAGAATTTTTCTCATCTATTTTTTCCCTGACCATTAGTTTGTTTTATTTTTTTTTCTCATTTTGCTTTATAAATTGTTGTTTCTTCAATTGAGTTTTTTCATGCATCTAATTTTTCTTTTCAATGCTCATTATTTATATCATATTTTTAAATCTAGTTTGATTATGTCACTTTTTGGCTTTCAATTAATTAAATTTGTTGTTAATAGCTGTCAATTTACACGTATATAATGATGACTTTTCTACACTACTTTGCTAGTTTTTATACTTAAATAGGCTATTTTGTGTTGTTTTTGTGTTTTTAAGTATTTTTGGAAGTTAAAAATTATAAAAAAGAGCAGAAACAAGTCGAAAACGAGCTAAAACGACGAAGTTAGAGAAAAGCTGAAAAATGTGTGGAATAGATGTTAAGCGCCATAGTGCTGGCTTACAGGCACTGAGGTGCCCATGTGAATTCAAAAAAAAAAAAAAACAAAGCAGAGGCTGAGAGCTGCACTATTGGAGCCCGAGTGCCACAGCCCTGAAGTATCGTACATCCACCGACTTTGAGTATTTTAATGATTTAGGACTCTTTATTTTTGTGAGACTCGACCAACTCATCTCCTAGATCTATTTCTCAGTAAATAGGACCTTTTTACATTAGATAGAGGGAGATCATATATACCTAAGATACTTGAGATTCATAGAAACACATCAAAAACCTAGAAGGAGGAAGAGGATGAGAGCTTGGAGGCAGCCATAGCCATCATCTTCGTTGTTTTTTCTTTTCCTTTTATTTATCTTTTGTTTTCTTAATTCTAGCATAATGATTACTCTTGTTTATTTTTGTATACATGCTAGATTAGATTTTAGGTTAGGGTAAGGGTTATTTTAAATCCTAGATATAATTGTTATTTAGTTTTTAGATTCTATATACATATCAATTATTTATTTTGAGATTGTTTATGTTCTTCCGTAATTAATCGTTCTTATATTTTATTATCTCTTATTTGGGATGATCACTTAAATGATAGACGATAAAATATATTGCTAGGACTAGATATTGGCATTTGTCATATCAATCTATAAGTAGTAAAACTATAGTTGGTATACTCGTTTGAAGTATGCGTTATAGTAGAGAGCATAACCTAGGTTAAAGAGTCCATGTTTATGTGATGATTGCCTAGATCAATTTACTGTCTTTCTCAACTTAATATTTTTATTAAATTAATTTAGAGTATTTGCTTAGATTATTTAATAGAAAAACGTTAGCTAGGTACAATGTTAGTTTACCTAGCATATAATCTAAGAAAAGATAGGGGTAGGTGCACATTTATGGACTATTTGTGGTTGATAGTTTTAATAAATAATTGAATATAGAATTAGGAGGTTAAATCAATGTGATTTTTTAGTAATAGAGAATGAAACCTTGACCACTTTAATTTATTTTATTTGTAGTTTATTTTCTTGTTTTGTTTTATTTAGTTTTTGTTTTAATTCACAATCTCCCTTCACCTTAGGATTAATAGCTTATTTAGTTAGACCAATTCCTTTTGGGATCGACCTTTATTTATTAATATACTAGGTAATATTAGGATTTCCTAAGCTTTACTAAATAGAAATAGAAGAAAAATTAATTTGGTTACTTAACGACACACCAGTTATTTTCTAACTGGAAGTTCAAATCAAAAGTTCTAAGAAACTAAATTAAATGCTAACCTTTGAAGAAGTAATCATCATTATCTTATGCACAATTTACAATTTCGGAGTTGAAATGAGTTTAGAGGATTCAAATAAAATTGAATATGGTAAAATCGTTTTTCTTTTTCTTTTTATATCTGATTTGCGGACTATTGAAAATAATAATAATAATAATTTTTTTCATAATTAATGAATTTAATATGTCTACTTAGAGAATAAAAGATTTTACATGCAAATACTAAATTTAAAAATATTAAAAAAGGCGACTATATTGGCACTCACGTTAAATAAAGTACATGGATTATTTATAAAAAGACTAAAAAAGAACCTAGTAAACCCCTAATAAAAATTGAGAAAAGGACCCTTTTAACATCTTTCATTCTTATATAGCTTATTCTAATCACTATCTGACTCCTTTATCCTCTCCCTACTCCCTTTCTATTTTTCTTTTAATTTGTATTTTCTATTTGCACTATTAAAACTTGTTTCGGCATTGCATTTTTTTCCCCTCTCATTTTGTAGTAGCTAAACGATTATTCAAGAAGATTTAATAGTTAATTTAAGTTTTGGAATTCATCAATACTACAATAATAATGGTTGCGAACTTGATTAATAAAATTATTTTGAAAGAAAGTACAAATTTATATTGAAATATTTAAAAAGAGTTTTTATTTTCTTTAACAACTAATTTCTTTTCATAATTAGTTAAGAAACGTGTCTTCTTCTTTTTTTTAATTGAAAATTCATCTTCTGCTTGTATTTAAGTTTTTCTTGAATATTTTATAATTTCTATTCGGTTCTTTCCTATATTTATTTTAAATTTATTTTCGTCTTCAAATTAAATGTTTATTTTTTCTATTAGCTATTCTGGCTACCATTTACATTAGGGAAGTATGATCAAATAATAGTGAAAAGGCTATTTAATAATCCCTTATAAACAAAAAACAAGATCCTTTATAAGTATAAAAAGAATAACTGAAAAAAAANCTTAGTCCCAATGGATGGGATTTGGATATAGGGGCTAGAGCAACCTACAGGAGCTCTTGGAAGTTTATTTCTAGTTGTACGAATGGGTTTCTCAAGCATGTCAAGTTCAAGGTAGGCAACGAGCTTATGGTCCGCTATTAGGAAGATGTCTGGGCAGGTGACTACACTTTGACAGATCAATTTCCTCTCCTATACAGACTGGCTAACTCTAAAGATGCTACAATTTGGTCCGTAAGAACTTCAGAATAAGAATAATAATAATAATAATAATAATAATAATAATATGAATCTATAACATTTGTGCTTTATTTGGATTTGGGTTCTGAAATTGAAAGAGGAAGAGTGTGGGTTACTCTTACCGGATCATCATCATCAGAAGAAGAAGAGCATATTTAAAAGCTAAACCAAGCAACTATTATCAACATCATCTACATCTTCGTTTCTATTGCCATCGTCATCGCCATCTCCACAACAAAACCCTAATTACTCTTTGTTTCCCATCAAATTCAGATTTCTTAATACAAATACAATTATGATATTAAAGAAAATGATAAACAAAACAAACATAACAAATCTAATCTAATTTCTAAGGTTTCAAACAAAAACTAATTGAATTTGATGGTGGATCTCATCTCATCTTCAAACCCACCACGACCACACTTGGGAGAACTCTGAATTGATCTCAACAGACTCATCGCCCCCTCTCTCTCTCAAGCCTCGAGTCTTCAGTCTCCTCTCCTTTTAAACGAGATCAAGACGTTGCTTATTTTCTTCTTCTGATTTGCGGACTATTGAAAATAATAATAATAATAATTTTTTTCATAATTAATGAATTTAATATGTCTACTTAGAGAATAAAAGATTTTACATGCAAATACTAAATTTAAAAATATTAAAAAAGGCGACTATATTGGCACTCACGTTAAATAAAGTACATGGATTATTTATAAAAAGACTAAAAAAGAACCTAGTAAACCCCTAATAAAAATTGAGAAAAGGACCCTTTAACATCTTTCATTCTTATATAGCTTATTCTAATCACTATCTGACTCCTTTATCCTCTCCCTACTCCCTTTCTATTTTTCTTTTAATTTGTATTTTCTATTTGCACTATTAAAACTTGTTTCGGCGTTGCATTTTTTTCCCCTCTCATTTTGTAGTAGCTAAACGATTATTCAAGAAGATTTAATAGTTAATTTAAGTTTTGGAATTCATCAATACTACAATAATAATGGTTGCGAACTTTGATTAATAAAATTATTTTGAAAGAAAGTACAAATTTATATTGAAATATTTAAAAAGAGTTTTTATTTTCTTTAACAACTAATTTCTTTTCATAATTAGTTAAGAAACGTGTCTTCTTCTTTTTTTTAATTGAAAATTCATCTTCTGCTTGTATTTAAGTTTTTCTTGAATATTTTATAATTTCTATTCGGTTCTTTCCTATATTTATTTTAAATTTATTTTCGTCTTCAAATTAAATGTTTATTTTTTCTATTAGCTATTCTGGCTACCATTTACATTAGGGAAGTATGATCAAATAATAGTGAAAAGGCTATTTAATAATCCCTTATAAACAAAAAACAAGATCCTTTATAAGTATAAAAAGAATAACTGAAAAAAAATAAAAAATGAAGTGAAAAAGAAGGAACGATAAAGATTAGTGTTGCATGAACTAGAAGATCAGGAAAATATATATAACAAAAAAAGGGTCTGTTGTCAATTTATGAGATTTTATTAGGTTTTCTTTTTTTCAGTCTTTTGGTGGATAATAGGGTGCTTTTATTAGATTTTCATTTTTTAGCATTTTTTTTGTAGATAATAGGATGCCTTTATTTCATTTTTCTTTCATTTCTGATTGGTGGAATATTATTAATAGTATTTCGTCAACAATTAATGTATTTAATACGATTGTCTTAGGAATATTAAACTTCCTTTTTTTTTAATAAAAAGTTTCTAATTAAGAATCAATGAGCTGAATCTTAAATTAAGATTCTATTTAAATAAATAAAAAATATATTAAAAAAATACCATGTCAGTAGGTCACTAATAAGTTATCCATTTAAATATGTATTTAATGAGATTTATAAGTCCAAAGCTAATTAGTTATCATAAATATTGTTGGCCAACTACCCAATTGATTAGAACAGTCTGATTTTCATCCAACGGATAACATAACAATAACCACCAATAGATAAATATTACAGTAACTATTGAAACTTCACTTATCTCTAGTAATAATATACTAATTATTATGTACAATATATGTAGCACGCATTTATGACAATTTCACACCAAGTGTAGAAATGTCGAGACATATCTCATTATGCACAAAAATATATAAGCAACAATTTTTTTGGGATATTATTGCAAGCGTGGGTGGTAGTGGAGCTAATTGAATAATTGATCGAACCACTAGTCTAATATTGTCTTGGTGCCTCATTTTTTCTGTGTGGAAAAACTCCTCCTTAACACTCACAGTTAATGATATTACAAGAATAACTACTGTTAAATCCACCACTCAAGAGTACTCAATAGAATTTTAGTAGAGAGAGGGGAGAAGTCAAAAAAATTGAAAAATCCCAAATAGGCTAACTTTTTTTTGAAAAATTTTCTAATTTATTTAGTATTTTTTAAAGTTTGTTTAGAAAAATTCCACATACAAAATTTATTTTGAAAAATATCACTTTATAATTATTGTTTTATATATTTTTATAATCAAAATTGAACTTCTCTAAGGTACTTGAGGTAACGAGCTAGGTTATCTTAAGTAATTCAGCTAGTTACCTCAAGTAACCCACCCTTGTGTTGGTCAAAATAGGATACACTCAATAAAACAAAATCCAAAAAAGTAAAAGGCCTTGATTATGTTCAAGCCTATTTCTAAACTGGGTCAACAACATACTCAGACTGAGCCTTTGTAACTCTGGCTAGCTTAGGCTTGGTCAAAACTAATATGATAGTAAATCTCACAGAAAGTGGAACAAAATCATTGCTATCCCTTCGCTCAAACACTGCATTTATCATAAAAATGGAACAAACCTCCGCCTGTCAACTTAATAGTATTCTTGAGACCAAGTCAAACTCTACTTCTGGAGCCTAACAGGGAAAAGCATTCATGTCCTCGACTAAACTCAAAATTGTGTGGGATATTTCAGATATCCCAAAATTGAATGAGAAAGATATGGGGCTCACAGTCGTCTCCCTATAAATAACTTGACCTCTTTAAAAGGAGGGACATTGTAGTCTGGCTAGCCCTTATACTCTGTCAGACTCTCTCTCCCTATATTACCTAAAACTCTCTGTATCTTGCAAGCCCTTAAGTTCTCAGGCAGTTGAGCTTCGGTCCAACAATCAAGCTACAAACCTCTACTTTCACCCTGCCATTTCTCTTTACTATTGCTATCTTTTATTTTCACTTTTATTTTTTTTTTCTATCTCGTGTTCTGATTTCTGATTTGACCATTAGAGTTTCTTTGGCCGATACCACTCTAGTGTCTTAGAAGTGCTCTTATAGCCTTTTATTTTTGCAGGTTGTTAGGCCATCTCCAACCCATAAAGCTAAAGTAGTGAAACTTTTACACCAAAATGGTGTAACTTTCACATCATTTCATAAGTTGAACTCCAACCCATTACACCAAAAATTACACTAAAAAGAGTATTTCCTTTCTATTCTTTATCTTTTTAGTCCTTAAACAATTAATTTATTTTACAAACTACTACATCTATATATTACTTGACACAATATTGCAAATTATTGGAAAAAATATTCTAATAAATTAACAATACTAAAAATTAATAAATTACTTTTAATTATTGGAAACTTAGTTATATTGTTATTGTTTTAGTTTATGTTGTATTTGCTAAAATGTTGTTGGAATTTTAATTTATCTTGGCATTTAGTGTTAATTTTCTGCATATTATGAAGTTTTTAGATCATGGATTTTAATGAGTAATTATATTTTAATATTTATTGATACTTGTATCACTTAGTCAAATTAAATTAATTATAAAATAAATTAAATCATTATAGATAATAAAAGTTAATAAAAAAGGATATATTGGGAATAAATTTGTAGGAAGTTATAAAGGTGGGGGCTATTGGGAAAATAAAAAAATTTGAATAATATTACACCAAATTTAGTGTAATAAAATTTGATGTAATGACTATCTATTCATTACACCAAATTTGGTGTAAAAAATAGTGTTGCATTCGAGATGGTTTTTAACACCAAAATGGTGTTTTACACCAAATTGGTGCAAGGTTGAAGATGCCCTTAGTGATCCTAAAGATTTCGTAATTATAGATTCATCTGTCTACATCCCAAGTAGTAAAAGTGACATCTTTCTACATATTTTTAGCAATATATTCTAAATAAATCTGAGATTTCCCAAATAATTTGACCATTCGGGAGTTTGCATTTTTTTTTCTTGAAATTTTACCACCAGATTTATTTAAAAAAAATCATATTAAAGTTTATTTAAAAAATGAGAAGAGGGTATGGGTAGGACTAATTTGGGCCAAAATGACTTTTTTGTGCATTTTTTTTATAAATATGACAGTTTTAAGAGTGTCAAAAATTTTTTGACCTATGGTCAAGAGCTTCTTGATCAGGAAAAATTTCTAAATAATGTTAATTTTTTAAAAAATGCACAAAAAAGTTGTTTTGGCTAAAGTTAGTCCTATCCATGTCATTTTCTCTTTAAAAAAAATGACAAATAGAAAAATATCACTTTTGTCTTCAAAAGGAAATTTTCAAAGGTACTGAAGGTAATCAGTTGAGTTACCTGAGATAACCAATTTAGTTATTTGGGGTAACTAGATTGGTGACCTCTTATATCTTACCAATTAGTTAAAAGTAATATTTTTCTAAATATTTTCAAAAATATTCTTTTAAATAAATCTGAAAATTTTCAAAATATTTTGACCATTTAGGATTTTTCTTTTTTTTTTTTTTGAACTTTTGTGGTATAAAATCAAATTTCTTCTTAGTATATCAATTTTCATGTTATTCTGTGTTAATATATCATTTTTATAATAAGTTTATCAATATATAAATTCTTTTCATAAATTGATATAAATTTTAGAAAATTACATTTTAACATTTTTTATTAACTCGGCCATTTCACATTTTTTAAAATAAATTCAACCATTGTTTTAATAATGTTCGAAATATAGCCATTTTAAAACTTGAACCTAAAATTCAATCATTCGGCTAAGAAGCTGTTTTATTTGAATTCCTAGATCTTGTAATGTTGTGGCAGACTACCTTTCACATACAGCTTGAGAAAACTAGGTGAATGATCAATTTTTTAAATTAGTTTAAGTATATGTCCATGTTTCAAAAGTTATATCTAAATTTTTATTTCTTTTAAAGTTTAGTTGTGGAATTATGTTATATTTCTATTTTTATCATTAACCGAATTAGACATTCAACTACAAACTTTTAAACTTGGTCATATACTAAGTTTTTAAACTTGGTCATATACTAAGTTTTAGGCCAAAAAATAGTCAAATAACTAGTCAGCCCTTGCAGCTTTGCTTTTGGGCCCATAGCTCTAATATGCACACCTTTTTCTAAATAGCAATTTTTAGAGGATATATATATATTTATGTAATTTAGCAATTGATCATTTAAACCATTTAGAAACTTGGCTGTTTTTGTCTAGAAAATAAAATTTATTAAAACTCAAATATTATGAAAATGTGAGAAATAAAAGAGCGAAAATTGGAATTTCACAATAAATTTACCAACAAACTTATAGCTAAAAATATTTGTAAGAATACAACTCAAAATCGAAATTGACTCTAAATCTAATTTCCCTCTTAGGGATGCTCCTTCCTAGCCCCTATGTAGTACCACTATTTTGAATGACAGCCTTTAAATGAATCCATGAACGAGTAATCATAGTAATGTCCTTTCTATACAAATATAGTAAAAGTTGCTATAAAACTAGAACTAACCACTAAAGTGCCACTCAGCCTAATTTGCTTTGTTTCAATGGGCCCAAAATTGAGCCATTTTGCTAAAAGCCCCGATAAATAACCATGAGAATCTACTCCGTGTTTGCTTCTTGCGCTCCTGGCCTAGTAAGGGCATGTGTGCTCATATTCATGGTCTCAGCTTATTCATATTTCCAAGCGAAATTTAGACCAAGTACCCGTTTTGATAACTTAATTTCATAAATACCCGTTTTTAATTTTTCTTTCAAAAATATCTATTTTTATAATATACATTTCGTATACAAAATATTAGTAGTATATATTTATAATGTAAATTTTTACCTATGCAGTAATATATACATTTATAATGCCAATTTTTAGTATAATTTTTATTTATGAAATGTATACCACGGTATACAATTGATGTACTGTGGCTTATATTTCATATATTAAACACTGGTGGTCTACATTTCTAACAAAATGAGTATTTCATGAAATAAAAATAAAAAATTGGTATTAATGAAAATATAATTTTAAAAATGAGTATTTATGAACTTTTCCCTATACCGTAGCACACTACACCCCAAAAGAAAAAGAATATTTATAAGAAATAACCCTTTTTTTAAGATGATTTTAAAAAATGACCGTTTTTAGACCTATTTAATAAATGACTATTTTATTATTTTATTTTGATAAATGACTATTTTTAAGTTGATCTATTTTTTTATAAAGTAAATCAATTTTTTTAAAAAGTAAATCAATTTTTTATAAAATAAATCAATTTTTTTAAAAAATAAATCAATATATTTTGATATAATAAATATTAAAAATAATTATTTTAAAACTATTTTCAAAATTCGATCATTTTTTAACAATGTTTGAAAAACAACCATTTTGTAAACATTGATCGAAAATTAAGCTATTTGGCTAAAAAGCCCAAAGAAAAATAAAAAAAAGAAGAAAAGTTTTTTTTTTTCTGATGGAAAGAAAAGGCTTTTATGAATGACTGATCACCATAATCTGCATCAGAATGACATCATACAAAGCCATAACTACATCATTCGAGCAATTAGAGATTAAATATTGATCCTAAATTAATGAATATTATATATTTTTTTCTTTTCAGGAAATCCTAAATCAATAATTTGATGAGTGTTCGTGCAACTTGACCAATTTCACAAAATAAACCCACTAATTATCAACCCATTTTTTAACACTAATCAAGTACACAATACTAATATATATATATATATGTATATATATATAGAGAGAGAGAGATAGCAAACAAGTAAAAGTGGAGGAAAGCTAGGGTAATTTTCCACATAGGGAAGTAATAAAGAACTAGTTGCCAACAAGGTCGTTGCCTGCCACTAAAAACAAAACCTTAATTATGTCTTTTCCGTTTTTAGTCAAGTTTTATTTCTATTTTTTTTCTATATAATAATATACGTAAATTAGTGTGAAACGCGCAAGATCACGTGAATAATGGGGCGGTAGTAGATCAAACACGCATATATGTATGGCGTTGAATTCCTGATCAAGACTCAAGATAATTAAGCGTCGTCCATGCATTCGTGTTGAATATAAATCNATGGAAAGAAAAGGCTTTTATGAATGACTGATCACCATAATCTGCATCAGAATGACATCATACAAAGCCATAACTACATCATTCGAGCAATTAGATATTAAATATTGATTCTAAATTAATGGATAATATATATTTTTTTCTTTTAAGGAAATTCTAAATCAATAATTTGATGAGTGTTCGTGCAACTTGACCAATTTCACAAAATAAACCTACTAATTATCAACCCATTTTCAACACTAATCAAGTACACAATACTAATATATATATGTATATATATATAGAGAGAGAGAGAGAGAGAGAGAGCAAACAAGTAAAAGTGGAGGAAAGCTAGGGCAATTTTCCACATAGGGAAGTAATAAAGAACTAGTTGCCAACAAGGTCGTTGCCTGCCACTAAAAACAAAACCTTAATTATGTCTTTTCTGTTTTTAGTCAAGTTTTATTTCTGTTTTTTTCTATATAATAATATACGTAAATTAGTGTGAAACGCGCAAGATCACGTGAATAATGGGGCGGTAGTAGATCAAACACGCATATATGCATGGCGTTGAATTCCTGATCAACACTCAAGATAATTAAGCGTCGTCCATGCATTCGTGTTGAATATAAATCGTAAAATGATAAACTATGCCTTGCTAAGTCAGTTTTTTCCTGCTTCACTTTATAAGGAGAGACTAGAGAGGTGGGGTTTCCCGAAAAGAAAAAGAGTTTACTTTAGAAATCCTACCAACCCCAATGATCAAATATATTGCACGTAAAAATTCGATATACAAACTATATTAAAAGGGTTTTGTGGCTTGAAACGGTGACCCCAGAAGGCTTTTTTTTTTTAACTTTTTAGACTCTTGGATTTCTACTGCTGGAGGGGCGAAAATTCCTCCCACCTAGGAGCATTTTTTTAGCCATTAGATCAAAAATTGTGCGATATTTTTTATCAATTTGCTTATCCTAGAAACATAGCACATAATTATTAGCTCTTTGTTTTTTTATTTTTCTTAAAGAAAACTATGATATTTTTCTATGACACGCCCGAGAGCAATAGCACACCTTTTTTCCCCCTATAATATAATAAAGATTTTTCTGAAAGTAAAAGAATCCTAAAACAAATTAATTTTAACTTGGAATTTAATTTGAGAAGTTGGCCAAAATCTACAGGGATATCCAAACATGGTATTTAAGCGGATTT
>JXTC01000042.1:396789-415501 GCA_002914845.1 Trema orientale | reverse complement strand
GCCAGCTTACGTGCTTGTTCAACTCGTTGGAGCAACCCTAGCAAACGGTACCCTTCGGCTATTATTTTTAGATGGCAACCACGACCGCTTCGTCGAAACAATTCCTTCTGGCTCTGACTTGCAGGCTTTTATCGTTGAGTTTATCATCACATTTTATCTAATGTTCGTTGTTTGCGGTGTTGCCACTGATAACAGAGCGGTACTAATTTGTTTTTCCTTCATTCTAATTTACATGCAGAAAAAATTTTATATCATATTTGAGAATATTATCTTCGAAATTTATAATTAATTTGCTCCATATTGTCTTCCTAAGTGTCTGTTAAAACTTTTTTTAAAAAAAACATATAACGTGGGACAGTGATAGGATTTTTTTTTAATCTTATCTGTATTATTTGACAATATGAATGGTATCTCACAAGGGCTATTTTTAATTATTTGTTTTTTTCTAATGCAGATCAGAGAACTAACTTGCAATTGGATCGACAATTTTTCTCAACGTGATATTTTCAGGGTATAGATAATTAACTTATTACATACAATATTTGGCAAATAAATTAACCAATTTTTATATAGTTGAGAAAATATAATACTAAATACTTCGGATGCACTTTTGCTTCTTACAAGCAAAAGTCTTGGTGCCTACGGGACTTCCCACATGGTTGCCTACACCTTAACACGAAACTAAAAAATATTATGGAATTTGACTTATAGTTAGACGCCACATATCCACAGGTCAATTTTGAAACTCATATATTAAAATATATATGTAAAGACACACGCAATTTACATAACAATTTTTGACTAATCGAGAAATTTTAATGATTTCGATAATCACACGTAAAGGAGGTTTTTAACATTATTTTTCTAATTTTGAATTCCAATATTTTACGTATGCGCAGGCCGATTTCGGGGTCATCCATGAATCCAGCAAGAAGCTTGGCGTCTGCAATTGTGTGGAACAGGTACAGCAGTGTATGGATTTATCTTACAGCACCGGTGCTTGGGGCTACGTTTGGGGCATGGGCATACAGCTTGATCAGGCTTAACGACAAGTCAGTGCGTGAAATCACCAAGAGTGGCTCTTTCCTAAAAGGATTTGGACGTAACTAAATACAACTCCTACAAAATTATCGTCAAAGAGAGACAGATATATCAAACGATATTTATATTTTAGGATGGTCTCTTACTACAAGAGTAGAGTTTGTGTGGTCGAAGAAGCAAAAGTATATCTTTAGAATATGTATTTTATTTGTTTGAATTTCCTAAAAGCCTGTTTGACATGTTGCCATATTGTATTATAAATAGTTTTATTTTGGATATTTTATTCTATATGATCATTGTATTATTAATTTGATTGGTAATTGTATTTTGTACTGTACTATGAGTTAGAATTGAATAAGAGCTTATATTTTGCCCATTATATTCAGCATTGATGGTCATGTTATGACCCAAAACCCGGGTCAGTGGCAAAAGGGAAATTTCACTAAGATAAAAAATTCTTTAATTTGTTTTAAAAAGGTCTTAAAAATTTCAATTTTATAAACCGTCCATTTAAATAAGGTATTTAGAATTTCATTCCGTGAACCTCTCCCACAGTTCATGTACACCATTAAACATAGATCGAATAATAACTGAAAAATATAAATCAAGTTTAAGTCCAAACATTATCATCATCCACAACAAATATCTACTAAATGGCATACATAAGTTCACACACATAATTGAAAATAGTAATCCTGGTTTAATGCTAAGACAAAATCCAAATAATCCAAACAACGCACAATACTAAACTTATAGCATTACCAAGACAACAAACTACAGTCAAAATGGCCTCTTAATCCTCTTGGTGACTAAGGTCATATTGAACACCACCTGACAAAGGAAAGTAGGGGAGGATGAGCATAAAATGCACAGTAAAAAAACAGTTATCTCAATAGAAAATATTTTAATAGTAAATTCCTGCATGGTTAGTTTAAATTCAAAACATACATATATAATAGTCCAAAATCGGCAATCCATATATATATATAAAATAGTATAATCAAAACTATTCAATTCATATGCACATGACACAAATCAACCCATATCCATAAGCTCATATCCTCTCATTTGTGGAAACTCAGGATGATGGTACTAAGTGTACCTAATAGCCTACCTGATATCTAAGCCCATACCCGAAGGGAATACCCATGTATCGCCTACCAAACTTTGGGGGAGAGGGAGGGGGAGGGGGGAGGGAAACCGAATTGTCTATACCTGCTAAATAGGGAAGTAATCAGAAGAAATGAACCCCGCGTGAGTTTACGGATTCTATACCAATGGTGGAATATGCAGCGCTACATTATAAACCTACGATGTTAATACGGTACTCATGTATAATCCTATGGTACGTGTAATATAGAACTGTAGTATGAAAACTATCGTATTCTGGTTTTTCAATAAAATAACCATACTAAGTTTTATTGAAAAATGAGCAGCATAACGGCCCTATTTTTGATATACCCAAAAATAACCTATACTTAGAAAAGTCCCAGAGCAATACAATATATATCATACTATCAAATTCCATCACAGATGTCCAAAATAGTTCAAAAGTCACGTTTGTCATTATATGTTGCAGAATGTAATATTTATTCGAAAACAATATAAAACAGAGGTAACCGAATATCTACCTCACTTAGAATAGTGATACAATACTATTAGAACCTCAAGGTATCGTTGGACGATCACTTGGAGGGTCGGGAATTAATCCCAAGCCCTCGATCATTTTCTTGTGAAAATCAACTTCTAAATGGAGCTTTAAATCTACAAATGGACTTCTTCACTGAATTCTTAGTACTTAAAATAGCTAGGTTAGACATATAACTTGTTCAATTCGTGTCCAGTCTGAAATCGGACCAGTGGCATGCAAAACGAGGTAAATCTTACTCATCCGATTTCGTTTTAGATGTCAATCACCATACATAGTCAATATATATATATCAATCTTCTCCATTTCGAGATTACATCTCAAAAATGACATCAAAAACACATTTAACGATCCGATCAAAAAGTCAAACTCAAGCTCAAAACACTAAAAAATGACAACTTTCAAACCGGACAAAATGAAGTCACGATATAGATACCTGGAGATTTCTCTTGATGATATGAATCCTACGAGCCCAAGAATGCGACTTGAAATGGTCCAAAATGACGCCGAAAATTCAAATAACCTCGTGGCAACTTGTCTTCTCTGGTGAGGTCGAGCTTCTCTAGCAGCTTCTACAAGTCGGCGTCAGTCCTGGGGTGGCGCAGGGAGGCCTCGCTGGCGGTCCTCGCGGCTGGATGGTGGCCCGACGAGCTTCGGCTCCCTTGGGCTGCTTCGGCCAAAATGCGAGAGAGAGAGTGTTCAGAGAGATTGAGCGAGTAAGAGAGAGAAAGTGAGGGAAAAGAGGAGGTCCACGTGACTAGTTATAGGATTGTACAATTTTTCAAAAATTATACAGTGGTCCCCTATTTTTCAAAACTCTTTCAATCTAGTCCTTAGAAATTAGAATTTAGTCCATGTTTCTAAAGAAATTTTGCAAATAAATAACTCTCTTATTTAATGGGAAATTAATAAAATTCCCACTTGACCCTCTTAAAATCCGGGTTTTTTTATAGGTCATGCTTGTGACTTGTGCCTTTACTATATTTAGTGAGGTCTCATGTGCTATGTACATGAGTGATATATATATACATACATATATATATATATATAAATATGCATGGCACTTGTAGTGTTGTAATTTGTATTTTATTTTTGATTGGTAAGTATGTATTGCAAAGAAATAAAATAGAGAAAGATAAAACGATGCATTTTATATAATAGAAAACATTAGTTAAAATTACAGAATAGTATTTCGTTCCATGAGTTATGCCACACATTGATATACTTCACAAGGTAGCTATTCAGTATTTTCTTCTCATTTGGTAATATTTCCAAATACAGAGTCAGCCAATGTTTTTATAAATTAGTGGAAACTTTCTCCCTTCACCATTAAGTATGTAAGTCCATGAAATTGCATTATATGAAAATTTGCTATTAACTCAATATCTCTATATTTTGGAAACAATTTGTTTTTTACGTGATTATTCTTAATATGGTTCATATTATGAGTGTCCATAGCTAAATGGAGTGAATGAGGAATCAATTTCTTTATTCACCTTATATATTTTCTATATTTGGTTGATTCTTTCTTTATATTTAAGAATTAATGACGGATTTTCTAATTAATATTTTCTTAGCAAGTTTTCTGCATTAAAGATAGGATTTTATGGATGTTTATCTTTAATATTGATTTTTTTTTTCCTTTTATATTTAGATTTGTAGTAATTTTGAAATTCTTATTTTGTTGCAACAGAATCAGACCTTTTAGGAAATTTCCTAATTTTATGAAAATAGATGAGTTTAATACATGAATCTTTTCCTTAAATGTTCTTGAGTATAGTCTAATTATTTAACTGATGTAAATGAAGATTTTCAGCTTTTCAAAATGTGTTCAATCTTTCTATTAAAGTTGAATATATTTCTATCATAACACAATCTCTGTTGCAACAGAAGACAGTTTTTGAAAAAAAAAATCCTGATTCGTTTCCTTAATCATTTCGAATAAGTTTTTATTGTAGATTTCTCATGAATGCTTATTGGAAATTCAACTTCTATAAGTATTTAATCACTTAGAATTACAATTCACTTGTAAAAGAAGAGCTTTATGTTTTTTAGACTTATATCGGAAATACGTGTGTTTTATGAGCAACATCTGAATGTGAGTGTTCTTTGAGAGGAAGAACTCAATATATTCAGGAAAAGATCGACCTAGAGCCTTGAAAGGAGTTTAAAAATGAAGAATCAACGAAGTCGAGGAGATCTCACTAAAAAATTGGTGGAGTAAATTCAAAAAATTGTAACAATTGAATAAAGGGAGTTTTTCTTTATCTATGTTAATAAGTGTTCATTTGACACTTTAACTAATCTATTTAATCTCTAGGTGTGGTTTCATAGAACAGGAGTAGACTAAGCTATATTAAAAATCTCGATGTCTCATTTTTACATTTTTTTTAATTCGAACATAATCTATCAATGTTGCACTAAATTAAGCAATTGGTAAATATTTAATGAACATAATAAACTAATTAATTATTTAGTAATACTTAATAAGCAGATCTTTCAAAGTATCAGAGTGTCATTACGACATTCTATTGGATCTAAACTATGATTATGAGCTTCTTAGCTATAAATATTGAAAGATTATAATATATATATTCTTCTTTTATATAGATATATAAGTCTATAATCCAGTTGGTATTTTTTTTTACCTGTATATAGATATTGTTTTAGCCGTTGGATCAATTATCTAACGGTTACTATAATTTGAGTAATTGAAAAAAAAAAAAAAGAAATACACATTATTTAATATTTTTCTTTCTTTACCTAATACCATGAAAAAATGTGCATGATAAATTTTAATTGGGTAAAATAATACCTATAGATAGGTAAAGAAAAACATACCTACTAGATTGGTGCCCATATATATTAATCTTTGTTTTTTCTCAAAGCAACAGGATGCCCAATATTTAGCCTTTAGCCTCTTACTTTTTTCCCCTCTAACTGGTCTTTGGGGTGACTTGGAAAGCTTGAGTAATTTGATCGTTCATTATTGTCAAGCGATGTACATTAATAAAAAAACAAAATAATATTGAATTTAAATACTTTATTTGAATCATTTTTCACTGGCTTTAAGCTCATTATCATACAGAAGAATAGATACGTGAATCTATTGATATTGACCAGAGATGCCAACTTTCTAGAAAATAGATAAGTATTTCTTAAATAAGAGTGTTCAAAATAACTGACAAAGCATGAAAATTGACCAATCTAAACTAAATAGTTTGGTTTTTTTGGAAAGTTAGTTGGATATGATTGGTTTGGAAAACACATTTCATTGGTCATTTTGGCTATCGCTTTTATGGTGTAAAACTATAAAATGTACGTAAAATCGAATAAATAAAACCAATTGATAATATTATAAATATGGTTGCCAATTTAGTAGGTATTTTTTTTTACCTATGTGTAGATATTTTTTTTAACCGTTGGATCATCATCTAATGGTATTCTAACGGCTATAATGAGGTGCATGAAAAGATGTGTATCATTAATGCTATTTCTCTCTTACTTTTTACTATAAAAAAATGTACATGATAAATTTTCATTGGCCAAATTGATACCTATGCATAGGTGAAAAAAAAAATACCTACTGGAATGGTGCCCATTTGTACATGTTTTTCTTCCTTATATCTTTAGTCTTCATCATTGCCATAAATTATTGTGGTGGTCATCTTTTTTTTTTTTTAAAAAAAAAAAATTACTCAGTTTTTCTATTTTTCCCATGAATTGCCAACATCTGTGACTGAATTAAAATCGCAATATAAATCAAAAAAAAGATAGATGTTATAGTAAGTTAAATTTATATGCATGTAAATATAAATTTATATGCATGTAAATACAAATCAAATAAGAAATTCTATTAGTTCATCCAGCCACACTCTTCACAAACCTCAAAATATTAGCAATAATATCATCTTTGTGATGGTGAGAATATTGATAAATATCATCTTCACCATCATTTTCAATTTCAATAATTACACATTAAGCAATTGATGATATTGCTTATTGTAGTTTAACTCTCAATTATATGAGCCTAAATATATACTTTTCGGAATGGGGTTTTCAAGCGAGAAAAATACACTAAATGACTCCAAAAGAAAATGCCCACTTACAAATTCTTATGTCAATGAGCACTTTTTTGCTTAAAAAGAGTGCGAGCATAATTTGTGATTAACACATTGGGAGAATGAACTCTATGCAATTTCTCTCAAGTTGAGTTTTTCATTAACTTTACCAAAAGTTTGGAATATAGTTCTCTCCCTTATTCTCTCATATAATCAAAAGTTTGGAATATACATGGCCCAATCAAAACTAAACTCTTATAATCATATTTTCCAACCCAAACACATTGTATTAACATTCTCCTAGGCATTTTATTAAATACATTGTATGCATATCATATCTTTCTCAAACTTAAACTTTCACTGTAACACCCCATATCTTAATCATATCAATATATAGGTCAAGCTAGGAAGTATTATTCTTTATTGCATCATAATTTTAGTTTTGATAAAAAGGTGGACAAATTCAAACTTTTTTTCTAATTTCTAAAACGAAAGAAGCTGTGTGGTATTACTTTTTTATTTTAGTGTCTTTACAAAATATACAAGCAAAAAGTATATCAGTTTATCTTGCCATCAGTAGTAATATTTACAGCACATCAAAATATTCAAATATAAAAATATCGCCCATAAGTCAAGCTCGTCTACATCTATATGATCATAGCGATAAGAAAGCGTGCTAGCCAACCAGCAACTCTGTATATTATATATCTCCTCACCTGCATCACAGGAACTAAATGAGCTAATGCTCAGTAAGTAAAGATCATGCATACTCGTGAACATGTTTCATGCATAAACTTTATTGAAATTCCCATGCACTCTTTCTTTTATAACTTTTTATTTTAGTGCACTCTTTCTTTTATAACTTTTTATTTTAATGCACTTTTCTTAGAAAATGTTTCTTTATAGGGCCCTTGAGTACACTACAAAACCGCGATAGTCAGTAGGCCGTGCCCACCTATGTAGGAAGGAAACACAATGCAAACTATACCTACCCAACGTAGACTGACTTGATAATGCATCTCACATAACTTATAGTACAATATTCAGTCCTAGCAGTCGGTAAGCTATGTCCACCTATGCGGGAAGAATGCCTGTGTAAACCATATCTACCCAATGCAGGCGGAGTAAACAATGTATTTAACACATATCTCGTAAAATCAGTACAATGGTACTACTTTAAATCCAATGCGTGAAAAACTTTACTTCTTTGAAAATCATGCTTAAATGATCATGTCATGCTTATGTCTTTCATGAAATTATAATAACTAAAGAATAATATATAATTAATATAATACACATAATCATGTAGAAAAATATCTGGTATTTACTAGTATCCTTGTGAAGCAGTTAAAATAAATCTTTACTTACTTTATGCCTAGTAGAAAAGATAGTGAAAAGGGTCAGTATCCTCTGTGGCAAGGTGTGCAGAAGACCTGATATCAATTTTATTACTAGAATGATCACTACAATGTAAAATGCTTAAAGAAAATGACAACAAAAATGAAATTAAAACTTTCACAAAATCAGGAAACTTAATCACAATATGACCCGAAAATGTACAAGTAACATGAGGTACGTAATAGCCAATGATTAGCATTGAAAACTGATTAAAATCATTAAAACATGACTGCTGGTTTCTTAGTACAAAAATGATCCAAAATGGTACATAATTTCGTAAAAACTAGTCCATTTGCTTCCAAATGGTACCATTTAATTTTATAAATATTTTGACAGTAACTCTTCTATTTTTTAAGACATTCCCATATCTTTTAAATCATGGTTTAGACCTGCATAAAAATTGATAAGCTAATTCCCAATACACATCAAAGAGGATCATTTAAAACAACATAAGTGTACTTGAATTCCTTTTGGTTTAGACAAAGCTTTTATACTTATATATCATCACAACTAGCAAGTAAATAGATGTAATAGACATAAAAGGATCAATGTATTGCACATTCCAAGTAAAGAAATCAAATTACAAGTGCAGATAACTTATTCCAACAATGAAAATACTTAAATCTACAAATAGCAAATCTTGGGGCTTTAAGTCTAACTTTAATCCTCCACTTAAATTCTATGTTTTCAGCAATATATAAGGTTTCCTAGAACCTTTGTTCATCAAATAAAAGCTTTGATTTAAGAGTTAAAGCAAAAGAAATAAATTACTAATTCTAAATTCTACAAAAAACTCACCTTGACAAGTTTAAACTTTTGTTGAAGCTCTTATCTTCTACTTTCACAAAACTGATTTCTAAGGCTTAGAAATAAATTTTAGGACTCAAGAGGACTTGGAAAAACTCTTACTTAAGTCACAGTAAGTGGAGAATTTCGATTAGAAAACAATACTAAAGAAGAAGAACTAATAGACTTAATTAAAAAACACACAAGAGGTAATATACTGACACTGATGATTTCTAATTGGTTCCTCAATACTCACATAATAAGATAACCTAAAGAAAAGTGCAAATATTATAGGTATTAAGAATAACTCAAGAGCATATCCCATCTCAGATCGAATTTCCCGCGTGTATGTGTGTGTAAATGCCATTCTCCTATCATTGTGTCAAATCCTGATAAGTTTATGCAAACATATATTAAGCACAAAATCTCAAAGGTAACAGTCAAGTTCCATAAGTTTGCTTATCAAATCTATCTCCACTAATGTAGATAAAAGCAACACCAAGGATCAAAAAGTCTTCATTAAGGCTGTAATATTGGCTTAGGTGAAGGTATGATGATTTAGGTAAAGTGAGCTCAAATCACCATTAAGTATCTTAACTCCGGGACTTATGTAGAGCTATTTTTTCATACACCAAGTAAAACACCACTAACTCACAATTTTTCTTTCTTCCATCAACACTTAGCCTAACATTTATTTCATTTATTTTTTTTTTAATTTTTTTTTTTGTTTTTGTTGAGTTGCACACCCCAAAACTTGTTTCTTTCTTTTATGAACAATTGTATAACTATTTTTTTTTTTCAATTTCACTCCAACATCCGCCCATAATGTAGCATAGCTCAAAATACTTCAATAAAAACAATCAATATACTTAAGGGATAAAGGTTGAATGATTTTATTTTAGGTTAAGCTAATGTGTATGTGGTTGAAAAAGAAAAGACTTTACACTCAGAATGGGTATACTAGGGATAAAATATATCATGGTTAGCTTAAAAGCCTCTAACGGTCTAAAGATTACCTAAATCCTTTTTTTGGTGAATTGCTATCTAGGATTTTGCCTCAATAGATTATCAAGCAAATTCTAACATTTGTGAGATATCAAAATGTCATATTCACATAAACATTCTCTAGATTCACACACAAATTAAAGATCAAGGCATTATGCTCAAATATAACTTTCATAATCAAAATAGAACTAACACAAGAATTATCCATAAGATTAAGCCAATATCCATATGTTTTAATAAGTTATGCACCAATTCATCCAAGGTTCTTATCATTGGAACACAGTAATTATCAAAGAAAGCACAAAATACCTCTAATTATTCAAATACATAATCACACAACTAAGAAAATAAACACACAATAACAAACAATCAAACACTAGTACAATCCAACAAAGTTTATTCCCTCCACCAAATTTAGCATGCAAAATATTGGAAAATTAAAGAATAAAAGAATGAGTTTAGGGATACTCCTCTTGTTGACATATAGCTATGAAGCTTGATCTCTTTGAAGTGACCAACTCCTTGGATTACTCAACACACCAAAATGAAAAGAAATACTTGGGTTGCCTCCCAAGAAGCGCTTGAATTAAAGGCTTCGGCTGACTTTTTTACTTGTGGCTCATCCACATGTTGAGACCAAATGAGGTCTATCCTTTATATTATCAATTGACCATCTTAATGCATGAATGTAATCTTTTGGGCTCCTATCTTGAGAATGCAACATATTCATAATTGGGAGAGGAGAAATAGTGAGAATGAATTACCAAAGGTCCACTTGAAGGAAATTATTGATTTAGTGGTTGTGAACAAAAAAAACTCCAGGGTATTCAATTCGAAGCTTTCTCATCAATGGTGACCTTAGGATTGGAGTTTCTTCAAAGAATGCCATGTTGATATTCATATGTTGCTCCACATCACTTTGTATGGTAGTATTTCTCCCATCTCCCTCCTTTTCTTAAAGCTCAAACATCGACTCATCATCATACAAACTACTACAAGTTGTAATGGTACAATATTTCTCCTTCGTAGTCAAATCGGTGTTGCTATGACAAGTGCCTTCGAGATGGTTGATGATTGTATCAAGATAGCCTATTTGGTATTCAAGATTTCGAATTGAGGCTTCTTACTCTTAGAGGAAAGCATCTATTCTTTTTGTATTTGTTGCATCATCATGTCTTCCAAGGATAGTTTTTCCTCTTGCTTGGGGAAGTATACGTCTATTCTTCTTATGTAGTGCTTAAGCACCTCCTTCAATAATGGCTTCTCTTCTTATATAGATGGTTAGTTTTCATGGTATGCTTCCCAACTCGGATTATAGAAATTTGAGTGCGGGTAATTTTGTTGCATATGGCCATTAGCAACAAAGTGTACCAGTTGCAAGTTTTATAGGCAGCCTTCCCTTAGGTGTCTTCCTCTACATAATTGGCAATTTACAAAGGGTCTTGGAAAGCTTGTGCACCTAAGACATCAATTCTCTTAGTCAACTTACTCATTTGAGCAGTCAACTCCATAATTTCGAGTTTTTTGTTTAATTCGCTCAATTGAGCGTTCAAAGCCATGAGAGATTCGTGCCATTGTTGATCGGTGTCCATTATATCTCCACATCCATAATAACCATAGTAGGCCATTGACAAGTACCTGAAATAAAAATAAATAAATAAATAAAATGTTTGAATTAAAGCTAAAATTGATTAGTATTAATATTAACACGAATTAGTATTTTAATCCCCGATAATGGCACCAAAAACTTATTGGTTGGAATGTGCAATTATAAATTATACTCACACACTTTCTTGCAAATGCATACGGTCACAAGTAATATAGATTTTGGAGTTATAGTATCGAACCCACAAGGATTGATTTCTAAATCAATGCAAAGTATATAAAATTGGTCAATCTTAACTTTATCCAAACAAACGTAATTTGATTGTAAAGAAATAAAATAAAGAAAACTAAACTATGATGCAAAATAAATGAAAGCAAGCAATAAGAAAAATATTTAGGTTTACTAATTTTCCAACCATTCTTTAAACACACAATATCCTAATTCTCCTCTTATATTAATTAATCCACTAGAGTTGTTAACCGAAAATTCGAATGTATTCACAAACTCCTTTCCAAGATATAAGTAAAATCACCTAGACAAGCTAATATGTTACTCCTAACATAAATTGACTAGATTCATTAAGTTTAGTTATTCTTACACAAAGGTTTCAGAAGTCACATAGGTATATTCCTATGCTATGCAAACTCACTCCACATTAGGTGATCTTATGTTATTCTATCTATATCCAAACCTAAATTTCCCTTCCTAAGTTCATAATGGTTTCACTCAACAATCTATTTAGTGATCAATTAAATAGAAACAATAAGTATAAAGTAAAACAAATAACTCAACAATAGATTTGATGAATGAAAGAGTAAATAGATAAATAAACATAAAATACTAGGTTAGTTCACATAGTGAAACTAGACAAAGAAATATTTAATTCGTAATATAAGTTAAGAACAATAACATTATAATCCAATGAATTCAAGAAATATTAATTCAAAGAGAGAAAAGTTTTAGAATTCTCCCTCTTTGAAGAGCTTGAAGGTATTCATAGAGGTTATCAATCTCCTCCTTTAAACTTGGTTCTTGCTCTCTTGAATCTTCCCTCAAAGATTTGCTCTCAATAATATTACTCTCTAAATATGGAAAATATAAAGAAAAACTCATAAAACAATAAAGAGAAAAATGGTATGAACAAAGAATAATGTTGATGTTGTAGAGAAAATCAAGAAATGGAGGATTAGAGCATATCTTCTTCTTCTTCTTCCTCTTCTTCTTCTCCTTCTATGGCTAGCTCTCTCTCTTTCTCTCTATCCTAATATGCCTCTTTCAACCCCAAAGATAGGGATTTAAAGAGGTGACTCTTGCAAACTTAAGGCAGGTCGAATCTGGACCCTTGGATCGTCAAAAAGTTGATCTCTGTTGTCAATTATTGACCCAGGATGCAGAGGGTGGTACCGCAGCACCATTTTTGGTGCTGCAATGCCAAAACTTTCCTAAAGTAGGTGCTGTGGCACCACTTTTGGTGCTGCAGCACCACTTTTCTGCTAGTTTAGTGTTGCGGCTTCCCGGATGTGCCATTTCTTCGTTTTAGCTCTGATTTGCCTCATTTTCGTTGTGTTACGATCGTATTGGATTCAACTTCGATCCTAATAGTTTGAAAAACCCATTTGTGAGGTACAAAGTCATCTTAATTCATATCAAACACCTTTATTTTATTTTCTTATATACACAAACACATAAAACGTCAAAACAATAAGAAAAACACATGAAACAACTTAATATAAACAAGAACATAGCAAAACTTGAGGCAAATTAGTACTAGATAACTCCAATTTTATGGAGTTAATAATCATAAAAACTAGCAAGTAATTAGATGTAATATACATAAATGGATCAATGTCTTACATATTCCAAATAAAGAAATTAAATTACAAGTGTAGACAACTTATTCCAACAATGAAAATACTTAAATCCACAAATAGCAAACTTTGGAGATTTAAGTCTAACTTTAATCTTCTACCTAAATTCTATGTTTCCAGCAATATATAAGGTTTCTTAGGGCTGTTGTTCATCAAATAAAAACTTTGATTTAAGAACTAAAGCAAAAGAAATAAATTACTAATTCTAAATTCCACAAAAAGCTCACCTTGACTAGTTTGAACTTTTGACCAAACCCCTGCCTTCCAACCCCAAAAAAATGAATTCTAAAGCCTAGAAACAAACTTTAGGACACAAGAAAACCTAGAAAAACCATTACTTAAGTAATAACAAGTAGAGAATTGAAATAAAAAAACAAAACCAAAGAAGAAGAAATAATAGACTCACCTTGACTAGTTTCGACCTATCTTGCTTTCTAGAGCTCCAAATTGAATTCTACCACTTGAAAACTCTTAGATATGGATAAGGGGAGCTGAGAGAAGCCTAAAAAGGAGCGAGAGGGGTTCAAGTCATGGCTGGAGAGAAAGAGGAAGGAAATGACCAGATTTGGTCCAAAATCAATACTTAATGGCTAAGAAAAGGCATAACTTAAATTCTAAGAGGTATTTTTGGTGTGTAACTTTCCATATGTCCAGCTTTAAATCACTCTTGCCTTACTCGCCACGTTGCTAGCCATTCTTATATACTCAAGTGTAGACTAAAATGGTGAAACTTAGCTTAGAAGTTGAAATCTAGTCATACTTTGACTTATGATCCTATATGGCCAATCTTATTGTAATCTGGTAGAACCTCGCCCTATAACCAACAATTAAAGATAAAAATAAGTCAGTTAGACTTCAATTAATAATACAAATATAGTATCAATGCCTAATTAATAGAATGCACAAAAATAATATTACACGATTAAGCTGAATCTAAACTAGCTTAGTGTAATAGAATGCAATTCAGTACAATGAATGCCACCTCGTGCTTACCTGGAACCAATATTTTGGAAAATGCTAGAAATGAATTCTACATATTAAATAAAAGCTATTTGACATGTTACATATACTATGAATTTGGCTTCGAAAAGCGTAAAAAATGTATCTTACCGAAAACTACCATTTGGCCAATTTTTCAGCAAACATGATTATTATGCGTATGCACATTGTATTATATTAATGAATATATTCTTTGTTCTTTTAACACACCAATCTCTCTCTTTGAGGATATTGAGCCTTTATACTGCATGGGAATACTTCGACAAATATTTACATATCAAAAACATTTAATAATAAGGTATGATCAATTTACTATAACGTTTATACTAGTTACTTGATATGTCTATTATGCAATATGAATATTGTTGACGGAAGTTTTGTTAACAATTAATTTAGGAAATTGCAAGACGTGACTTGTGTGCGAAAATGGTTGATAAATTAAAGCAAATAAGGAGACAAGAATTTTATAGTGGTTCAGCCCCAAAAAAGATGAGCCTACGTCCACTATTCTTCAGTATTTTCTAGAGAATTACAAGAGTTTCTCTAAGTCTCAAGGTGAGAGCAAAGAGAGAATTACAGAGAGTGTGTAGTGAAATAATTGTGAGATACTGTGTGATGATAAATTATGAGACTGAGCCCCCTTTATATAAGTGAAGGTGGCTCAATGTTTCCTAATTATACAAATAGGTAAGTATATAATCAGAAAATATGATTTGAGTAATAATACAATTGGGTAATAACTTAAATAGAATTAATTGCATGATCTCTACCCGAAGACTTGTTTCCTTTTTTTTGCAGGTTGCCTGTTTTAGAGAAGCTTTGATCTAGCTTCTTTTTTTGACGATCACACATTATTCGTGCGGGGGAGATCGCACTTTGATCAAGAAAGCACACATGCGACCTAACATAATTAACTCCTTCACTGACTTCCCTTCAGCATTAACTTTATAATGTAGACTTAAGATCGCATAACAATTGCCTCCTAGCTCCATCAGACTTTCAAGGTTTAATGGAGCTTTCTACTCTCACAAGTGCGAGCTTAATGATGCGACGTAATGAGGTCAATATGAAACCCTCAAAAAGTCGTGAAAATCTCGAATCATACCTTCTCTGCACCGTGCACGTACCTTTTCTGACAGACGTATACACCTGTCATTTTTTCTTCAGAGTTCGACGAAACTCGAGGAGACTTCTCTGTTTCCCAAGCCGACACAATGATGATAGTGATGTCAGCCACCGTTTCACATTAAGACTGTTCATATTTTGAAAATTAAATTCATTTAATTTAGAAAGTCAATTATTCCCGCGTGAATCTCGGCCATTAGATCCAAAAATTAATTCCTCTATCCTACGGCTGAGATTTATTAAATCTCAGGATATATAAGACGAAATCCTTCATCTCCTTTCTTCTTATTTTTTATTTTCTGAAACTCGAGATTTCTGAGCCCTCAAAAAAGAAATTCTAAAAAGTCTAGAACCTTTTCGGAAAGATCCAAGAGCCCTTCTTCCTTGTCACTGGTGAATCACTATCATTTCCATCTCATTCTCCGGTGAGGTTCAATCACCCACGTAATTCGAATCTTTGATGTTGTGAAGAAGGTCGATATCATTTGTCTTAAATCCTCTATTTTATCTTTCCATAGAAGTCTGATAATATGATGCTTTAAATCTCATAATTTCTATAATATAGTAAAGAGAACCCATATTTTTATTTTTCTGAAATGTATATGTATCCCTTATGTCGGATTGATGAAATACCAAGATATGAAACTATAAATTTCTAGATTTCATAGCAAAAAGACTTAAAACTAGGGATGAGCATGAAGAAACCATATTCTTTAGCCAAAACTGAATCCAAGTAAATCACTCTTCAAGCTTTCTTTGAATGTATAGAGGATCAAATACGAATCGAATGACGAACCATTGAGATGCGACTCGAACATATAGAATGGAAACCTTATGGATGGTCGAACCCATTGAAAAAATTTAATTAGATTGCAAACACATGTTGACGCAATTTTTAGGTTTTTTACCCCTAAATTGCTCGCATATAGCGAGTATACCTGCAACAACAGACAAACTAGCACGACTATTTCTTGGCCACACTGAGATTAGTTTATACGTATTCATAAATTTTTCTGTAGATCAATGCTCGCATAGGATTAAGTATCTCCCATATTTATTTTTCAGATGTCTAGTAGCAAGGAGATTAGGGAAGGGAATACGTTCTCCGGCGAATCGTCATTCTCTGATGCAAGCATTAGTTCTATAGACCTCGAAGACTACGTAGAACAAAGGCCAGAAGTAGAAATAATCAGAGTTAGGCAAAGTAGTCCTCGCATAAGAGATCTCCCTGAAGATCAACGTCCCCAACACGTTAGAGATGCACCAGAATACTCTACCAGCTTCTAATATATCGAAAGAGAGTGGTCCTGCGATGACATCAAATCCAACTGCACATGGGCAAAGGTCGAGAAGCTGAAGAAACAATATAATCTCGATCCAGAGCTAGCAATCCTTACACCAACAGATTTAACTGCCCCAACAGACCTCCACTCAAATACACCACATTTACTGATGCCCTGATGCGAGCTGGAGTCCATCTACCTCTTCATCCATTCATACAATCTGTGGTCGATTACTACGACATTGTCCCTTTTCAAGTAACACCTAATACATATAGATACATGCTAGGACTGTACATATTATACCATAAACACAACTTAGGAATCCCTACCCCAGAGGAATTTGCATGGTTCTACTGCCTCATGTCGAAGCCATCTGACGTAGGCTTTTATTACGCGTGTAAATGGTCTGGCTCTGATGCGAAGACTATTTCCAACGTGAAAAATTATATGGGAAAGTGGAAAGATAGCTTTTTTTCACTTCGAGTATGCCAAAAACGGATTCTTTCAGCATGCTGGTAAGTATTCGCTCTATTGTACCCGCATGTTTTATACTCTATTGATTCTGATATATTTTATTTCATCTTACAGCTAACAGAGAAGAGTGACCTGCATCTTAACTCAGATCAACTTCATCGAGTTAGCAAAATCAACGTGCTTCCCGAAGTAGAGTTTGACTGGAAGATTCTAAGGACAACGAAGAACCTAGTTGCTTCTGGTCTTTTCCCAGAGGGTGCGAGCCTGCCATCGACTGCCAATCGTCTGAGTGCTCCCAGTCCAAAGAAAAGACAAACCTCGACTTCTAAGAAGCGAAAAACACCTTTGACTTCGGAGACTTCGTACTCGAAGAAACAAAAAGGCGAAGCTTCTTCTTGAAAGAAGCAGACAGCTTCGCAGCCTACCACCTCCCAACAACAACCAACCCCAGCACCTCCAGCAACTGAAGGTAAAATTCTCTTCATTCTTTATTGCGACATTCTACTCCTCGCATACTAACAATAATACTATTATGCAAATATGACAATCGTCATCAGACTTCGTGCACCTCCCACAACACTGGGCTCAAGATCTAAATCAAAGATACAAGAAAGCACGCCTCCCTTTTCAAAGGAAGGGAAAGAGAAGGCTGACACCTCTAAAAAGCGTAAAGTCGCCTTCGAGGATGTTCCCGAATGCTTTCCTCCTCAACTTGCCAAAACAAGCCAGCCTGAATCTTCGAATAGGCAGCCCGCGTCATCTTCCTCTAAGGCACCGAATCAAGCCAACAAGGACAAGGAGTTACTCGCACTCCTCCGTCAATTGCCGGAGAAGGCTGGTCTGAGTGCGGCCTTCATTGATCACTTCATTTACGAAGATGGATGGGAAAGGATGAAGCGGAGGCTCGCAAAGATCGCTTTTAGCGCAGCAATGCGGATGCTTGCCAATGTAAGTTCGATTTTGTAATGCCCAAGATTCTCACATGCATAATAAGCCAATAATAAACATATTTATATTGCATAATAGACATAACAAGCAACCAGTATCATTATTATGGTAAATTATTTATTTCGATTTTTTAAATACTTTTGATCTGTATTATTGTGCTAATGTTTGTCGAAGTTCTCTCATGCAGTGTAAAGGCTCAGTACCCTCGGGAAGAGAGCTTGGTGTGTGAAAGGAATAAAGAATACAATTATGAATAGTAATACTATATCCACATGCATTAAGATCAAGTTTGTTGATAACTTGGTCAAATAGTAGTTTTTCGGTAAAATGTATTTTTTACGCTTTTCGGAGCCAAATTCACTGTACATTTAACACGTCAAATAGCTTTAATTTAATGTTTAGGACTCATTTATAGAATTTTATTTTTGGCCCAGGAAAGCACGAGGTGGCAGTCACTGTACTAAATTGGT
>JXTC01000042.1:362879-394294 GCA_002914845.1 Trema orientale | reverse complement strand
GTGAAGCCCATCGATTGGCGAAGGCAGCTGAGTTTACTAACTTGAGGCAAGGTGGCATGTCTGTGTGTGACTATATAAAGAAATTTGATGAGCTATCACGCTTTGCTCCTCATATGGTGAGTACCAATGAGTTGAAAGTAAATCAGTTTCTACAGGGGCTCAAAGCAGAAATATATAGAGACATTAAGATGTCTACAGGGAAAGGTGTACCTTACACAGAAGTTACAGAGAAAGCCCTTGAAGCTGAAGAAGCTGAACTGAAGGTGGTAAAGGCACTAGAAATTAGAAGAAACATAAATATGGCAAGGCGGAATGCAAATTTTGGAAAAGGTCCTCAACCAGGGTTTGATGGAGGCAAAAGGAAATTCCCACAGGGTCAAGGACAAAGACAAGATCCTTCAAAGCGCCTAGCAACAGGACAACAAATGCAATCTAATTCGACTCAGAAGGTTACATGTCCCAAAATGTGGGAAGCCTCATAAAGGTGAATGTCTTTTCGGTAGTAAAGTGTGTTATACATGTGGCAAGACAGGACATTTCTCTAAAGATTGTCCTTCCACCTCTGGTGAACAAAAGAAAGTTCCAGCTCGTGTATTTACCATGACTACGACAGATGCTGAGGCTGATCCATCGGTTGTAGCAGGTGAGATCTCTATCTTTGATATCCTTGCAAATACATTAATAGATTCAGGAGCTACACATTCATTTGCGTCACCAGCATATGTGAGAAAATTGGGCAGATCACCTGAAACTTTGAATTTAAGATATTGTGTAACTATTCCATCTGGGGATGTACTATATTCTGGTCAAGTTTTGAGAGCGTGTCCAATACAGATAGAGGGTAGAGAGTTGTGGGTAGATTTAATAGTGTTGGATATGCAAGATTTTGAGGTGATTTTGGGTATGGATTGGCTATCTAAGTACCATGCTAGTATTGATTGTAATGGTAAGAGAGTAGTATTTCAACCACCTGGTGAAGATGAGTTTACTTTCCTTGGGTCTTCCAAGAAGAAAATGCTGCCAATTATTTCAACGATAAAAGCAAGGAAGTTACTTGAGAAAGGATGTACTGGTTATTTGGCAAATGTAATGGATACTAGAAAGGAACTTAAGATGAAGCCAGGGGAAGTACCAGTGGTGAATGAGTTCCTAGAGTTATTCCCAGAAGATCTACCAGGATTACCACCTGATAGAGAAATAGAGTTTATTATTGACTTGCTACCTGGTATAGCTCCTATTTCTAAGGCACCATATAGAATGGCTCCAACAGAGTTGAAGGAATTGAAGGTACAACTACACACAAAAATATTTTCTTAGTCTATTCCTCTCTTCCATTTCTCTCTGTGGCGGTTAAGAAAAGTTAGTAAAAAGTTAGAGAGAAGTTAGTTAGAAGTTAGAGAGTTTGAGTTCTTGTTCTTTCTTATAAGAGTGGTCAAGTTCTCTTGAGTTCTGGTGATAGAGTTTGGGCATTGCTCAGTTCGTTATGAGTAGCAAGTTGGTGCAACGTTGCTATTCGTGAACCGTTTTATCCTGAGAAACAGACGCTGCTGACATTCCTCTAAGCACCCTGGTGAGAAGGCGTAACTGTTTTAAGGAAATTATGTGAAACACAAGACTCGGTTTGGTTTCCTTAAACTCCTTTATTATTTTGATTATTATAATCATGAGTATTATTATAGTAAATTAATTGTGAATTTATTTTATTACGTTGTTTAATTTAACTTCATGATAATTATTTTTATCCAAGTTATTTGTTAAATCATTTGTTATAACATGTTATTGTTATATTTTCATTTTCTAGATATATTATTTGTCACACCCTGATTCACGTGCATGCCTACATGTTATGTGTAATAGAGCTTTGTCTAGTTCTAAGTTAAGTAGAGGAGTTAAGCTGGTCAATGAGAAGCTTAATAATTTTATAAGTTCATAAGGATCCCAATAAAAAGGATTTTACGTTTTACGAGATAGACTTTTGCTGTTAGTTTTTTTTACAATAGAAATGAGTTAAGCTACTGATTGAGGTACTTAGCAGTATAAACTTTTGATGATGGACAATATGATGAAAAAAAATATTTTTGACGAAAACTGACAGTTAAGTTTCCGACAATCTAGATTAGATAAGCTGCTGACGGACGAGACAAGATTATTTTTAATTTTGGGATCAAGTTCTAGGGAGAAGTTAGTATTTCTTGATTTTCGTGCTAGACAGTTCTATAAATCATGATATTTAGATAATATGTCAAAAAGTGAAGCATGAGGTATTCTAAGCACGAGGTGGCACTATAAGCACGAGATGTCAATTGGAGTCTAATTGACTTAGTTTTATGTTTAATGATTGGTTATAGGGCTAGGTTCCACCAAATTGTGATAAGATTGGTCATATGGGATCATAGGTCAAAGTATGACTAGTTTTCACCTTCTAAGCTAGGTTTCACCATTTTGGTCTACACTTGGGTGTATAGGATGGACCAGCAACGTGGTGACTATGCTAAGGGTGTTTTAGAACTTGACACATGGAAAGTAAGGTGCAAAATACCTAAAATACCCCTTAGAATTTAAGTTATGCCTTTCCTTAGCCATTAAGTATTGATTTTTGACCAAATCTGGTCATTTCTTTTCCCTTCCTCTCCAGCCACGACTTGAGCCTCTCCAATACCTTTCTACAAATCTCTCAGGTCCCCTTATCCATATCTAAGAGTTTCCAAGTGGTAGAAGTCAATTTGGAGCTCTAGAAAGCAAGGTAGACCAAAACTAGTCAAGGTAACTCGACTAAGTTCTTCTTTCTAGGTCTTGTTCTTTAATTTCAATTCTCTACTTGTTCCCACTTAAGTAATGATTTATTCAGGTCCTATTAAGTTCAAAAATCTATTTTTAAGTCTTGGGAATCAGTTTGGTGGAGATAGAAGGCAAGAAGTCTACCAAAGACTCAAACAAGTCAAGGTAAGGTTTATGTTTGATTTTGAACTTGTAGTAAGTTTCCTTTATTTCAGCTCCTAAACCTAAGCTATTATTTGATGAATAATGGTCCTAGGAACCTTTATGTATTGCTGGAAATATAAAATTTAAGTGGAGGATTGATGTTAAACCTAAAGTCCTAAAGCTTGCTAGTTATGGATTTAAGTATTTTCATGTGTAGCAGCTTTACTCTTTGGTATTTGTAATATGATTTTCCAAGCTTGGAGTGTATATTTTATGGATCTTTTTATTTATTAAACTCTTTTAGTGGCTGGTTGTGATGGCACATAAGGGTAAAAGTGGTTTAGACTTTGTCCAAATGGAAAGGAATTCGAGTGCACTTAAGTTGTACCGAAAGATCCTATTTGATGTGTATATGTAAGAATTGGCTTGTGGATTATTATTGCAGGTCTTATACTATGATTTTAATCATGTGGGGATGTCCTAAAAATAGGGGAGGTGCTGTCCAAATACTTCTAAAACTAAATGGTACCATTTAGGAGCAAATGGACTAGTTTTTATGAAAGTAGGTGACATTTTGGTCCATTTTGAGATTAGGCTTCCTTATTTGTGAAAGTTGTGATTTTAGTCTTGTGGTTATTTCTTTAAGTATTTTACATTGTAGTGATCATCTTAGTGATAAAATTGATATCAGGTCTTCCACACACTTTGCCACGTAGGATACTGACCCTTTCCACTATCTTTTCTACCGGACACAAGGTAAGTAAAGATTTATTTTAACTGCATCACAAGAACAGTAGTAGATACAAGATGTTTTCCTACATGCTTATGTGTATTATATTACTTATATGTTATTTATATGGTTATTGTTGTAGAGTTTACGAAAGACATAAGCATGGCACGATCATCTAAGTATGATTTTCAAAGAAATGAAGTTTTCCACGCATTGGATTTAAAGTAGTACCATTGTACTAATTTTATGAGATATATTTTAAGTACAGTGTTTAGTCTGTCTGCGTTGCGTAAGTATGGTTTGCCAAGGCATCCTTCCCGCACAAGGTGGGCATGGCTTACCGACTGCCGGGACTGAGCATTGTACTATGAGATTGATTAGGTGCATTACTTAGTCGGTCTGTGTTGGGTAGGTATGGTTCACATTGGCCATGTGTTTCCTTCCCGCACAAGGTGGGCACGGCCTACCGACTGCCGCGACTTTGTAACGTACTCAAGGGCCCTATAAAGAAAGGTTTTCTAAGAAAAGTGCATCAAAATGAAAGTTATGAAAGAAAGAGTACAATGGGAATTTCTAGAAAGTTTATACATGAAGCACGTTCACGAGCATGTATGATCTTTACTTACTGAGCATTAGCTCATTTAGTTCTTGTGATGTAGGTGAGGAGATATGTGATGTATAGAGTTACTGGTTGGCTAGCACGCTTTCTTGTCGCCATAATCATACAAATGTTGACGAGCTTGACCTGTGGGCGATGTTCTCTTGGTATTTTGATATTTTGGTGTGTTGTAAATATAACTGCTGATGGCAAGATAAACTGATAAAGACCTTTTGTTGTACATTTTGTAAAGACACTTTCAAAAAATAATGCCACGCAGTTTTTTTTGTTTCAGAGCTTGAAAAGTTTAAATTTGGCCCACCTTTTTGCAAAAACTAAAGTTATGGTTTAAGAAAGAGTAATACTTCCTAGTTTGACCTGCGTAGTCATATGGTTAAGTTAGGGGGTGTTACATTATTACTTGCAATAGCTAAAATTGTCCAACATAATATACCATTCATTATGCTACAACATTTGAAAAATAGATATTTACTTAAAATGGACCAAAAATTTGGTCATTTTACTATAAGCGCATTATGGTCCCAACAAATGATACTTTCATATAGATAACACTTGTCTAGAAAAACATTAATTTTAGAACAATTTTTTTGAAAAAAAAAAGAACTGTTATAATTTAATTAGACCAACAATGAAAAGTGCCACTGAGCCTAATTTCCTACCCAAACAAGCCTCATGGTGGGTCTTAGAGGGAAGATAGATGGATCTGAGAGTCTTTTAGACCCAAATAATTGTTTTAGCACCTTTTTTCAAATGACCTTTTTAGGAATACTATCATATAATTTATGAAAAATAGTCATAATTTTTTGTGAGCAAAATCACAAATATTCATCTCGAAAAATACCCATAAAAAGAGGCTCTTAGCAAATATCAGATATTTTATAGAGGCCGTTTGGAATGTCTTTTACTTTATGAAGTAAGAGTATTAGAAGATCTTTTTAGAAAACTAGTATGGGCCTGTTTGGCATAGTTTCCAAAGATCTTTTGGAGCCCAAAAGTTACTTATGAGGGTGTTTGGATGAATTGTTAGAAGATCTTTTTTTAATTAGAAGATCTTTTTAATGAAGTATGGACCCACTAGCTTTTCCAGGAAGATCTTCTAGAGCTTTTACTTCAAGAAGTAAAAGTTATCCCAAACGGGCCCTATATGCTTCCTTGAAAAGGTCTTTTAAATAGAAGAAGATCTTACGAGAATTCATACAAATACTCTTAAGGAGTAACTTTTGAATTCCAAAAGATCTTTAGAAACTATGTTAAGCCTATATAGGAATTGTCATATATTAGTATAAAACAAATATATTGACATTTGATCTACTGAGTTTTTGATATGCTTAGTGTGAAAATTGATAAACTCGATTATTTTGCTATAAAATAAAAATATAGATTTTTATTAAAATGAAGCATGAAAAAAGATTATTTGTTATAAATACTCATTAAAAAAAACCATTTTGACCTAAATATTTAGGAGAATTTATGATGGGTATCATACTTTTATACTTCGTTTTAATAAATATTCATTTTTCTATTTTTATAGCTAAATATCCGAATATATATATCTATATTATATTTGATATATCTATTTATATATCAACTTTAGTTTATATACTGAGTATATTATATTTTACGTTTAGTATATCAAATGATATATCGGTTATTTTGCTATATTATTTAGAAAATAGACAATTGCTTAAAATAGACTCAAAATTCAGTCTTTACTTCTACGCACATTTGAATCCCGTCCAAGATGATAAGGCATCCTCGGCCTTAATAACGGTCAGATTATCCCCTCGGCTTCTATTGAAAGTGGCCATTATCATTAAATTCAGCAAGAACAACCAAAAACAATGACATTAGAATGACATCACAGAAGCGCAGAGTACGACATTCAATTTGTTTACGCTGTATTGCCTTTTCCCAAGAACATACGGTTGTTGAGAACGAGCATGCATATGCATTGGATTAGTAGCATTATCAATTACTTTGTAAAAGTTAATGTTTGATTTCTGTGACCCTTTATTAAAGGGTCATAGATTCCAACAAGATCAACAATTCCAAAATAAAATCCACTTTTTTACATACCTACATGTTCCATACAATTTCGTGGGATACCTTTAGACAAACTTAATCATTTGATTATGAGTGTGCATGAAATTTGACCAAACCAATCAAGTAGGTACTCAGAAAGTGGCTAAAAACAAAAGGTGGCGAGGGGATGACTATTTTCAGTGAAGGAAACCAATTAGAAATTTTCGCACTGGTCATTGCCTGCCACTTAACCCATTCTTTCTGGTAGATCTCCATGAATGTCAAATTTTTTTTATTTGTTAATTTTTTTTTTTAAAAAAAAAAAGAAAGAAAAGAGCCTCGCTCCCCATGAATGATGGGAGACATGTTGTAACGACTTTGACTATCACATTTTAGAGTCAAGCTTTTCAGGATCCATATTAAAAGTCAATGTGAAAGCGTGAGATTACAAGAATATATAATAGGAGGAATCCAACAATAAAAGTACTCGCAATTCAAACTTACTTATCGGCATGCCAAATGTTGATCATTGAGAAGTCTTTTATATATATATATATATTTATATAGGTATTTTATATAGCTAGGATCAAAATCGAAAAAGATGCACTTGTGACCATATGCAGTATATACACTATTCAATCAAATATGGCGTTGAAATAAATGGCAAATAGTGGGAGGTTTAGCGTGTGCATGCGCATGGAAAGATATTCATGTCTGTCCTTTGGTATTTTTCTTCTAGATATGCTTAATTCAGTATTTAGTTGCACTTGTAAGTAAATTGAGTAAAGTACAAGTGGAAAGAATTAGGGGATTGATTCTGGTGTGCACTATCTTAACTTTGGTTTCAATTTGTTTAGTAATTTACTTTAATAAATTATGCAACGCTATTAAATATTGCTTGTGGGTACTTATGGAGGTAAAGAAAAGGACTTTGAAGTAGGTAGAAGGTGGAAATTTCTGTTAATTAATATATCATATTATTATGTTGGATTTAGAAAGAAAAACAGTTAATTAGATGGTGTTCGTTACAAGAGTAAATGCCAAGGAGTACCATAATGAGTAAGTCTCACCTTGTAATTTACACTTGGGACATATACATTTTACTAAGACTAATTCAAAAAGTATGCAAAGTAACTAACTGCCAAAATAGTACTTAAAGGCGAAAAAAAATATGTTAATGTGACTAAATTTTGAACCCATGTTAATTAAATTTCTATTTTTCAAATACTATACCAAAATGACAAGTATATCGGTGTGTATACTAAGTACAAAATATGATGTATCTGGTATAAAAACTAATATATTCTGTTACATAAACTAAAGTTACAAAAACATATGCTCGCCCATTTAGTTATAAAAAAGAGAAAAATAATTTATTAAAACAAATGTAAAAAAGGAGCGCACATACTTATTTCTCAAACGAACCTCCTTTTGATCTACTAAGGTCTAAGGCAAAGTTCATAAAGAGCAAGTTTTTCTTGATTACATGAGGCATTTATGTATTTACGAAATTAAAATTCTCTTTTTAAGATTGCAAAAGTATAATAACTTCATATGCATGCTTATTGCAAATTGGTTTGCGACCAAAATAGTTGTGGCTAGCTTATTGAATCATGATTGGAGAAACAGTTACGCCTTGCTGCGCGATGTATGACAATATCATGAAATCATCATGTATCTTGAAAAGGTTCTATTTACATTTAAGAAAACTGATAACAGTAAAAAAAAAAAAAGAAAAAATACTTTTTTTTTTGTTTTTAAATGAAAACACTTTTCTTATTTAAAAGAGATATAAAGGCCATATGTGAAATGGATATTAGAATAAGACAAAGAAAAAGGAAAAGTATGCTGTTAATATAACTAATGTATTACTTTTAATTAAAAACAAAAACTAATATATGTAATTGTATACATACATATACACGTACAAAAACATGCATGCCCCACAAAACCATGCAGAACCTTTTCAACTTAAGCGGTGTAGTCTATATCTATCAAAAAACAAAAAACAAAAAAAAAAAAAAAAAAAAAAAAAAAAGTGGTGATATTAACATCTGGAAGGCATCTGATCCTATTAATCTTAGTGGTAATTATTCTTTACTGGTGTTATCATTCTAGATATATATATATATATATTCATACATGTATACATTTCAGTTAAGCGTTTCGGTAATGTTATTATTTCTTCACCATGGCTTTGATACATACAATATACAAAGAATATATATACAAAAATTATTGAGTTATAGTTACAATGTACGTCCATAGTGAACCTCTAGAATTATAATTAATAAGTTTATATGCATGTGTATGTATCACTAACGGCTTATCTGACAACATTTTTATATGTTCTCTATTTTTTATTTTTTGGAAGTAAGATGAATAGTAAAAATGTCCTCAAAAATGATGCTTGACAAATCTTCAGTATCATACTTCACTTTTGAACATAAAAATTATAAATCAATAAATGTTGCTAAGCAAGCCTAATATTTTATAAGTTGATTTCCTAGCTCCATAACTCCAACGCTTTATCGCTTTCAAAAAAAAAAAAAAAAAAGAACTCCAACGCTTTATCTTAATCTTCAGCATTGAAATAGAATATCGTTACTTCAAACCACTGGAGACGGTTTTATGATCCAAGCTATTTTAGATAATTTAATTTTATTTTGGTAATATCAGTTTTCAAGGAAAAACTTTTAATAGCAAGGTTTTAATAGAATCTAAATTTTTTGTTCAGTCTTAGTGTTCATTTCATGTCCAACAAATGAATGATATTACATTTTATAGCAAATTTAAATGAAAATAATAAAATAAAAATAAATAAAAAAAAACAAATATGGGGCTGGATATGGGGTGAGATACAAAAATTGGATAATTTGATTTCGTTCTCATATGATACTTGCCTCTACAATGGGAAGCCCGATATGAGTATTTAATTTTACATTATTCTAAATTTTTTTTTAAACTAATTAGAATTTCCAATACCCGAAGGTTCACCTCCCCTCCCCAATAACAAAAATAAATAGATAAATAAATAAAATTACAACTTTAGTTGTTAACTCAAGACCTTTTCAAACTCTTCAATCTTTTTCTTTTTCTTTACCGTTAGACAAGTTTATCTTTTTGACCTGGATATTTGTTTGTTTAAAAGAGACCATGCCAACTCCAAACTGTCAAGACTAACGGATTTTTTTTTTTAAATAAACAGATAAATTTATTTATTTATTTGATAATCTCAAACCAAAATATATCTTTAATTTTTTTTTTTCTTTAGAAGTTATCCTTTTTGGAGCGAGATATTTATTTACTAAAAGAAAACCTTGCCAACCCCAAAATATTAAGATTAACAGGTAGTAAATTTTGGTGTTTAAAAGCTTAAAAAAAAAAAAAACAATAACAAACAAGGTTGCTATAAGTTACAACTAATTGTTAACAATAAAAAAGTTATAACTAATGATGCGGTGGATGACTTATCCAAAAGGCATCATTCATACCAAAACCAAACAAAAAAAGTACTCATTCTTCAAGGGTATCCCCTATTAAACCTTGGTTCTTTTTCAAAGGAACAACAATCAAACAAAAGAAGATAAGGGAAAAAAAGGGTCATATCGTATCTAGCCAAGATCTTTCTCTCTCCATCCCTTTGGGACTTTTGGGCAAATCCTATAAATTGGAGCTTGCCATTTGGGTTTTTGCTCACTCCAAAGTTTGGATAGTCAGAAATCAAAGGGGAAAATCCATTTTCTTTCTCATCGTATTATTTCTCTTTTAGCTTCATTGGTACTAATGGCTGAGAATTCATCAAACAATGGAAACCATGTTTTGAACATAAAAGATGGTAGTGAGGATAATCACAATCCTTCCAACTCGGGCATTTGCGTCTCTATACCTTTCATACAAAAGGTGACACCCTTTCTTCTGATCTGGATCCTTTTTTTTTCTTTCACATTCTAATATTAAAATTTTTCAATATGGAAAAAATATATATATGTTTAATTCATTTGGGTCTTAAATTCTTGTCCATTAACTCAGAGTTCTTTGTTTTTCACATACAGTTGCTAGCTGAGGTACTTGGTACCTATTTTTTGATCTTTGCCGGTTGTGCCTCGGTGGTGGTGAATTTGGATAAGGAGAAAGTTGTGACTCACCCTGGTATTTCCATAGTTTGGGGATTGGTTGTGATGGTTATGGCTTACTCTGTTGGTCACATCTCCGGCGCCCATTTTAATCCTGCGGTCACAATTGCTTTCGCCACTACTAAGAGGTTTCCATACAAACAGGTGAATTGAACTAAACAAAACTTCTTTCTTTCAAATATTCTCTTCCTATGTAGGACATGCTACTACAATTTTAAGTAGCATATGATGCTTCTGGTGGGATTATACTGGTTCGCCTAAATGCTTCTTCTCTCCGTCAGTATTAATTATTTTTACAAAAAAAGTAGCATATAATTACGACCCCTTTCACTCCGTAAGGCAATGTCCTACATATAAAATCGCCTGTGTTACATATGTGAATTTTAACATGTATAGCTAACTGGATAGGTTCTCACAAAAATTATAAAAAGAAAGGTAGAACAGTATTTGTATGGTTCATTTATATAATGATCAGTGTGGATCACCCCGTACATACTCTGAGAAGTCAAATTTTGAGTTATAATTTTCTGCCTTCCGTTTATAGGTACCAGCTTTTATTTTTGCTCAAGTCCTTGGATCAACCCTTGCTAATGGTACACTTCGGCTATTATTTAGTGGCAAAGCAACACAATTCCCCGGAACACTTCCAACAGGCTCGAACTTGCAGTCGTTTGTGATTGAATTCATCATCACATTTTACCTCATGTTTGTTATATCGGGTGTTGCCACGGACAATAGAGCGGTTCGTGCTATTTCTTTTTCTTTTCTATAATTTAGGATTGATTCTATTTGTCTTATAACAATAATATTTTACATGCTCAGCTTAGAGGGGTTGGCTTAAATCACTCCTTTGTCTAATATTGTATGGTCTGGATTTTTAAATTAATATTATTTTGTCCAATATCTTTTAGGAGTTAACTTTGAATCATATGTGTGATAATATCATTGACTATATTAGATAGTGACACTTTGTTTGGTTAATCTTACATCTATCTCATGTTTAATTCTCATACACCTTTTTTGCTTTTAAGTTGTACGCAGATTGGAGAGCTGGCTGGTCTAGCTGTTGGCTCTACAGTTCTCCTTAATGTATTGTTTGCAGGGTATAACAACTTACTAATATCACTCTTTACAATAAGTCATTAGCAATACCGGTCAAACTAAGCACTTTGGACCTTTGATCTCCATTATCTTTTTTTCCCCTTTTCTGCATTGCCTAGACTAATCTTGATAGCTGTCTTAAAAGTAGATTAATTAAGGGTCTTAATTTATATACTTATTTAATGAGTTGGGCTCTTATTACTATTACAAACAGGCCAATATCTGGAGCATCAATGAATCCAGCAAGAAGCTTGGGTCCAGCAATTGTGCACAACCAATACAAGGGGCTATGGATTTATCTTGTGTCACCAACTATTGGGGCAATAGCTGGTGCTTGGGCCTATAACTTAATCAGATTCACCGACAAACCTCTTCGAGAGATCACCAAGACCGGCTCCTTTCTAAAAAGTGTTGGACGTAATGGCTCCAATTGATGAATAGTGGAAACACATGAAACAAATGTGACCCATTACTATATGTATTACTACAAAGAAAGAAAAGCTAAAGATATATATGTTGCCAGTTGCATCTTTACTATACAAGGAGCTTTGTCACTTTATTTAAATCAAAAGGAACTCTGATCAAATTTTGTTGGGGGTTGATTTTAATTAATTTTACCATACTTAGAGCTTAGTTCACTCCAATTAAAGATTAAGAAACAAAGGATAAGAAAGATAAACAATTTAGCATGGTTCGGCTCAACCTAGCTAACCTATATCCATGGCAGTGATGGCACCAAGTCTATAAAGCAAAATTCACTAATAGCAAACTAGAAATACATATCAAGGTCTTAATTAAAAAATAAATTCTAGAACTCTCTTCTAGTTACCGCGTAATAGTATTTCCACTCCTTGCATGATGAATACTGTAAACCACCTGCCCAGTTGGAATATGCTTGTAACTTCCTTCAATCAAGCTGATCAAGAGCTAAAATCCCTTTAGCAGCTGTTGTAAATACAAGATACCTCTTGTATTCAGAGCAGCTTGAACTCCCTTCAAGCTTGAGTTGTGTCCCACTAACTTGAAGATATTGAAATCTCTCTCAAACAGTGTAGAACCTGAAGTCTCTTCAAGCTCCCAATATACGTCAGTCAAGTAACTTCAAAAATGAGCTCAATGATATCTTAAAAATACACTTCAAGAAATAACGGAAAAGGCAAAAGGGATATTTTGATCATGAATTATGTTAATGAAGATCATTCAAAATTATAAACTAAGAAACCTAAAGAGATAAAGCTCAATATTTCAAAGGGTTAAATAAGCAAAATTATATATATATATATATATATGGAAGACTTCTCAATGGTTACAATTTTTTTGTGACCATGGATGGGTACTTAAAAAAGTAGTGATAGCATTAAATTTTTTTGGTCAGCATTAAATGTTTTTAGCTAACCACCAAACTAATCACCACCGTAGAATATAGATCTAACGGCTTAAACCATTGTAACCATTCATATGCTCTTCTTAGGTCGTAAGCAGAATATCTGGAAAATACGTTGCAATTTTCGAAACTCCACATCAACAAAATTAAATTTGTCTTCAGTGAGAGTTTGATATTAGAAATTATAGAACATTCTCACGGTCTGTCAAGACAATTGTACAAAAAAAACAGACAATGACAAAACTTACAGCTTGCCATGATTGAAGAATCTGTTAGAAAATGGACCATTATTTGAAATGGTAGTTTGGATTTAAATGGGTTTGAGAGCTATGTGTATAGTAAAACTCAAATTAAAGTTATAATTCCATTTTCATTAGCCAATTTAGAGCATGAATTAGAATAGGACTTGCATTGTGTAAGTATAAGGTCTTGGCATAATCTTGTTCTACTCTATGAGCAGATTAAATTGGTATATTGTATGTCTAAATTAGAGCTTGGGTGAATGAGAAATTAATACTCAAAATATGCTTGTTGGGATTGGAAAATAGAGGAAGAAAATTGAGATAAACTTGTCCCACATTGGTTGAAAAGCTCTTAAATTTATGCTTAATATAAAGTTGCATTTTTCAGGTGTACAACTATGTATAAGCCAACTTTTTATTGCAGTCCATGTTTATTTTTCTTTATTTCCAATCCGTTTTTTTGCTTGCGTCTACTAGTAACCGAAACGTGGTATTAAAAGCATAGCTATTACAGCCATATTGATTGCTTAAAAATGTTTTTTTTTTTTTTTGGGCTTGCAAAGATTACAGATTTGGCTAATGAGTAACAGCTAAATTATTAGCATTATGGAGCATTCATGTTTGGTTTTTTGTAACTTCTCTTTCGCCTACTATATAAGGAGCTCCTCCCTTTCTCTTTTCCATAGAACAAAGCTCTCAGTTTCTCTTTTTGTTCTCTCTCTTTCTCTAGCAACGCAGTTTTTCTTAAGTGTTTTAGCAACTTAGAATTCTAGGTCTAGTTCTTTGGATATTGTAGCTCTAGAAATCCTTCTGTGTAAAGAGTTCTTAGTTTTCATTTCGTAGAGTGGAGATATTAGTAGTTCACTTACTACTCTTCATTGTTATATCTTAGGAAATTGATGCTTGCAAAATCCTAAAGTATTCTAGTGGAGAGAGTGAATCAGTCTTAAGGACTCTGTGTGGAACACATGCCTCGTCAGTTAACTGTATCTTTATTTTTGCAGGGATTTCTTAGCCGAAGTGCTGTTGAGATTCTGCTCAAGGTTGAAGCATAATAAAAATTCGTACCTTTAATTATTTTAAAATTATTATATTTGTCTTTATAAATCCTTATATATTGCATATTTGTTATTATTTTCTTAAAATCTTAAAACTGATTGTTGCTTTATATAAGGTTTTATTAGGTTGTATGTTAGAATTTATCTATCATTAAATTCTTTATGCTCTTATTTGCAATAGATATTTCTAGTTGTTTGAATATATATATATATATATATATATGTTGCCAATCCAAATAGGTATTTTTTTTTAACCTATGTGTAGGTTTTTTTTTTTAGTCGTTGGATCATATCATCTAATGGTGATCCAACGGCTATAATTGGGTGCATGAAAAGACGTGCATTATTAATACTATTTTTTTCTCTTACTTTTTCTTTTAAAAAAATATGCATGATAAATTTTCATTGGCTAAAACGATACCTATGTATAGGTAAAAAAAAATATCTACTAGATTAGTGCCCATATATGTATATATATATATATTACTATCTTGCTTTGTTATTAAAATTATTCTTGGTGTGGAATTCTTATGGAGGATTTTGTATTCTGTCTAAGGAGTCCGAGCTTGAAGAGGAAGCATCTATGACCTTTCAATGTCTTCTGGGAATTTCTTTAAAATTCTATCTAGAAGGCAAGATTTTAAGTGGGATCTATTTGTAAACCTCTCGATCTTTACTGGGAACTATTTATTGTACTGAAATTAAAAATCTTTGATAGTTTATTTTCAGAGATGTCTAACAATAATATTGATATTGTCAATATTGAGAACATAACTAGTTCACAATAGCCTATTGTGGCTACTACTAGAGTGTTTGCAATACCTGCTCCTACTATAGCTCAAGTGCCAAACTTTTTTGTGGCTCTAGTGGTTTCAACGCGTACCATGGAGAGAAGCCTAAGAAGTTCAATGGGTTCAACTTCAAAATATGACAGCAAAAGATGTTGTTTTATTTGACCGCATTAAACCTTGCGAGATTCTTGACTAAGGATGCTCCAAAAGTCAGAGAAGATGAGCAAAATTTCCAAGTTTTTACTACTGTTGATGTTTGGAAATAATCTGACTACCTATGCTAGAATTATGTAATGAATAGTTTGACCGATTCTTTATATAGTGTATAACTTATTAAGAAAATGACAAAGGAATTATGAGAGTCATTAGACTATAAATATACAACTGAGGATAATAGGTCCAAAAAGTTTATGGTGTGATGCTTCCTGGATTATAAAATAGTCGACTTTAAAATATTTATCAGTCAAGTTCAAAAATTTCAATTGATTCTTCATTAGATTCAGGCAAAGGTGATGGTCTAATGTGAGCCCTTCTAAGTAGATACCGTTATTGAGAAGTTACCCGCTTCATGGAAGGATTTCAAGAGTTATTTAAAGTACAAGCAAAAGTTCATGAGCCTTAAAGACCTTGTTATTAAGCTCCGCATTGAAGAACACAATAGACGTGCTAAGAAGACATGAGCCTTATTTAGTATGTCTATGGCAAAGGCAAATATTGTGGAGCATGGTCAGAGCTCTAAGGCTAAGAAGAACAAGTTAATGAAAGGGTCCAAGCTAGGACCTAAAGGTGGAGTGAGTAAGAACCAAACATTCCAAGGAAAGTGCTTCAACTGTGACAAGATAGGTTACAAGGCTTCAGATTACCGACTTCTAAAGAAGAAGAAAAATGAACCTAATATGGTAGATGACATCACAAAAGATGTAGAAGATATAAATCTGTTTACAGTTGTTTCTGAAGTCAATCTTATTAGGTCCAATCCAAGGGAATGGTAGATTAACACTAGAGCTCTAAGGCATATGTTCTGACAAAGGCATGTTTACAACCTTTGAACCTATTGAGAATGGGAAAAAGCACTTCATGGGCAACTCAGTTATGTCTGAGGTATAAGGTCTACGCAAAGTGGTGCTAAAGATGACCTCTAGGAAGGAACTAACTCTGAAAAATGTGATGTACATACTGGATATCTGTAAGAACCTTGTGTCTGGTTCACTTTTAAATAAGTGTGAATTTTGCATAGTATTTGAGTCAAATAAATTTGTATTGACCAAGGGTGTTCTTTTTGTGGGAAAGGATTTGAATGTAGGGGTATGTTCAAACTTAATATAATGACTGTAAAACCCAATATCAATAAAGCTAGTTCTTCTATTTATTTGATTGAGTCTTCTACTTTATAGTATGGTAGACTAGGACATGTTAATTATGAAACTATATGTAGATTAATTAACTTAAATTATATTCCTGCTTTCCAAATTGATACAAAACATAAGTGCCGAACTTATGTTGAGGTAAAATTGATAAGGCCATCTTTTCAAATTATTGAAAGAAATAATGAACCTACCACAATATTATGATAGAAGGAATAATAGTGGCAACACAACTAAGAGTAAAAGAGATATTACCTAATTTTTGGCCAATTTAAACCCCACAAAAGAGACGCTAACTATCTTTATGTGGAATTGGTTTATGTAGCAGGTCGTATGGTAGTGGACTATGAATGAGCTGTTGCTGGAAGGTCCAAAACTCTATCAAACTCTAAAACTCGTGAAAGCTTGAACACCATGAGCAAAAGCTAGTATGGAACACAGCTACAAGCAGATAGAGAATACAAAAGTTGCGAAGAAGTTACTGCAAGTAGCGAGATAGAGGCAAACGAACATAAGTTGGATGCGGAGAGGTCGCGGGTCAACATGTTGAAAAGATTGAAGCTTGTCACAGCTTGTAATGACATGAGCACAAGGTAGATGTTGGTGAACAGTAATTCTGGTAGCTGAAACTCGAGAATTAGCAGCCAAATACTCGAAAGCAAGGAGTGTATGTAAGAGGCTACAACTAGTGGGTTTGAGAAACTTGGCGAAGACACGGCTTAAATCTGAGAATTTGGCCAAAATAGTGGCTAGAATCACTCAAAATAGTGATAAAACTCTGATTAGATACGGCTAATAAGTATAAAGGGGCGACGGCATGGGGTGATAAAATCTTAGGGATAGTAAGAACAATAGTAAGAATTTAAAAGAGATGAGGGAAAGAAGAGAAATAGAGGAATTTAGAGAAGAAAAACTTTAGATAGAGAATTTATGAATAGTTTGTATATCATTAATCAAGTCTGAAAAATAATTTACATAAAAGAGCTTATTTATAAGGATACTCTTAATAAAAACTAGGAAACTAATATTTTCTAGAAACAAACATAAAAGGAAAACGTCAAACTTACTCAAAATTTAAATAATACCTATTAAAATAATTAAATAGCTAAATATCTACTTTCTATATTTATCCTTAATATAAGTACGGAAAGTAGACGCATGATCTCCATTAGTTCCTTTTCAAAATTGAGGTATTAAAGAAAATATTAGCATTATCAGACTGAGGCACCAAACACAAAAATGAAGCAAATTGAGATAAATTATCTCTCCAAATTAATCAATAGCAAAGACATTTATTAGAGCCACTAATATATGTTGAACATGAAATTTTTGGAGAAATCTAACAAGTACAAATATACATATTTTATTATTTACCTTTAATAATAGAGTATTCACCAATGTTAACTGAACTCAATTATCCCAAACATTTTGTAATATCTAAAATAGTTCTGTATAATATATGTGCAGTATATGATATGTGCAGTATATGATATATATATATGTGTGTGTGTGTGTGTGTGTGCGCGCACATATATATAAGCTCATTACACGATAATTAGATTCTTGTGGAAAAAAATCAAATGCACAACAAATGCCAGCTCTAGTTTTAAAAACCTTGTACAACAAATGAACAAAATGAAAATAGCTAGGTAGTAACCTTGGACATGGCAGATTGAAGTTAATAATAGGATAATTATAATTTACGTGCTTGGAAGAATATTGTTTCTTTTTTGGTTAAAGAATCTCATAATAGTTCACAAACTAGTAACTAGCCATATATTGACACCAAGCTAGTCAATTTTATCAATTATGGCCTTTAAAAAAAGTAGAACCAACATATTTCTATTGCTTTCATCTTATTGGAGTCCTAAACCATTGAGGGAACTCAAATTCTTGGTGTTGTTCCAAGTTTAGACCTCCTCTAGTTTCTAACTCTTTCATGTGTTCACTATACAATTAGGATGAGAAGGATTTGAGTACTATATAATGATGACAAAAAAAGAAATACTGAATTGATAATATAAAAAGTGTTTACTCCAGGTATTTCTGTATCTCTGTGCAATTGTTCAAGACATACCATTTTACCTTAAAGTGCTCAGATTGTCTAAGCAGAACGATGCTTTTTTTACTAAATGGGCAACCAATATGCTTAAACACAGACAAAGCTAGATTTGGACGTGCATCAATCCCGTCGTTATTTCTATTAGGATGACTGAATCAAATCTTAATACCTCGAAAATATATGAAGCAGAATATTAAAGCCTCATTTACAATATATGCTTCCGTTATAGACCCTTCTGGACATGCTTGATTGCAGATATACTGTTTGTAAATAGTATAGCATGTCCGATCGATGAGATTCATCCATCTAGAATGTACAGGTCTTCCAAGTATAGCTTTATGAGGCAAATGCAAGATCAGGTGAACTATAATGTCAAAAAATACCAGCAGGAAGATTCTTTCCAACTTATTCAGTATGAGAATCACGTTATTTTCAAGTTTTTCAGGATTGGCAATGTTCAAATTCTTTGTGCAAATTTGTTGAAAAATAGTACATAATTTAACTATAGTTTCATGGATGTGTTTCTTCACGATTAGACTCTGATTTCATGCACTTCTAAGGTGGTAAATTTTTTTATGGAACAATAATAACTAGCTACATAGAATATGTTTTGCTCATATCCTCAAACAGGTTGAATCCATATCTATCGCAAATCCCATGCACATTTCTAGAATCTACTTCAAAAGATAGATATCGTTAGTCAAATGCTTTCCAAGACAATCCGTCTGTAGGATGTCTCAAAACATTATCTTCTTTCGGTCTCTCAAAATCATGCCATCTCATGTCTTTTATAGTATATCTGGAACTATACAACCTCTTCAATCGGGGAGTAAGAGGAAAATAACACATGACCTTATTCAGAACTTTCTTTCCCTTATCCTACTGACTTTCTCCACATACTAGACACTTGTCTAAATTGGCATTCTCTTTCCAGGATAATGCATAATCATGCTTATACACGTGAATAGACTCAAAACCCAGACTAATATTACATAACTTTATCTTTGCCTTGTAATGCAATCCAGGCAAAATTATCCTTTCAGGAAGTACTTCTAGCAACAACTTAAACAGTATGTCGAATGACTTATTACTCTACTTATTTAGCATTTTTATATGCATCAACTTAACAAGAAAGTTAGGTACTGAAAACATTGTGCATATATGATACAACTCATTTTCTGTCTCGATAAACATCTCATTAAACTATTCAGTGCCTTCAATAGGAATATCATTAGACTCTTCGTCCACAGGTGGATGACTCAGTTCCTCTGCTCCAGCTAAATCAGCTAGTACATCATGCATTTCATCGCCATGGTCATGATCATCATCTCTTCCTTCAACATTTGCAACTTGAAATGATTTTTCAAGAAAAGACTATACAATATAAGATGGTTGGATACCTTTCTGCACCAAGTACTACTCAACTGTTTTGGGTTCTTGGAATTTTCGATTCAAACAATGCAAGCATGAAAATCTTACTTCACCCTCTGAGTTCACATATGCAACTGCCCTCTCAACAAATGCCTTAGCACCTCATCTACATTGGCATGATAGTCGATTCCCGAATCTCATCCAACTCTTGTCCATGTCCATCTTCTAGTATACAAGTACGACAAAAACATTTTGAGGGTAAGAGCATGAATGATTCATGAAAGTACTTCCATGTTCATGTGTCCTAAATCCACCTTATTACTCCATCTCTAAAGGGTGAGGCCCTATCTTATTCAGGATTATTTTGTTATATAGTACATCATTTACCTAAATATTATTCCATTCATGCTGAAATTTTGGCAATATCTCTCCACATTTCCCCTAAGTGTGATACATATATATTGAACACACCTAGAGAATAGGGAGATACTATCGGAACTCGACCAAAGATCAATATTTATAAGTAAATGATAACACATAATATATAATCTCAAACTGTCTAACTTGTACAATTCAGGAACTAGTATTGAGATGCATAATCTCTTACCGAAACCTGAACAGGTCTAAGGTAATTTCTTTTGTGAATAAATTAATGTATTAATGTATTAAAGTCACAATGTCTACTAATATACATATTATGACTACAAACAAAAAATACACACACCATAAGTCGTTCTAAGGCAAACATTTTCCTACTAGACAATCACTGGTATAATCTACTAGGAAGTGCTTGTCGAGGAACAACTTATAATTATGAAATTAACATCACATGTGAACTCATTCAGAATGTTGTCGCTCATCAAAATTGTATAATACAACTGTGATAATCAAGAACATCCCAAACCAGTTCACGTGTGATGACCATTCTATTGTTATAGTATTTTTAGTCTAATTTGTGTTATTTTGGGTATTTTATATCCTCTATGGGCATGTCTAGTATTTTATGTCTCCTAGGGAGTATTTTGGGTATTTCAAGCCTCTTAGCGATATTTTGGGTATTTTTGATCTAATTAAGGGTATTTTCAATATTTTATATCTCATAGGGGCATTTCTGGCATTTTATGTCTCCTACGGATATTTTTGATATTTTATATCCCATTGGGGCATTTCTAGCATTTTATGTCTCCTAGTAGTATTTTGGGTATTTTATGCCCCCAACGGGCATTTCTTGCATTTTATGTCTCCTAGAGGTATTTTGAGTATTCCGATCCTCCTAGAGGTATTATAGGTATTCTTGATCTACTTAGAGGTATTTTAGGTGTTTTATGTCCCATAGAGGTATTTTTGGCAATTTCTTACTACCAGGGGTATTTTAAGTATTTTATGTCCCATATGGGCATTTTCGGTATTTCATGTCTCCTAGGAGTATTTTGGGTATTTTATATCTCATTCAGGTATTTTTATCATTTTATATCTCATATGATTATTTCTTATTTAATACTTGATATTTATTTACTACAACTTTAATCTAATATTATTATCTAGTGATGGGTATTATTTTTATTATTATGTGTATTATGAATAATTATTAATTAATATCTTTTTACTATTTTATTAAAAATTATTATGTACATTATAAAACCTATGCGGAAGCTGTAGGAAGTCTCATGTATGCAATGTTGTGTACTAGACCAGATATATGTTTTGCAGTTGGAATGGTCAGTAGATATCAGTCTAACCCAGACTCTGAACACTGGACAGCAGTCAAACATATAATCAAGTATCTAAGAAGAACTAAGGATTATATGCTTGTCTACTCTGGTGAAGATCTTATCCTAGTAGGTTATACTGATTCCGACTTCATGTCGGACAGGGATTCAAGAAAGTCCACTTCTGGGTATGTGTTTACTTTAGGAGGTGGAGCCGTCAGTTGGAGGAGTGTGAAATAAAGTTGAATCACAGACTCCACCATTGAAGCTGAATATGTGGCTGCATCTGAAGCTGCAAAGGAAGCTGTATGGCTCAGAAAATTTTTAATAAGATCTTGAGGTGGTGCTTGCTGCAACTACACCAATGAAATTACATTGTGACAACAGTGGGGCAGTAGCACAGTCTAAGGAATCTAGGAACCACAAGAAGCAAAAACACATAGAACGGAAGTATCACATCATAAGGGAGATAGTGTAGAGAGGAGATATTGAGGTCACCCAGATAGCTTTTGCAGATAACTTAGCTGATCCATTCACTAAGGTCTTAGCGGGAAAACCCTTTAACTTGCACTTAGAGTCCATGGGCATGAGAGAGATGCTGAATTGCTTTGAGAGCTAGTGGGAGATTGTTGGGATCATATGCTCTCCAAAACATATTCCATTATGTAATAAATATTTTCTGAAATTAATAAAATTTATTAGATATTTTCATTATATCTTTTGCGTATGTATGATTGAATAAAGGTCCATTTAATTACATAATATGTATCTTTGTGATCACGAGGTGGATTCACAGAAGATATCGATACAAGTTATTTTGTAATTAAATAAAATTGTTCGCTGTTAATAAAATAAAGTTGGGCTCTTTATTTTAACTGTTGTAAATTCATTGAGTAATTTGTCTTAATTATATATGGATTTACTAATGTAGTTAGACTACATTGAACGAATCAATTATGAGATTTAATAGACCTCAAATAACTGTCAGACTATTAAATCTCATTTGGCATTGATAATACTTTATTCTCAATCCTAAGTTAATTATAAGTTCATGTTTATTTATACTGCAACATTTGAGTTACTAAAGGGTGCAACTCTAATTGAGGGGTTAATATTCTCAATAACTTGATGGGAGGTATTTATGGACAGTGACACTTATATATTGATAATATGGAATTTGTACATACATATCCCTTGACGGGTTTTCGGTACTTGATCTTAGAAGTCTCTGGCCAGAGTGTGTCAACATATTTAATTAATATGTTGAAAATGATCATTAGAGAAAACTAGTAAGAGTCAAGAAATAAAATATAATTAAATTGAATGGACAGTTGAGATGTCAATTTAATTAAGATATGGTACAAAAGATTAAAGTATAGATATCAATGTGACATAGGCTAATTATTACTAGTGTAATAATATCCGTAAAATAACCATTTAATAGTGGAGTGCAATTCCAATCTTTTAGTGGAGTAGATTTGGAATTTACAATTGGGCCAATTAATTTAAGGCACAATTGTGAGAGCCACTATTTTATGAGCTCAAAGATCCTCGGACTAGCCCGTAAATTCGGTTGTACCGCTACCAGTCCAATTGTTGGAACGGAAATAGCAGTTGGGCCTCACAAGTCCAAGAATGCACAAGCCTAGCCCAGTAATTGGGCATAGGCGTGTGGCACTGTACCTCATGGCACAGTGCCAGGCATGTAGTGCACTCCCATTAAATGGGATTTGTAATTTACTACAAGATGGATTATTTGAATTTTGAAAATTCTAAATTATTGTAATAATTAATTTGGAATAAAATTCAAATAGATAGTCTATCAGTAAAAATCTGTACGAATTATTTTGTATTAGCCAATTTGATTTGGCAACTATCAATTTATCTTTTATTTAATTTCTAGATTTGAATTAAGAAATCTGGATAAATAAAGGATAGATATTTGTTTGAGTTAATTTCTAATTATCTTAGGAATTAAATAATATTGGAAAGTATTTTGAAATTTGAAAAAACACCTTTATAGGGTGTTACACGTTTTTAGCAGAGAATCTCTCTGACAAAAAAATGTGTAGAGCAATCCTACTAATAAGGGATTGCCCTGGTACATTGAATCTGGACAGATATTTTCCTATTAAAAATAGGGGAGGGCTACAGTAGGGGCGCCCCTACGTAGGGCCATCCTTTATACACCGTTTGATGGGAATCTGTGGGGAATAACGGAAATCTGTGGGGAATCTGTTTATACACATATTCCCATCAAACGGTGTATAAACATGGCCCTACGCAGGGACGCCCCTACTATAGATACGCCCTTAAAAATAACTTTAAAAGAAAGATGTCCATGAATTTTTTGTACAGAAGAAAAAAAAAATTTACGTAAAATTTTAAAATGAGAATTTTTCTCTGCACTCAGAGAAAAATAACTTTCCAAAAAAAATAAGAGTGTACAGTTTTTCTTAAGAGTTTTGAGTGATCATAATTCTCTAGACAGAAAGAAAAATTACGCAGATCAATTAAAAGCTAAGTGGCAAGAAATTCTTCTTGTTATTGTGTTAGTTTTTAATTTCTTATTTCCGGGTTCTAATCATTTCTCTTGTAGCGTACAAGGTGACCACGCACCGAGTACGGTATAGAATACGGATCATAGTCCAGAAGACTTTGGAGTGGGATAACTCGTATCGTTCTTTCGTCGGCATCAGTAACGATCTACAAGAAGTTAGATCTTTTTCCTTCTAATTTTACGAGTATAATCTTATTGTTTCCGCTGCGTTATGTGTTTGTATGATTTTAGGTTTCAATTTTTTTTTGAAATCTATGGCTATCACCTCATATGCTATAATAATAACCAACAAGGTATCTTACTAAGTTACTTATGGTATTCACGAAATTAAAAGGGAGTTGGATAATTTTAAGAAAAGATAAAAAAAAAGAAAAAGAATATTACAAATATTACCATAAATATTCTATTTGTTTACTTACAATATCCATGGAAATGAGAAATGAAGTTTCGTATAGTATTAGGAATATTTTGAAGAGACGTTGTACGTTCCTCATTAAGATTAAAAAGAGGAGGAAAAAAACAAGAGAGAGAGAGAGAGAGGTTACTTATAGTCTTATAGTATTTAAGGGGAAAAAAAAGAAAAAAAGAGGAAAAGCCAACTTAGAGAGAGAGAGAGAGAGGGGTTACTTATAGTCTTATAGTATTTAAGGGGGAAAAAAAGAAAAAAAGAGGAAAAGCCAACTTAATTTAGGCATCTGATTATATTAGTTATGGTATATGGTAGTATTTAAATGAGAGTTGGGTATTTCTTAATATAAAAAAGTAAAAAAAATAAAAAAAATTATCATTAGTATCATAACATGTTATTTATAGTATCTAGAATATAATAATGGGAGTTAGGTGTTTTTTGAGGCAAAAAGAGGAAAAAAACATGATTTAGAATTAATTTTAAAACTATATTTAAAAAATTGTATAGAGCAGTTTAAAATTTAATTGTTAAAATTTAAAAATAATAAATCTAAATAAAATATATAATTTATTAAGTGCAAAAGTCAAAACAATAGCCGAAAAAAGAAAAAAAAAAAAAAAAAAGCAAAAGGTGTGAAAACTTTTTGAAATACTGTAGGTACTGAGACATGTTGACATCAGCACCTGCAGTGCCTTTAACTTGGTGGTTGGGAATAGTGCTTCTTTTTTTTTTCCCGAGGACATAGCGCTTACTTTATTATTTGAACCGTCCTTTGGTTAGACTGACAAGTGGCATCATCATGTCTATATTTTTCTAAGTTTTTATACTCTCTGTCTGTATTTTTCAAATAGTTTAGTACGTTCTGTATTTTTTAAAGGCTATTTATTTTTTCTCGTATTTCTATAATAAGCCCTATATCTTTCTAATATCTCCTAGTTCTGGGCCATTCCGTGAGTTCTCTAATGTTTTATGTGTAAATGATCGAATTTCTCCTAACACAATCTTCATATAACGTCTATATAGTATAATTAAAAGTGTTTATAAAAAGTATACAAATAATTGATAGTGTTGGGACGGTTTTCTCCAACTGTCTTCGTGTCTCTGCTGCTTCTGACTGTGTCCAATATCTGAGTGGATCGGAGGAGCCCTGGGGGGGGGTACCTGCAAAGATTCTCCGATGCTTAAGTCAGATATCGGCTCTAAGGGGGATAGCAGGGAGTGGAAAGAATTGCTTACCTTTTTGCTACGGTGTGTGTGGTATTTACACCTCCGGAATTGGGATCCAATTCCGAGGTTTCTTTTCCAGCACCGTAGCTAGCTCCCGAGATCACGGGCTAAGATTGGTACGGTCTGCTCCCTGTCACCAGCTCCAACATGAATCCTGATATGGAGCAGCGACTACAGTTCCACCGTTCTCTCAGGAAAACACATTTAATGCGCGCACCTACCCAGGATTGCATTAAATGCTTTGTCTGGGTCTGGAACTATGCGTTGCCCCCGAGGGCCTTCTAGCGGAAGACCCTTGAGGCTCCTGACCCCCAGCTGTCGGCATAAGGGTCTGGTTGGGCCAGGCCCATCCCAAGTCTGGATGGGCTCCGTCTTGGCCCGCTTCGACAGCGCGGGCCCAATTACCGTCACGCTGAGTGCTTGTGATTCCCAGGCGATCTTTCAATTACGTGTCACCTGGATGCACACATGGCGTATGCTCAAAAAGCGTGCCCCACAACTGCCCCCATTTCCGTATTTGACGGGATAGCGATCGTCGAATGGAGAAATCATTCATTCGCCCCATCAGTGCTGGGATTACACGTGGCCCGCTCTCATTATCGCTCGCTGATTACCGATGCCGACGCGTGCTAGGCTGTCTCGCGGTTCCACAAGTTTTGAAATTCAAATGTTCCTTCTCCCCCTTGTTAGGTCTTGGAAAGACTCTTGGGTTCGCTCTCTATAAAAGGCCCCCTTTTAATTCGTTTCTCCCTTTACCAAAAACCTCCGAACATTCTCATTTTCTCTTCTCTCGAATGCCTTAGCATTTCCTCGCTTAGGGTTTTCGAACTCCCCTCTTTCTCTTTCTGAAAACTTCCGATTTCTTGATTAGTAATCCCAGAAATGGCCTCGAACCAGAAATCATTGTCTCCCGTCATTGATACCGAGGTGAATTCACTGAGGGGGCAACTTTGTTTCCCCAATGGGGTTACTCTACAGAGGGTCGAGGGGCCGAGCGATTGGTATCTCCACCCCTCTGCCCCCGAGGGGTCCTTCGTTCTAGGGAGGAAGCATTTGGAGTCGCTGCAATTCCCCCTTCCTCCTCTCGTCCACCAGTTTTTCAGCCTTACAGGGATCCACCCGATGCAGCTGAACGCGAACGAGATAATGATCCTGATAGGGCTTTCCGCTCTGTCAATCCTCCTCAACATCCATATCGATTTGGAGGTAGTCTTTTACGCCTACAAGCTCACGCCCATTCCCAAGAAGAGCTCCTACCTGACTTTCTACCTCCAGCCGATCTAGGGGCGTCATATTTTTTGGGGTCTGCCGCAGTCTAATAAGCAGTGGGACTCCCACTCCAGACTGTATGCAGTTGGTGGGGCGTGGTGCTCGCCCTGGGTGAACGGGGAGCGCTTCCAGATTCCTCCGTCTTTCTCCCTGAGTAAGCATCTGAGTGCTTCCAGCTATTGGGGTTTACATTTAGATCTCATTTTTCTCACAAAGCTTGATTTTTCACAGGTAAGATGGAGGATGTCAGGTTCGACGCTCGGCCGTCGGCAGGTCGGCTTCAAGAACTGGAGGGCATCATAGTTTTCAAATCTGTTGGGGACTGTCGCCACGTCCAGGCAGTCCTGAGCCCCCAGGTCATGAATATGATGCCAAGGGCCGTCCTGAACCTCTCCTTCCCGCTAGACACTTGGGCCGTTGCCAAGCACCTTAGGGGGAAGCTTGACGCCACCGCCCTGAACCGGTTCCGCCAGGACGAGCAGAATCGCCTGACCATGGTGGGGCGCCAGGTCATGGCGTCGAGTCAGTTGGCAGGACCCGGTGAGCTGACGCCGCCGACCAGGCTACAGCTTGAGGAGGCGGTGACGTTGATGGCCAGGGAGTGTGACAGGCTCCGCAGAGTGGAGATCGCTGCCCCCAAGAGGATAAAAGGTGGGTCTGTTTCTCTGGCGAGCTTTACACTACTCACGCCTGAGTCGTCCTCTGACTTTGGTTCTTGTTGGCTTCTGCAGGTCCGGATGCCGGTCCCTCAGCGGAGCTTTCTTCTGTGAAGAAGGGTGCGGCCGCGCCCCAGGCGTGGCCTAAAGTTCCCGCTGGCCGACGGGTGGTGGTGTCCTCCAAGGATGAGGCCACGGGGTCGGGGGTTGCTGCCCGGCGGGAGGATTCGGGGGACGAGCTAGAGGGCCTATTCGTGTCTGGGGATGGTACCCTTCCGGTGCCTCTTCCAGGGGCGGGCGAGCCCACGACTCAGGAGGCAACTGCTATCAAGGCCAAACCCGGCGGAGGGTCGTCGTCGGGCCAGCCTACGACCCAGGAGGCAACTGGTATCAAGATCAAGTATGGCGGAGGGTCGTCGTCGTGCCAGCCCAGGGAGTCGCTCGCGGCAACTTCTCCAGCTGCCGGCTCAAGGTCGAAGGCGAAAGCGGGGTCTGGGTCTGCCCGTGCCCACGGGGAGATTACGGAGCTTAGCGGAGGGGCCCCCAGGCTGAAATCTCGCTTGTCTTCTTCCCCCTCGTTAGTTGCCAAGCGAGGGCGCGAGGCCGACTCCTCTGAGACAGACAAGGGCTTGACGGTGAAAAGGAGCAGAGCCGCCCCTTCCTCAGACAGTGAGGACGACGGGGTCACCCTGACCGTGTTAAGGAGGAAGAGGTCCACGCGCCATGGTCCATCCGAGCACGCTGGTCAAGACAAGACCGAAAAATTACAGATTGCCGGGTCTGCTCCGCAGGTGGCCGGCGGAGCTACTGAAGCGGTAACTGGCCCAGTTACTGCTGATGATGCATCGGCTTGTTCTGCGCCGCCGCCGTCTTCCGCTGCTCCGCAAGTGATCGGGTCTGCTCCGCAGGTGGCCGGCGGAGCTGCTGAAGCGGTAACTGGCCCGGTTACTGCTGATGATGCATCGGCTCGCTCTGCGCCACCGTCGTCTTCCGCTGCCCCTACCCCCCCTCCAGTTCAACAGTATCAGGAGGTGCTGCTGAAGTGTTATAGGCGGAAGGCGGTGCTCTCCCTCTTGGAGGGGTGGAAGTGCGCTCTTCGGGAGCGGACGGCATCCGGGTGAGAGGGTCGGGCGCCGAGCTCGAGCTGGAGCCGTTATCCCTAGTCAATACGGGGGCAGTTGTTAGTCGCAGCCTCGCACAGGTGTTGGTTTGTTAGGCCCTTGTTTTCGTTGCTGCAGCATGTTTGATGATGACTGAGTTTCTGATTTTGTGTTCTGCAGTTAGCCGCTGTCCAGTCATTTTACGCGTCGCAAGTGGCGGAGCTGACAAGGCAGCTGGGAGTGAGGAATGTGGCAGCAGAACAGAGCGAGGTCACCCTGACAGCGGTTAGGGCTGACTTTGACCTGTTCAGGAGCTTGGAGGACGCCCGGGTCAGTACGGCGGTGGTGCATGCTTTGAGCGTCGAGAGGGCCAGTCGTGAAGAGCTGGCCAACAAGCTGGCGGAGGCGGAGGGGAAGCTCGCGGCTCTAGAGGCCGAGGTTCCTGACCTCTGTGCTCGGGCGGAGCTCACGGGTCTGGCCTAGGCTGAGGCCAAGCTGAAGGAACAGGAACGGCTTAGTGCCGTAGCCGAGATGGGACTTGCCGTCGTGGCCCGGGACCACGCCCTCGACGATGCCAAAGAGGCCAGGAAGGCAGAGGCAAAGGCGAAGTTAAAGGCCCACTCTCTGCAACGCAGACTTGACCGTTCCAACGAGGTAACCAGCTTTCTGTAGCCTCCACTTTTTTTTTTTTTTTTTTTGTTGCTGAAGTGCCCCGTTTGCGTCCGATTCGCCGCAGCGCCAGGCAAAGCTCAGGTTGGCTGCGCTGAGGGACAGGCTGGCAGATGCTGATAAACTCAAGCTGAGGTACCAGCGGCAAGTGGACGTCCTTTCTGCCGAGAGCTACAGGTCTGGTTGGGAGAACTGTGAATTCGAGGGTCACCCAGAGGTGGTGACGCCAGACCAGTTCGACCTGCAGAAGGGCGTAGAGAGGGACTCCTACTCCGTCGGGTATTACATGCAGCAGATGGGGGACACGATTAACATTGAGTACCCTGCTGATGTGTTGAAGATGCTTGACGAAGAGAGAGGTGAGCCCTCGACATCTGCTGCCACAGGCACGGAGCTGGTACCCGTCATAAGCCCGGCTGAGCCAACGGAGGACCCATCTGAGGTCGCTGCCGCCGTCGATCTTTCCAGCGATGATTCCGAACTTGAGGCACCGCCTCGCGCCGCGGATGGTTCAAGCGCCGAAACTGGTATCCCTCCCTCTGGCGGAGGTAATTAAGGGTCCTTGTTCCTTTGTACATCTGTAGAATTAAGATATGTACAGTGAACAATTATTTGTAAAGGATTACTTTAGTAATGAATATATACCCTTTTTTTTTTCTTTTTTTTTGTGTGTGATCAGGTATCATATATGATGCCATCCCCCTATCGGCAGTTCGGCTGGTCTCGGGGTCTGGCCCAATCGTATATGATCTGGAGTTGCTAGTAAACTCCCTTCGAGCTATGATTGATAGGATTAATTCCAGGAATCGGGATGTAAGTTCTGGCTCTTCCAGCGCTGAAGATGTGTAATTGCCGTTATGCCTTGTCTTAACAGGATTCGACCCGCGCGTGTGGCTAGACTTCTCTGACCCCAAGTGGAACCGTGCCAGGAGTCAATTACAAGGGCTGGTTGATTCCTGCTTAGATCCATCTTTACAGAGGAGGAGACCCGAACTTGGCTCTTACCGGGAGCAGACGGGGCACTACCATGCGGACATGTCGCTATGCCTTCGCCCAAAACCGGCTAATAAGTAAAGACAAGTTTTGTATTCTGTTGTGTAATAATTTTTATAACAGAAATCGTCTTGCCTTCCACCTCATTTTTCCTTTTTATAATGCAAGTTTTGTTTGCTCCTATCTGTTCCGGGTTACGGGCATGGGTCTGCTTCCAAGGGGCGGACCCAATGTGACCTGCTATCGACGAGAGGGTCACTCGGGGTCTGTATCCCCGCGCGGGTCTAATGGGGTCTGCCTCCACCGGACAGACCCAACTGGGTCCGGTCCGCATTTGCCGAGCAGGTCGAATGGGGTCTGCATCCCTTGACAAACCCAAATGGGTCTGCTTCCAACAGGTAGACCTAGGATGGTCTGCTTCCAAAGGGCTTCCAAGCCGGGGGGATCTGCTTCCAATGGGCAGACCCAGGGGAAGATCTGAAGGGGTCTGCTCCTAATGGGCAGAGCCCACAGTGCGAACCTGGGTCAAGGTCTGCTGGCAAGAACGTTATTGCACAGCCGAGGTCTGCTGGCAAGAACGTTATTGCACAGCTTAATCCTCTTCGTACATTTTTCTCGGGTCGCCGGCAACTGTTTCGTTGCTCGTCGTTTGTTCCCATAGTATGATTTTAGGTGAAGGGGTCTGCTCCTAATGGGCAGATCCCACAGTACGACCCTGGGTCGAGGTCTGCTGGTAAGAACGTTATTGCACAGCCGAGGTCTGCTGGCAAGAACGTTATTGCACAGCTTGACCTTCTTCGTACGTTTTTCTCGGGTCGCCGGCAACTGTTTCGTTGCTCGACGTTTGTTCCCATAGTACGATTTTAGGTCGAGGTCTGCTGGCAAGAACGTTATTGCACAGCACGATCCTCTTCGCGCGTTTTTCTCGGGTCGCCGGCAACTGCTTTGTTGCTCGACGTTTGTTCCCATAGCACGATTTTAAGTTGAGGTCTGCTGGCAAGAATGTTATTGCACAGCTCGA
>JXTC01000042.1:317512-362740 GCA_002914845.1 Trema orientale | reverse complement strand
TTATAAAAGGAAAAATTCTTACACATGGGTTATACATAATACTTTTTCAAGTGCTGAGCATTCCACGTGTTGGGTAGGGTTTTGCCCGTCTTGAGTTCCTTCAGAACATACGCGCCACAGTCTAGTGCTTTGACAACCTCGTAGGGCCCGACCCAGTTAGGATCTAGCTTCAACGAGCTTCTGGTTTTGGCCCTCAAGACCCAATCTCCGGCGCTGAACCTGCGGGCATTGACTTTCTTTGCGAAATAAGCCTTGGCTCGCTGTTGGTACGAGGCTAGGTGGATCAGGGCCACATCCCTCGTCTCTTCCAGGAGGTCTGTATTGTGACCGAGCTGCTGTTCATTCAACAGGGCGTTCTCTACTATTTTCGAGCGTAGGGTCGGGAGGCCGATCTCGGTTGGGATCACGGCTTCTGACTCGTACACCATGGCAAAAGGAGTTCTCCCGGTTGACTTGCACTCAGTGGTTCTGTGGGCCCATACGACGGCCGGGAGTTCTTCCAACCATTTCCCTTTGGCCTCCTAAAGGTTCTTTTTGATGTTGCCGAAGATAGCTTTATTCGTTAACTCGGCCTGGCCATTTCTTTAGGGGTAGCTTACCGACGAGAAACTGAGCTTTATGTCGTACAGGTCGCATAATTCCTTGAGTTTAGCATTCTGGAACTAAGTACCATGGTCGGCATGTATTTCCCGTGGGATTCCGTATCGGCAGATTATGTTCTTCCAAATGAAATTGATCGTATCTACCTTATTAACAGTTGTGTAAGCTTCTGCCTCTACCCACTTGGTGAAGTAGTCAGTGGCCAATAAGACGTACCTCTTGCCGCCTAGGCTTCTAGGGAGTTCTCTGACGATGTCCAGACCCCATTTTGCGAAGGGCCAAGGAGTGATGTTAGAGTGGAGGCTCCTCCGCTGGTTGATGTTTTAATGGGGCGAACCTCTGGCATTTGTCGCACTTCTTAACGAACTGGGCTGCCTCGGTCATCATGTAAGGCCAGAAATATCCTGCTGTCAAGGCCCTGTGGGCGAGGCTCCGCCCTCCAGAATGGTTGCCACAGACCCCTTCGTGGATCTCCTCCGTCAATCTCTGGGCTTCTGTGGGGCCTACGCATCTCAGCATTGGTCCCATGGCAGACCTCCTGTACAACTGACCCTCGACCAACGAGTACTGGGCCGATTTCAGCCTAATCGAACGGGCCTCCCGAGGGTCTGAGGGGAGTTCTCCCGTCGTCAGATACTGCGTGATGGGTCCCATCCAGGATATTTCCTCAGAGGTGGCCGGGAACACATGGTACGCAGGGTTCTCCGTCGGGTCCGCCGCATGTTCACTCTCTATGAACACATGGTAATTTTGAAGCACTTTTGGCTAGCCTGTCGGCCGTTTGGTTCATCTCCCTGGGTATCTGCTCGATGGTGAATGTATCAAAACGAGCTTTCGCTCCCATCACTCTGGAGAAGTACCTGTGGAGTCTGGGTTCGTTCACTTCGAAGTTCCCCACAACCTGCCTAGCCATCAGCTGCGAGTCAGTCTTCACCGAGATGTTCTTTACTCCGAATAGAGATGGCAATATAACCCATGGTTACGGGTATCCGTGATTATCCGATCCGAATGGGGAGGAGAAAAACTGCTCAAGCGGAGAAAATAACCGGGGCAGGGAATAACCGTACCGTTAATATGCGGGTATGGTACGGAGACGGTATTAGTATAATCCGTACCGTACCCGCCCCGATATATATATATTTACATAGAAAAATTATTATACATATAAATATCTATTTAATTTTATTTTATTTATATTATTATATCATTGGTAAAATAATAATTTTGGAGAGTTATACGTACTTATATATTTAAATTTTAGAGTTTAAAAATTATTAGTATATTGTTGTGTTTAATATTTTGTTGATTATGAAAAGGATTTAGTATTTTCATCTTAATTTTTTAATATTTTAATATTATCAATGGGTAATGGATAACCGCGGTTTTTCTCGTTATCCATTGGTTAATATCCGCACCGTCCCCGCATCTAAAAGAATGGTTAATAGGGCGGGTATGGTATTGTGATTGACTTTCGGGGATGGGGATGGTAATTAAAAAACCGTCCCTGATCCGCCCCATTGCCATTCCTAACTCCGAAGTGCAGGGCAAGCTCGAGACCCTGGAGTAACGCCTCATACTCTGCCTCGTTGTTCGTTGCCTGGAACCCGAGTCTGAGAGCTTTTTCTACCTTGAGGCCCGCTGGGGTCAGCAGAATTATTCCAATGCCCGACCCTGATACGTTGGTAGACCCGTCGGTGTAGAGGGTCCAGATTGAGGGGTCTGGCATCGGCTGTATCCGCGGCTGATCGTGCGATTCATCGAAGGATTGAATCTCCACTAGAAAATCTGCCACGACTTGCCCCTTTTTCGCCGTTCGAGGCTGATAATCAATGTCATACGTCCCCAATTCGACGGCCCATTTGGTGAGCCACCCTGACAAGTCCGACTTGGCCAGGATCTGTCGGATGGGGAAGTCCGTGTAGACCGTGATGGGGTGTGCTTCGAAATATTGCCTTAGTTTCTTCTTGGCATTGACCAGTGCGAGGACCAGTTTTTCTGTCGTGCTGTACCGAGTCTCAGCATCTAGGAGCATGCGGCTCGCGTAGAACACCGGCTTTTGCTTGCCCTCTTCTTCAATGAACAGCGCGGCACTGACTGCTATCCCAGATACTGCTAAATACGCATACAGGCGTTGCCCCTCTGCCGGGGAGGCTAAGATAGGTGGGTGGCTGAGGTATCGTTTGAGTTCTGCCAATGCCGCATCTTGCTCCTCCCTCCAGGCTAATGGGGAACTTTTCCTTATGGATTGGAAAAAATGCTTGCATCGGTCCGACATCCGAGAGATGAATCGGCTGAGTACTGCAATCTTTCCGGTCAAGCGCTAGACTTCCCTGACGGTCGAGGGCCTGCGTTCATTCGGATCGAAGAGAGTTGAGTTGGATTCGCCTCAATTCCTCTCTTGCTCACGATGTGCCCCAGGAACTGACCGGATGACACCCCGAAAATGCACTTCTTGGGGTTTAGCCGTATTTGAAAATGCCTCAGGACTTGGAAGCATTCGGCTAGATGGCCTAGATGGTCGGAAGCTTCCTTGCTTTTTACCACCATGTCGTCGATGTACACCTCCATCGTCCTTCCTAGGAGGTCGGCGAACATTTTGTTCATGAGCCTCTGATAGGTCGCCCCTGCATTCTTCAGACCGAAAGGCATGCGTTTGTAGTAATATAGACCCCGTTCTGTGATAAAGGCCGTATGGACCTAGTCTTCCTCGAACAGAGGGATCTGATTGTACCTTGAATAGGCGTCTAGAAAGCTCATTCTAGCAAATCCTGTCGTCGCGTCAACCATCTGATCGATCTTTGGCAGCGGGAAACTGTCTTTCAGGCAAGCCTTATTCAGATTGGTGAAGTCGATGCAAGTCCGGTCGTCTTCGTTTTTCTTCTTCACCACCACCGGGTTGGAAACCCAATGGGGGTACGTGCACTCCATGATGAGGTCATTTTTTAACAGTTTCTCGACCTCTTTATTGATGGCTCTGTTCTTCTCCGGCGCAAACCTCCTAGGTTTCTGCCTGACCAGAGGGTAATTGGGGTCTATGTTCAGACGGTGGCAGGCATGCTCGGGCTTTATACCGGGCATGTCATTGTGGGACCACGCGAACATGTCCCTGTTTTGCCGGAGGAACTCCACCAGGCTGTTTCTTTCGGACCCAGATAGCAAGGCTCTGACCAGGACTGTTTTCTCCAGTTCCGACGTTTTCAAAGGGACCGCTACCAGCTCTTCTACCGTGGTGTCAGGTCTGTCGGACTCATCCTCGATTTGTTTCATGTATGCTGGCAGATGGTCCTTTGACTGCTATTTGTCCTCCGCTGCAGCGGCTGTATCTGCTGCTGGGCCTTTTATGGCGGTTGAGAAGCATTTTCTGGCGGAGGTCTGGTCTCCTTTGATGTCTATTGTGTAGGTCCCGTCCGCCGACTGGCACCTCAGGACCTGGTGGAGGGTAGACGCGACCCCATGCATGGCGTGGATCCATCCTCTCCCCATGATGGCGTTGAAGGAGGACTGACAATTGACGACGACGAAATCAACCTCCAGGCTCCTACCGGCGGCGTAGACCTTTAGCGTTGTGACCCCTAGTGGGCTGACCCTGTTGCTGTTAAAAGCGAACAGCGGTTGGCAGGTCGGCTTCAGCATGCTTCGGCTCAAACCCATATTTTCGAAGGTGCTGAGAAATAGGACGTCGGCGCTGCTACCTCCATCAATCAAGACTCTTTCTACCATTGAAGAATCGATCTGCAGCTTGACCACCAATGGGTCGTCATGAGGCAGGCGCACCGTGGCCAGGTCTTGCTGGGTAAAAGCTATGGGGACAGTCGAAGTACGAGCTTGTTCCGTCGTCAGGTGGTTTACCGAGTGGCCCAAACTTCTCAAGCGCTTCACCCTCTCTCCAGTCCTTCTGTGGATATTGTCTCTCTCTTCCCGACCCTAGCTAGGCTCTGGTCTGCCCACGATCATCGGCACGATCCTCAGGGTCTGCTGTTCTGGTCCCGAAGCCTGGGTCTGCTTCCCCTTGTCTTGTCCAGCGGCATCCTTTTTGGCTTACCCGTCCGCCTTGACGTACTGTTTCAGCTTGCCGGCCTAGATTGCCATCATCACTTGCGCGTAGAGGTTACGGCAGTGAACGGTATCGTGCCCATAGTCCCTATAGAACTGGCAGTATCTATTCTTGTTCTTCATGTGGTCGGGGACGCTGGACTTTGGGGGGTCTTTGAAAATACCCTTATCTTTGTTCTGGAGGAAGGCGACGTCAATCGTCGTATTGAGCTCGAACTTCAGCAAGGGCTCTTTGAACGTCTTCCTCTTCTTGCCGGTTTCTGTGTCGGCCAGCCCAGGGGATGCCTTCGGCGCCGTCGCTTGAGCTGGCGCGGATCTTTTCGTTCCCTGGGTGGCTAGGGTCTGTGCCGGCGCGGGCGTGGTCGTGATAGCTGCCGAAGCTTTGGGCGCTCTGTGGTGGCTCTCCAACACTCGGAAAACCCCTTCGGACTTCGCCTAGACATCTGCCATGTCGTACGGCAGATTCAGGAGTAAGTGGTCAGACAACATCGACCCTGGTTGAAGTCCTCTGACGAAAGAGCTCGCGGCCTGGACGGTGTCGACGTCGTGTATCATGGACATCATGTCCAAGAAACGAGACAAGTAGTCTCTTGGAGATTCGGTCGCGGACTGCTCCATTCGGTCCAGGTCCCGCATCGTCTTTTGTTACTTCTGGCGCCCGCGTACTACTTCAGGAACATCTTGCAAAAGTCTTCGAACCCGTTTATGGAGCACTCGGGGAGCTGCCTGAACCACAGCAGGACGGGCCCCGCTAGGGTAGTGGAGAAAACTTTGCAGATTATTGCTTCATTCCTGGTTTCCAAAGCCATCTTCTGCTGGAATTGGTATATATGATCGAGGGGGTCGGTCTTTCCTTCGAACGGCTTGATGGTTGGAGTCGTGAAGTCTTTCGGTTTGGGTTCTGACTGAATCCAATCAGCAAAGGTTGTTCGGTTAATCCCACGCACTGCCTATTCCGCCAAGTCGGCAGGAGTTTGGCCGTGGTGGGTGCCAAATCGCCGACCCAGCTCTGCCATCATTTCTCGCTTCCAGTCCGGAAGTGGATCCTCGGGGCCCCTAGGGCGTGGCCTGCCCGTCATTCCGCCCACCCGGGGGGGCTTTGTATGGCTCTGTTGTTCCTCTCGCACCGCTGGTTCGGAGGGGACAGGGTATTCCCTACCGGATGGGCTGCACCGTCTCCGAGCCTCTTGTTGGACTTCTTCGACGAAATCGTCTCGGTGCTCGCTCCTTGCTTCGCTGCCCAGGAGCCCTTCTAAGCGCACATTGTCCCTACGGATGGCTGCGACCTCTTCTCTTAGTCCCACAACGGCTTGGTGAGCCATCTCTGCTTTCCTGTTTGCTTCCGTTAGAGTGGCGAGCATTTGATCCAGCTTCTGTTCCATGCTAGGCCGTTCATCCTGGGATCTTTCTTCCACCTCGGGGCGAGCGCTTCTCATTGTCATTCTTGATGGTGCCATTAGCGGTCGTATGGCTTTTTTGTTCGGGAAGGAGTTGCAAAGTCTTTGCTCACCTCTTTCCCACAGACGGCGCCAAACTGTTGGGACGGTTTTCCCAACTGTCTTCGTGTCTCTGCTGCTTCTGACTGTGTCCAATATCTGAGTGGATCGGAGGAGCCCTGGAGGGGGTACCTGCAAAGATTCTCCGATGCTTAAGTCAGATATCGGCTCTAAGGGGGATAGCAGGGAGTGGAAAAAATTGCTTACCTTTTTGCTACGGTGTGTGTGGTATTTACACCTCCGGAATTGGGATCCAATCCAATTCCGAGGTTTCTTTTCCAGCGCCGTAGCTAGCTCCCGAGATCACGAGCTAAGATTGGTACGGTCTGCTCCCTGTCACCAGCTCCAACATGAATCCTGACATGGAGCGGCGACTACAGTTCCGCCGTTCTCTCAGGAAAACGCATTTAATGCGCGCACCTACCCAGGATTGCATTAAATACTTTGTCTGGATCTGGAACTATGCGTTGCCCCCGAGGGCCTTCTAGCGGAAGACCCTTGAGGCTCCTGACCCCCAGCTGTCGGCATAAGGGTCTGGTTGGGCCAGGCCCATCCCAAGTCTGGATGGGCTCCGTCTTGGCCCGCTTCGATAGCGCAGGCCCAATTACCGTCATGCTGAGTGCTTGTGATTCCCAGGTAATCTTTCAATTACGTGTCACTTGGATGCACACGTGGCGTATGCTCAAAAAGCGGGCCCCATAGATAGAATATTTAAAAGTGAAGATTTTGCTATTTTTGAAACTATTACAACATACTATACTTGATATTGTATTTGAATACATTAAATTTAGCATAACAAATAGCATTGCACTAAAGATGTCCAATTTTTTCTCTTTCTTTCCTTTTTAAAATATCATTTACATTATTTAAGAATTTTATTTCAGGTTTATTATTATAGTAAAATTTTAATGAAATTTAATAATGGAAAGTAATTAATTTGAATTATTGTCTATCAATGATAAATGTAGCTTACACAAGTAAAAAGAACTTCCTAATTAAAAAGTGCTAAGTTTCAATATAAAATACACCCAAAAAGAACACAATAATCAACAAGACTAAATAAATATAACAACTTAAAGAAAAAAAAGATGAAAAAAATTTATATGACACAACTAGTAAGGGTATAAGGAGGAAAAATGTGCAAAAATTATGTGTCAATTGATTAAAACTTTAACTTTAAAAAATAATCAAATAAATTACAGAGTGAAATGCAAAAAAATATTATGAAGTTTGAGCATTCTGCAATTTAAACCATGAATTTTAGACTCAACAAACTAATACCATGAGATTAAGAATTTCTGAAAATTAATACTCCAGACTGAATTTTTGACCAATTTTACCAACGAAAAATAATAATATCCTCCAATAAAACAACATTAGTTCTTATTATTTTCCTTAATTTTGAGAAATTATTGTCTTTTAACAGTTAAAGTTATTCAAAATGTCAACTCAGAGAATTAATTTTTAGAAATTCTTAATCTCAGAGTATTATTTTGTAGAGTCAAAACTTCATGGTTTAAATTAGATAATACCCAAACTTCATTTTTTTTTTTTTTTCAATTTACCCTAAGTTAAATCATCCATATGTTTTTCTATTATCAAAGCCAAAAAGAAATAAAAAATTACAGGCAACTTTTTTTTTCTTTAAAAAAAATAAAGCAAAGATAAAAAAGAATATGTGGATTAAAATGACAAAAAGAAAAAAAAAAAAGAGTTTATAAAACAAACAGTAATATATTTTATATATATATCACATAATGAACAAAGTCACAATGGCAGGATTGTAATTTTTATAAAAGTAGACAGCCAAATTTTTTTGGATGGATAATAGCTACATTTTAGAATACGGCTACAAAGAAATGGTTACATGTGTCCTTAAAAGCTAGGGTGCTAATTTAGTCCCTGAGTTCATTTTGAGGGACTTAGTCCCTTACAGCTTGATCATCATTGGATCTCTCCATAAAGTAACTCAGAATGATCCAATAGTTGCTAGCCAAGAGCAATAGATGAAAGGCAATTAAATTGCCAAAATTTGTAATCAGTTCACAATCTATACTATATTTTAAATATTTTAATAATAAAAAAATAAGTTTCAAGTCTAAATTAGTTGTCGTTTTCGAAAGCTAATAATTCAAGGAGCTATAAAAAACTAATTTTCAATGAGCTTCAGCGAATATCATAAATCCATCTAAAATATATTGTAATGTTTGAGTGGATAAAGGCTCTTTTTTTTTTGAGCTTTTGAAGGAGAGCCGTAGAATGATAGATTGTATTTCTCTCTCATTCATCTTCTCTGGCAAGACTCTCTGTAAATCATTTGATGGATTATTATAATTTCGTGTATAAATCCCAATTTAACCAATCTTAGCTACTCTATTTATTTTCGACATATATTTGTTATAATAAAAAAAAATTAATAAAATTATATGTATCACTATACACAAAATAATTTATCACCAAAGAAACCATAACTCATGAAAATTTAACGAAAACCTACATTAGCTACGCCACAAATCCTATAAGAATTTTCGACCAAAATCTAAATTTGAAAGAGAAAGAAAAAGAATCCAAGCGAAAAATCGATACACCCATATGAGATTCTAACAATATCTAATTGAATCGAGTAAGATATAAATTGTTTAATTGAATCAAGATATGTTATTTTGTTTCACACCAGAGGACAAGTTTCTCTTAACAAAGCTTTTCAGGTTGTCTTCAATTGCAACAAAGACAAATGAGAAAGGGAAAGGGGTTTAGTTTAGCTTTACACACGTTTAGTATCGATCTTTTTATTACTAGCTTTTTAGCTTAGTATATCCAAGATATCGTGTTTGCCTCCGTTTGGCTTATGGCATGGAGCTAGCAAAGGCCTAAGGATGCTTCAAGTTAAATTGATATATTAATCACATAGCATAGATGAGAAATCTCATTAATCTCGCAAAATTTCCATTGTGTTGTAAACATTTCAAAAGGAAAAAAAAAAAAACAAAACGTAAAGAAGAAACAAAAAAAGTGGAAGACCTCAAATAGAGAAGTCGGTAAGAAAAGAATACGTAGAACAAATAAAACAAGGAAATTATGGAAAAAAAAATCAAAAATAAGTAAAGAAGAGAAAAATTTAAGTTAGAAATCGTTCTCTATAATACTTTGCAGATCCATAATTTTATTTTATTGCTCCATTATATTTCAATCTCATTCTAATATATTCTTATCATCTAAATCAACTTTGTCCAACTTTTACAATTTTGCAGATCTAGAGAATAAAAAGATATATGGACTTTACTTTAGGTTAAATCTATATACCCAACCTATATTTTAGGGGAAGAAGGCATAAATGAGCGTTTAAACTAGTTTACTTTTGGTTGAATCTATGTACCCAACCCAATCTTTTTGAGAAAGAAGACGTAAGTGAGTTTTAATTAATAGTCGTCCCCGAAAGATAGATTGTCTTTAATTGATAATTTTCTCCATCTCAATCAGTCTCATTTTTTCTTTGTCTATTTTTGGTTTGAGTTTCTTTGGCATGCAAAGAGAATGAGTAGGAGAAGAGAACAGAGAAGACAAGATCAAGAGCGATTTAAAGAATGGTCCCTAGAGTGTTGGTGGTCTTAGAGTACTAGTGGTTGCCATGGTTATGGCTTTGGAGCAACGGTGGTCACTATTGGGTAGTAGAGAGACAAAGGAAATGAAAAAAAAAAAAAAAAGGAATTTGCCTTTTGAGTTTCAATCTCATGTATTATTCTGCACCAAATTTTTTGTATACTTGATCTTTTGACCAATATTTATTTATATCATATGGTCTGGGCAAAAAAGCCCTACGTAGGGCCAAAAAGTGATACCCTATTATAGACGTACCCATAAAATATATGTTTTTAACTTTTTTAATTAGTTTTTGTTTCAAAATTGAAAATCCTAAAACTAACCACTATCACTCATTTTCATTTATGTCTAGTCTCTTATTCCCCTATTAGCAATGTTAACCTCAGCCATTCTAACTCAACTCGTTCTTAGACACAATGAGTAAACTCTTATAGCTAAATACGATTTAGGCCTTAACTTCCCTATTTTTCTTTCCTTTTTGTTTGTCTCTTTCTTTCTCCTTATTGCAACACAACACTATGGACACCCAAGGACTAAATTTGAAATATCTAAGCGTTCTTTCAACTCTCATCTCTCTACAAAGTTCATACTCAGTGCTCTCCTATTTTTTATTTTGTTTCTAATATCTGGTTCCCTGATTTCTCTAATATTTTAGTCTTCTTCTTTTTTTTTTCCTGTTTATTTCAGTACTCTATTTTGACTATTTAGATACTAAATTCTCTTATCCTTCAACAAGACAATAAGAATCTTTTCGAAGGTAATCTTACAAAAAGTTTAAGTTTAAGTTATTTGGGTTTTTATATGGTATTTATGAGTTATTTATGATTTAATTTTATTTATAAATTGTGGAGATAGTTTATTTTGCGACTTTCTGATTTATGATTTTAATTTGGCTATTTGATATTGCTTTTATTTTTTTTTTACTACTTGCTGGCGTCATTGCCATCATCGCGTCTGCTCGAGAAACGGAGAAGTTTTCTCGAGTTTCTCCAATCCTCTGAGAAAATGTGACACGTGGTTGCATCTGTCAGGAAAGGATACGTGTGGTTCTGGAAAGGTATGATCCAAGATTTGACGACTCTTCAAGAGTTTCGAGATGACCTCATAATATCGCATTCTTAAGTTCGTATTTATCAGAATAGGAAGCTCCATTTAGGCTAAAGGCTAAATGGAGCTGGGGGACAATTGTTATGCGATCTTAAATCCACATCGGTCAACACCAAGAAAGGAAAGTCAATAATCGGGTTACACCAGGTCGCATATGTGTTCTTTTGATTAAAGTGCGACCTCCTCCGAAGGAAATAGGTGCGACCAGCATAAAAAGGAAATTATATCAAGCGTCTTCAAAAAGGAAAAGGAAACAAGCTTCTGAATGGAGCTCGAATAATCCCTTCATTTAATTCGAGATGTTACCTGATTGTATGTTGTTGCCCAAAATTATTTTTCTGATTATGCACTTACCCATTGTGTAATTAGGAAATATTGAGCCACCCTCACCTATATAAAGGGGCCTCAATCTCATTGTTAGACGCGACACAATTTCTTCACAAACACCTCATTACATTCTGTAATTCTCTCTGCTCTCACCTTGAGACTTAGAGAAACTCTTGTAATTCTTCAGAATATATTGAAGAACAGTGGATGTAGGCTCATCTTTTTTGGGGCTGAACCACTATAAAATTCGTATCTCTTTATTTGCTTTAATTTATCAATCCTTTTCATACACAAACTACATCTCATAATTTTCTGAATTTATTATTGACAAAACCTTCACCAACATATGCCATGATAAGGGTTAATATGTTAAGAACTATTTACTCATATATGCCATGTGTCAATAGTTTATTAATATTAGTTGTGTTTGTTAGATTACTATTAGTGAGTTTGTTGTAGAAGTATAGTCCTATAAAAGCTGAGTCTCTATATTACTTTTCAATTAATAAAGAAGATTACAATACAATTCATTTCTTTCTAAAACTTAACATGGTATCAGAGCCATAACTGGCTATGGAGACTTCTCATTTGTTTTCTTCGTTGAGAGCTTCATCGTCTTCTTCCAAGGCTAGTTTTACTCCAGTTATTTTCTCCCATTCTTGTCCATTAAACTCGATGATGATTGTTCTAAAGTTTATATACAAAAATAGTAGACAACAATATCTTGCATCAAGTAAATATGGGACAAGTAACCTGACTCATCACCTCAAAGTTTGTAAGAAAAGAAAATACATGTGATGTTGGTTAGATGCTTATTTAACAATATGAGGACTCTATATAAACTTAATACTGGTCGTTATGATCTTGAAAAATTTTCATGTGTTATTAGCTTTAGCAATTATAATGCAAGATATTAACTTTCTAGTTTGTTAAATGTGAGGGGATTCGAGCATTGTTGCAATTTTTATGCCTTGAGATAGATTTAGTGACTAGAAACACTCTAGAATTGATGTCATAAGTTACACCAAGGGAAAAAGACAAATGTTAGATGTAATTCTTAGTAGGATAAGTTTAACACTTGATCTATAGATTTCATTGACAAGTGATAAGTATTTATGTCTTGCAGCTCATTTTATCGATAAAAGTTAGTATTTGCATAAAAGAGTATTGAACTTTTTTTTTATATTATCTCCACACATTAGTATTGTGTTGTCTAATAACATATTTTTTAATCGGTGTCTTTAAAATTTATACATATCTCAACTTACTAATTCAATGAGTGTCTAGTTTTATGTATTTTTTTAAAAACTTTTTGCTGCGTTATTTTTTTCTTTGAAATTTGGGCTATTTTAATTTTCAGGGACTTAATATTACTTTGAAATGTTCAAAACAATATTAAAACGAGCTTTTAACATAAATACATTCTGATAGGGTGAAAAATTGAATAATCTTGGATGGACTGAAACTTTAAAAGATTTTGGATCTATTAAAAAAATACCTACTCTTAATAATATTTAGAAAACTACAATTTTTTAAAAAAAATTAGTACATTTTAAAGATACTCAAGGTAACTAATCAAATTACTTGGAATAATCAAATGTTAATTGTGGTTTTTAGTCTGATTACATCAAATAACTTGATCAATTACTTTAAATACCTCATCAATTAGTGAAAAATAATATATTTATAAATATTTTTTAAAAGTGATATTTTTCTAAATAATTTTAAAATTTTTCAAAAATTAAAAGATCCGAGAATTTCTAATTTTTCTTTAAACTTTATCATAAAAAATCAAATTTCCTCGATTAAATACAAATCGATAAAACAATACTAACCAAACAAACCAAATTTAGTTGATTTGGTTATAGTTTCAACTTACACTTTGAAACTGATGAATCAAACTGAGATAGAACAATAGTTTAGTTTAATTTATGATTTTACCATCAAACCGACGAAACTAAACTACGAACACATCTATAATATTCTCTTAAAACATACGGCTCGTTTGGTATACATAACTGGATTGGATTGGACTAGACTAATAATTGGGAATGGACTGAATTGGACTATTTAGTACTATACTATGTTTGGTGTAATACAGGACTAAAGCATAAATATATAATAAAAATTTTATTAATGCAGTTTTCATAATATTTTTTTATGAAATACGAAGATAAATATTTCATAAATTTGAGAGAGAACATTAAACAATAATTAAATAAAATAAAATATTTTTTATTTTATTTTTAATAATTATTATATGTTTAATTTTTTTTTAAATAGGGATATGCATTTTTTAAAGAAAGACAAAAGATAAAAAATATTGTCCAAAAAAAATATGCAAAAAAAAAAAAACTATAATCCTTGTTGAAACTAAATAAACTCAAGTTTTAGATGAAACTATTTAATCCAAAAAAAAAAAATAGTCCTGAAAAAAAAAAGTAAAGAGTCCGATCCAGTCTCATAGTCCGCCCCCCAAACAGGACCATAATGTGGCAGGCCAAGAAGATAAAGGTAGCATAGTATTTTCGGATACTAAAAATATGTATTCTCCTAATAAATACAAAACCAAGTATAGTCGTAATAATTAATCTCTTTTTTATTTTTTCGTTTAAGTCATAATAATTAATTTCAATCCCAAAAAGTGGTGCAAGACTTTAGTGATGTGTGTGAGTTTAGGAGAGTTAGGAGTTGAAGCTTTGATAGTGTGTGGATATTTTTTTTTAAATTTGTAATAAATGATGATAATTAATTAAGCCTTATATTTATTTTTTTAAGAAAATATCAACTCCGAAAAAAAAAAAAAAATAGGTGGTTCTAATTTCAAGATAAAGCCGCAACAGTGCAGATGCAGGTGCTGCAGCAGATAGAAACCCCGGCGTCGAAGTTCGAAATTAGCTTATCCATTTTTGATCGGCGAAGTGGGTCGGTCAGTTCAGTTCAGTTCAGTTCACACAATTCCATATTTGCCCACACCCCCTGTCTCTGGCCGAGAAGTAGCGCGTCGTCGACACGCGCTTCCATTCTCAGCAGTATTCATGGAGTTTGAGGTGAGGTTGGTTGGGGGCATGGAGAGTTGCTTCGTGTCCCTGCCTCTGCTCCTAGTCCAAACCCTCCAATCCTCCTCCTCCTCCTCCGCCTACCTCCCGGACCTTCTCGCTCTCGACCTCCGCTCCGGCGACGATTGCTGGACCGTCGCCTGGTCTGGCGCCACGTCGTCTTCTTCCGCCATTGAGGTCGTTTTTCTATTCCTTGATCAAATTTTCAATTTTGGTTTCAATTTTTGGAAATTTTGATTTTGGTTTTGATTTTTGTTTTTGTTTTTGTTTCTAAAGATTGCTCAGCAGTTTGCGTATTGCATATCCCTGAGAGAGGGTACAAGAGTTGAAGTTCGAGCTCTGCCTAATGTGGCCAAAGCTACTTTGGTAACAATTGAACCAAACAGTGAGGATGATTGGGAGGTTATGGAGCTTAACGCAGAGCTTGCAGAGGCAGCTATATTAAAACAGGTAAAACCAACCATATTTTGGGCTTTACATGGCAGTCCTTTTTTTTATTTTATTAAATATTATAAATTCAAATTGAATGCCTGCAAGCCAAAGTATTTATCATTGGAATGTCTTTGAAGCTTGTTCTTGTCGATTTCCTTTTTTTTTTCCCCCAGATTTTTGAGTTTTTTTTTTTTGGTTACTATTAGGGCATGTTTACAAATTGGTAATGGAGAGATTGGAGAATGAGGAAATGGAGTGAGGAAAGGGAATCCTGGCCGTTCCCACCCAGTGTTTCTTATTCCCTCCATTCTCTTTCTACTCATTCCCTTTGCGGATTGGTAAATGTGGCCATAGTATTTGTTTGTCTTCTTTTTCTTTTGTTGTGTTTTGTTTTTTTAAGGTTGAGGGTATTTAATGTCAAAGCTTCTACCCCTTTTATGTTGAGTGATCAATTGTATTGGAATAGTCTTCATAATCAATCTCAAATGTCATAATGTCAAAGCTTCTACCCCCTTTATGTTAAGTGATATAGTTAGTCGATTCTTTTCTCGAGGAAATGGAAATAGGCGGTAAAGATAGAGTCCGATTTAGCCCTCATTTCTTATTCACTTTGGATTATGTGGAAAGAGATTATGTGCACTGTTCTTGTTTTTGGTTGTCTTGATATGTATTTAAAGTTTAAGCCAAAATGACATTGCTCTGGGCATGCCTGGGAGAGAATCCACTGAACACTGAGACTCTTTGTGGTCTTCCCCATGTAGATTTGATGAATCAATAATATCTCCTTTCTTGGTAGTTTCAAGGTTTATAGGTCTTTCGTTCAGTATATTGACAGTATTAATGGTGGACAACAAGAATGTTCAGATCTCTTTAATTCTATCATTTTTTTTCCTCGTTCTTTTAATACAAACTTTATGTTTCTTTGAAAGAAAAAAGGAAACTTATGGTGGATTTGATGTCTATGTTGTGTCTTTGTTTAGAGTGCCATTCTGACTTAGAAATCAGAGCAGTTCTATAGATTCTATTTCATGTTCGTCTATACAATTGAAATGAGCCGGACAATTTGTTACTTTTTTTGTTCTTTCTCCAGGGATTCTAAGCAAAAGAAATATTTTCTCTTGTTTGGGTAGTGATCCTGAAACTTTGGTAAATACAGGTCAGGATAGTTCATGAAAAGATGACGTTTCCTTTATGGTTGGGTGGCCGTACTATCATCACATTTTGTGTGGTTTCAACTTTCCCCAAGAAAGCGGTGGGTAAGATGCTACAATAAGTGCTTTTCTTGGTAAATAATCTACTTATATGCTGCCTAGATCATATTAAGGTTCTTAAAATTAGACCATTTATTTTAATTGGAAAATAAATGCCAGTCCAAACTTGTGGACATACCCAAGTGATGAATATGTATTCTCGATTTACATTCTAATGGCTTGAAAAAAGAGATGAAGACTAACATCAAGGTATAAGAACCTGAGGATCTATGCATTTAACATTTTGTGTATTTGGGTTTAGGTTGTAAGAACCTGATAGTGTATGGGTTGGACTTCAGCCCTTCTTATTTCTGCATTTTACCCTTGTTTCCAATAAAGTACATATTTGGCATAAAAGTTATTGAAAAGTGTTTTTTTTTTTTCCCCATTCTTTTTCTTGTTTTCTTTCTATATATTAGAAGTAAGATTATGATTCTAGTAATATATTTATGGTCCTTGGGTCAAAGTGTGGAGATTATTTCCTGCTTTATCCTTAAAATATACTGTATGGTTTGCCAAAAAATTTGTTTTGTTGGCAGTAAGTCCACAGCTGTAGTGGTCAAGTTTCACGATATGATGAACTAATTGAGTAGGCCAAGCTCGTAGAGACAGTTTTAATAGCTGATATCCATTAATTCGCACAAGCACAAGCACATAATCAAATATATTACAAATATCTATTTTTTCTTGCCAGTCCTGTACTATAAATGAAGATGTTGTAGTTAATTCAAATTCTGACATGCGATTTTATCAGTGCAACTTGTGCCTGGAACTGAAGTTGCAGTTGCTCCAAAGAGGCGCAAGAAAACTGTAGATTCATATCAGGACTCGTCCTTATTATTTTCTAATAATGCACATCATACTGCAATGGCTCTACTCCGTATTCAAGATGCTGACAGGAGATTAATTCACAAAAGTTATGTCGAAAGTGTTGAGCTGGGTGTAGTTCTCACTTCTGTTGCTCTTGTACATCCAGAAACAGCAAAAAAGTTTGCATTAGATTCTCTTCAGTCAGTAGCTATAGTGCCAAGATTATCATTAAAGGAGAGTGTAAAGGATTCTGAAAAAGATGGCTTGAGAGTAAAAAGTAGTTCAAATTCAAAGAATGCTAACGGTGTAATTAAACAGGAACAACGTCAAGCAGTTGTGCATCTATTGGTTTCAGATTCAGTGACTAAAGGGCACGTGATGATTGCCCAGTCTCTTCGTCTTTACTTGAGGGCTGGTCTGCATTCATGTGCGTATGTCTTACCTTGTTAAACAGTATCATCTTTATTTAAAACTTTATTGAGATTGTGTACTGTTGCTGGACTTTAGTTTACAATGTGCATTTGTGATCTAGGTCCAAAAGTATCATCTTTGATTAAAGCTTCCTTTAAACTGTTTACTAGTGTGACTTTTGTTCGCTAAAGTTACCATGTAAACTATTTTATCTCATCTTAAAATCTGCTTTTAGGTATTACAATTACTCTTCTTAGTGTTTGAATGTTGTTCTTTAACCTGTATATTCTATCTACTTTTTATTCTCAGTTGGAGCTATATTACTTCTTCTCTCTTTATGTAATTTTATCATGAGCCATACTCTAGAAGTCAAGGTTTTATAATTACAATTTTTTTAATGATCCTTAGCTGATGATGCATGTATGTATTAGCTTCTTCTTTTTTCCAATGAAGGACGGTTGCATAGAATTGCTTCTCTTAGATATGTACAGGCAATCTTATGGCCTTTGTGTTGTCTCTTTCCTCCAAATTTTAACTAGATGATTCAGTGCCTTCTGGTTGATTTCATTTTCTTCTTTCTATTTTTATTTAGTGTTAATCTTTTATTTATTATATCTTATCAAAAGTTGTCATATTTTTTGCCTTGTTTTATTTTGGTCCCTCAGTTTGTTCTCAACAAATGTTTTGGATCCTTCCTTTTAAAAAAAATCTTGTATGCTGAGAATGCTTTCATGCCTGCAGGGGTTTATTTGAAGGGATGCAATTATTTGAGGAAAGATATTCCCTTGCTTTCACTTTCTCCTTGCCATTTTAAGATGTTAGAGAAAGCTAAGCATCTGGAGAAAAATGGCCTTGAAGTGCTTGATAGCCATAAAATTAGCAGAACGAAAAATGTGCTCAATACTCGTTCTTTCACCTACATGGATGTTGTAGATTGGTCAACGCATGATGCAGTTGTTGCCGCTCTTTCACATGAATCTCATTGCGAAGAGGATGGGAAGGATAATTGTGAGGGTGAAAATGCAAAGGGTCTAAAAAATCTTATCAAGGCATGGTTCATTGCACAAGTTGACGCCATTTCTTCGAGTACAGGGGTAAAAGTCAATTCACTGATTCTAGGGAGTGAAACATTGGTTCACTTTGAAACGAAAGGCTATAAGTTTGGGTCTCATAAAAATATGAAGGCCTCATCTAATGATATTCTAGAGAACATAAATAAGACTAGTAAGCTGCCAGTAGAAATATTATATGCACTGACTATTCCTGAGGAATCCCGTCCTGGGGAAAATGTGTATGAGCTTGTGTTTGAAGAAATAAACAAAGAGAAGAATGATCTGCAAGGTCCAGTGTTTAAAAGGCTGGAATTGGGTGATCCTGTAACCTTTAATTGTGTCAGAGAGCAAAAATTTGATGAAGATATTAGTACTGATATATCTTCTTTAAGCTGGATGGGGACAAGTGCTTCAGACATTATAAATAGTAGGTTTTATTTATTTATTTGTTTATTTTTTGTATGATGTCCTTCAGTCCTCTTTGTTGTTTATGTTATCTCTTTGTTTTAGCTGTCTAGGGAGACATACCCAGTTAGACAACGAGGACATCATGACAGAAAATGTGGGGATAAATTTAGTTTTGAAACTTTTCCTGCTTGTCTTCTTTTTTATTTTTTTGTATTTTTATTTTTTAATTTTTGTTCTGAAAAACTGTTTGTGTTTTTAAGTGTTAGTACGTTACTTATATGCAAGTCATCACACCAACCTGTCCTCAAGTAGGGAATGATGTATCAAAACTAAATATAAATTCTTTAAAAACTAGATTGAGCCCTTGACTTTCTTAAAGTGTGATCTTTTCCAAATGTAGGGATGATGGTATTGCTATCCTCTGCTTCTGGGATGTGGTTCAGTTCATACAATTTTCCTCTGCCGGGACATGTTCTAATATATGGACCTCCTGTGAGTCAATCACTTAAATCTGATTTGCCTTTAGATGATTTAATATTTGAAGGGCAAATGAATATTGTCACTCATGTATGTTAGATATTATCAGGGGTATGCATAAAATAGAGGTGCATTTTTTCTCCTCATGACACCTGTCCGTAGTTTGACATGAATTTGATTTCATGGCAAACGGAGGTTCTCGTTCAGTACGTGAAGAAAATGCTTCACCATGATGAAGTATTTGAACTGTTATTATTGTTGCTAGTATTGTTGTTATTATTTGAACTGTTATATAGTTGTTATACTGAACCATTTTTTTCGATCTTGATGTTGATATGTTTTGCTACTTAGAAGAAACAAACTATTCAGTCCTACAGGTTAACCAAATATTTGAGGTGCAAATATGCCTTGGGCTTGAAATTAAACTATGTATAACCTTCTTTGAGGTTATTAGCTTTTCACTTGTGGTTGACAGTTCTTTGCTTATATTGCCAGATATTATCAACGTGACACTACTTATTCAAATACACCCCCCTTTCTGGTAATAATAATTCTGTATTATTATTTTCCAACTATTAGGGCTCAGGGAAGACGTTATTAGCAAAAGCTGTTGCAAAATTCCTTTGGGCACATGAAGACCTGTTAGCACACATGTACGAAATTATTTGTATTATTTTATAGTATTTTTTTTCCTTTTTTCTGGTTTATCGGGATGTTTGTGTTGTTTTTAATTTTGGAGGTAGCGTATCTTCTAGTTTTGTTGATAAAAAAGAAAGAAAGTTTGCCAATGAGAAATGCTCTTTTTAAATTATTGGTAAGGAACCCAATTTGGTTTGTCATGAGAGGATTTGGAATGAATCCCATTCTTTAACGTTGGTTTCTCTCTGCAGAGTCTTTATATGTTGCTCTAAACTTGCTGTTGAAAAGTCCCAAACCATTCGCCAAGCACTCTCTGGCTATATATCTGAGGCCTTAGATCATGCGCCATCTCTTGTCATCCTTGATGATCTTGATTGCATTATTTCATCGTCTTCTGAATCAGAGGGATCCCAACTTTCAAGCTCTATAACTGCACTGACAGAACTTCTTACAGACATTTTGGATGAATATGGGGTACTATTATTTTCTTCTTTAGTCAATTCACTGTGACATTAATATGCAGATGTTTACTGATGTGTTTGAATTTTTAGTCCTTTTTGTGCATCTCTGATTGGTTATGTGCTTGATTGATGAAAAGTATATGATCTACATTGATGAACAGAGGAAAACCCTGTTTATTGGAGGGGGAAAAAAAAAGGAAAAAAAGAAAAAAAGATTTACTTGAGTTTAATCATGCTTATAATTTGTCTTTTACGGTTGGGAGCAACTTAGAAATAAATTTGAAGATCTTCGTACTGTGTTCTGTGTTCTGGATGACTAGCTCTGTTGATAAATGTTGTGTTACATTAAGTTGTAATCTATTCTATAAGGCATGAACCCTCAGTGTCAGGCTGTAATGAGCTTGCTTTTAGTTCTAAAGCGTCTTGAACCAAGGTAACTAGCTGCAATTTCATTGCGGTAACCCCTAACCTGCTAATGCTTTTGTTGGGTACCTTAACAGGAAAAGAGGAAGATCTCTTGTGGAATAGGTCCCCTTGCTTTCATAGCTTCTGTAAAGTCTTTGGACAGCCTACCACAGGCATTGACCTCTTCAGGTTGGTTTGTTTTAGAACTTATTGTCTAATGTCTTTACTTGCAGTAAATCTCAAAGCGAGTTACACAATTTTCTCTCTGCTTTCTTTTTATCTTTTTATTTATTTATTTATTTATTATTATTATTATTATTATTTTATGTTAATAATCTGAACTTGTACATTTTTCTTTTCAAAAACTATGTTTATGATTAGGAAGGTTTGACTTCCATGTTCAAATGCCTGCTCCTGCTGCCTCTGAACGTGCGGCAATACTGAAGCATGAAATTCAGAAGCGTTGCTTGCAATGTTCTGAAAGCATTTTACAAGATGTAGCTTCAAAATGTGATGGCTATGATTCATACGATCTGGTATTTACGTAGTGTATTATTCCCTAAAGTATATGGTTAAAGTTTCATGAATGCAAATTACTGTGATCACTATGATATGTCTGTATTTTTATCCTTATAAGTTGCCCCACCTCTTCCTCTCTCTCCTTTTTTTTTTATTTTTATTTTTTTTAATAAAGCAGCGAAAAAGGTACTATTAATATGGAAAATTGATACAAAAGGGAAATGGGGAACAAAGAGGTCTCCTTCGTGGAGCAATCCTCATTTACTATTCCAACTTTGCGACCATGGAATGTGATCTTTTTCTTTATTTTTTTAGGATTAAAAAGATAAAGAAAATGGATTTTCTTTGGCCATTTATGAAGTCTAGACCTGAAATTTTTTGTCAAATTTAAATTTTACTGTATTTTTTCATTTGTTTCAATTAAAAAAATTACAAATTTGACTTGTACAGATTTTTTGCTTCGGGTTCCATTTGAGCTCTTTATACTTGTAGGTTTCTAATTCTGAGATGTTAGCACTTAGTAATGTTTTTTCGGTTCCTTTTTGCCTTCAGAGGAAAGGGTTTAGCATGATATCCGTACTGGTTTTAAAATTACTAATGCCAAACACACCCACATTATATCAGGAAATATTGGTTGATAGAACTGTTCATGCTGCCATTGGTCGATTTATGGCTTGCCATTCTTCTATTGATCAAAGTGAAAAGCCCACTTTACTCAGGGATGATTTTTCCCGGGCAATGCACGATTTCCTTCCAGTTGCCATGCGGGAGGTTACTCGATCTGCTCCTGAAAGTGGTCGGTCTGGATGGGATGATGTTGGTGGTCTTCTCGACATTCAAAAGGCTATTAAAGAGGTGTTAATTTCTTATTAATCTCTCATGTAGTGATTTAAAAATGAATTGATAAGTTTTAAGAAAATATGTGGTTTGTGGTCTTTAGGATTATAGTTTACTCAAGATTGTAGGGTTCACAGTTGGGACAAGTATTGAAAAAAGAATTTTAATTTACTCGAGACATTATATCTATGTGCATTATATTCATAGTTTGTATATTTTCGTTCCAAACTTGCATTAGATACTTGATTTTAAAACCACCTAAAAGGTAGACATGATTTTTAATATGCATGAGTTAATTCTCTCTCTCTCTCTCTCATTTTTATTTATTTTTATATTTGTTTTATAATGTTTTTTGAAAATAAACATATGAATTTATAAATTTTTAATTTAAATAGTACATGCTCTAAAAAAAAATTAAATAGTACTTTTAACCTTTTTTTTTTGTCCTTTGCAAGATATGCATGAGTTTATTCTCTATCTCCCTCTCTCACAGTTAGAAGTTTATTCATCCTCTCAAATTATAATTTTCGTGTAACTTAACTTCTACAGTTTGTCTTGATATATGGGCCTGTTTGGCATAGCTTACAAAGATTTTTTAGGGCTCAAAAGCCACTTATAGGATTGTTTCTCAAAAAGGCTTCTTTTATTTAGAAGACCATTTTAAGGGAGCATGGTCCCATAAGCTTTTCTAAGAAGATCCTCTAAGACTTACCTCAAAAGGTAAAAGTTATCCCAAATGGGCTCAGTATTGTTTAGGGATTCCCTTTGGATACATGTATCTAGGCACTTTAGAGTTTTCCTTTTTTCACTATTTTTGCTATGGGTGGGTATGATTTAATTTCTAATTCTAGTGTAACTGGAGGCGTTAGGCAATTTGTAGTTCTTCCTCCTCCTTTGTTCTTTGCTTTCCATATTCTTTTCTAAGACATTACTAGCCTTGTATAAAAGTTCATATGTCGATTAATGTAACTTTTGGATCCATGAATCTTGGCTTTTCTGGGTTTTCTTCTTCATCTNTCGCCGGCTTTTTTGTTATGAGAGAATGTGATTTAATTTCTCCTTCTAGTATAACGATAGGCATGAGGCAGATCTGTGGCTTCCCTCCTCCATTGTTCTTTGTCTTTCCTACTCATTTCTAAAATGTTATCCGTCTCTTGTATAAGAGTGCAGATGTGATTAATGTAACCAGCTTTATTGATAATATCAGCACAATTTTCATCTCTTTAATTACATTGACTTTTATGTTTTTTTTTTCCTTTTCCTCACATGCTTTTAAGTTGTATATGTCAATTTCTTTCGCTTACCCTTCTGAATTAAAGAGTGTAGAACATCTTCATTATTTTCCGTTCATTTGGATCAAAATAGAGTATGAGCCTCATTTTACAATAGCATGCACTATTTCTTAGAATGTATTTTTGTCAATAAAATAGCATGCATTCTTTCTGGATACTTAATCCCACCACTTATCCCTTTTTTTTTTTTTTTTTTGCCTTTTTGTATAATTTGTCATATTTTTCATAACTAATGCGAATATCAGATGATTGAATTGCCATCGAAGTTCCCAAATATTTTTGCACAAGCGCCTTTAAGGTTGCGGTCAAATGTTCTATTATATGGACCTCCTGGTTGTGGCAAGACACACATAGTTGGTGCTGCCGCCGCTGCATGTTCACTACGATTTATATCAGTTAAAGGGCCTGAGCTGTTGAACAAGTACATTGGTGCTTCTGAGCAAGCTGTAAGAGACAAATTCATTTACTTTTCCCAACTAAGCTGCTGCTGCCTTTTTATTTTTTTATTTTTAACCTGTACTCTGACGTAATAATGTTACAAAATTGATCAATGATTTACACAACAAACAAGAAAGCTGGGCTAGAAAATGTTGGTTATTATATCCCAGCGGAAAGTATATATCATTCCTCAACATGTGAAGAAAAAAGTCTGAATCAGAAAGCTATTAGGAGAATTGAACATAAATTACAATATTTATATGTTCCAACGTCAAAGCTGCATTACATATAGGTGATTTACTGTTGCAAGGATAAAATTAAAAATGATCCTTTATCAGAAGATTACTTATTGTTTTGGGGTAAATTCCTAAACATGATTAGAATACAATTAATTAAGTTATGATGATCATTAGATTAAGGTTAAATACAATTAGAGCTGAAATAGAGAAAAACAGAGGAGAAATAAAGCAAAACAGTGGTATTTTAGGGGTTAAGGACCTTAACTGGACTAGGATAGTTTTACCCTAAACCATAAACCCTCTTAAGGGTTCTAGAACACGGATTACATGCACAAAATCTAAAACAACATGTTACTATGCACCTGCAGAATTGTTTAGCTAAATATCAGGTTGTTTCCTAATAATTAACCCCTAAACCAGGTGGTTTCTAATTTACTAGCTGCTGGTTTTCTATGAAACCGCTAATGTGGCAACTCCTAAATGCTTCCTAAGGCAGTTTACAAGTTTCTAAAGGAGTTCTAGGCAGTTTATGGAACCTAATGATTGTTCTTCACCAAAACCATGGGTAAAATCAGATCCTAGGAGACAAGGAAAGGCAGTTTTTGACACTTGTCATTCTTGTCTTCTACTAACTGCTTGGTCTCCAAGTCTTGGCTGCCTATAAATAGGAGCCTTTCTTCACAAATCAAGAGACTTACACATAATTACTTTTTCACCTTCGGCTATCACTTTCAGTTCTCTCTAATTCTCTCTTCTGTTCACGTTTCCGGCCACTATAGTGGCTATAACTCATACTTTTTTTTCATTTTCACCCACCCAATAAGCTTAAAACTCCTCCTATACTTCTATATATCACTCTAAATCACTTTCCTAGCCTAAAAACATTATTCCAACATCATTTACATATCTGAAAGTGTCCATTTTCATCTCTGTATGCATGATCAGTCACTCTTTCTACATAAACAGTGGCTGGTTTTTGGTATTTCAGTGCATATCTTAGCTTCTAATTCATATATTTCATCCGTGTATTACCATATACTTATTATCTAAGTTTCATATAAATCTTCCTTAAGGTTTTACACAAGCTCATTGTCATTTTCATGTAAGTTGCATACATAAGTGGCTGGTCATTCATCTCCACTTCATTGCACATCAAGGAACATGGAATCATGCTTTTAGTTGATCACTAAAGCCCGTATTCCATGCTTTTATATAACTATGCTAACTTATATGCATGATCAAGGTTTGGTCAGCTTATAAACTACATTTCATATATTAAATCATCATCCATTTCATATTTTTATATAAACACATGCATTATCATCTTATTTAAAGAACTTGAGCCATTCAAAGGCCCCAACCCTTATGTTCTTGGTAATTTTTGTATCAATACATAACTAACTCCCTACTTCCTTATCATTTTATTTCAGCAATCCAGTAATCTGGTCCTATTTATATTTTAGTGCTTGTAATTTCAATTATTTATATTTCAGCTTTTTTATTTTAGTTATTTACATTTCAAGGCTTTTAATTTCAGTTATTTATCTTTCAGTAAATTTAATTTCAGCAATTTATATATTTCAGTTAGCTGGTCCTTTTATTTCAGTTATTTATTTTCTGTTTATTTAATTACCAGCTTTTATATATATATATATAATATATATGTATAACTAATTTAACTATCTATGTTATATTTCTCTATCTAATCTAACCTTATCCTAGAATATTGTGCTATATTATGCTTTTCTAATCTTTGAGCAACATACAAGTAAGCATATTTATTTCCTTGAGTAATATACAAGTAATCTTTCAAAGTTATGGGTCAAAAATTACCACGAACACTTATTATAGTCATATTGTGTAAAGTGTATTATGCAGTTGATGCCTATATGTTGGCTTGTAGGTTCGTGATATATTCTCCAAAGCAGCTGCTGCAGCACCATGCCTTCTCTTCTTTGATGAATTTGATTCTATTGCCCCGAAAAGAGGACATGACAATACTGGAGTAACAGACCGTGTCGTTAATCAAGTTAGTGTTTTTCTTCTTTCCTGTCAAATTATTTTCTTTTCTCGACTTCAGTAGGATCTTATTAGTATATTCCTCTTGTTGCAGTTTCTTACTGAATTAGATGGTGTTGAAGTTTTGACTGGTGTGTTTGTTTTTGCGGCAACAAGGTCAGTCCTGTGGTTGTGATCAGTATATCATTTCTAGTTCATGGAAGATTGAATTGTTGATATATTTCGAATAAAGGATACATTTCTATTCAATTGTACAATTCTTGGTTCATAACTGAGAGTTGCTGCATAAATTCAGATAATTTTTTTTTTACTTGACATTCAACATAATTACTGTTGGTACATTTGTTCATACTAACTTATAAAATTTCTTGAAACACCTACTGTAGATGGTTTGTCTTAGTTATACTAATTTGCGCATAGTTTTCAAACATGTTTGCTCAAATATTTTTAATGTACTAGACTATGATAACTAGGCAGATTAGGGATTTGAGGTTAAGCCCATTGCTTAAGGTTATTTATCTCTGTTTTAAGAATGGGGTTCAACTTATTTGATAATCTTTTTTCCAGCTTCTGAGTAGGCTTGACTGTTAGACATTTAGACCTTTATTGTTGTAGACTAATGAGGTTATTCCTTCTCTTCATTTTATTTCTGTTTCCATATTTCTTCTATCCTTCTATCCTTTACTCTTTCTTTCTTTCTTTCTTCTTTTTCTCAGTCCTGCATCAAATTTACTGTCAAGTTTGTTTAGGAATCTGTTCAATTAGCTGGTTTAGATGCCTGGGTGAGTTACTAGATCCATTGCTTTTCTGAAGCTTCTAAAAACCCCTGAGAATTCTTTTCTTCACAATGCTTGAACAAAGCGTTAGATTCCTGTACTCTCTCTGTCGCTGGATATGGTTTTAGATTTAGGTTCATTATTGTACTCGTTAATATTTTGGTATACTTTTCAGAGTTCAGACTACTATTATCTTTGGCTTCAAAGACTGGAAAATCAAGATTTAGTGCTCGGCATGATTTTTTATGCTGTTAAAATTGCTAAGCCTACAGAATCTATGTACAGTTATCAAATGAATCCTTCCGGGCCTTGTCTTGGAGAAGTACCCATTGAATATTGGAATTTTTTTTAATTATTATTATTTATTATTAGTGTTGTTGTTGTTGTTGTTATTATTATTATTATTATTTGAAACCGATCTTGGAGAGAGAAATAAAAAATACTGCTGATTCTTATTATTTGATATCTGATTACAAGCAGAGGATAGGCTATATATAAGCTCAATTCAGTAAAATAAAATCCCTACAAATCAGGGAATAAATCATAAAAACAGAAAAGATATGATAACTAAAGATAGGATATTTCATCCTGACCTTTCTCCTAAAAATCTGGAACTCCAGCACAGCAAGAGAAGGTTGCAGCCCTAAGTACCAAAGTTACTGCTTTTAGCATTTATCACTTTAACATTATTATTATTATTATTACTACTGCAATGAGCTCCTTATGATCATCATCATGAAGTACAACTGCAAAATGAGCTCCAGCCTGACAGGCATAGAATTCTTTGGTGATATGCTAACAAATCAATATATTTTATGAATTAATGTACGGAGGAATAGTTGTTTATATTGCCATTATGTGGTATAGTGTCTAAAGTGTCATCAATTCCTAGTACTTTATAGCGTCTTTGGCCAGACCTTCAAGAGCATCTTTTGTTGAAACAGTTATTAGACTTTGTTTAACAGTAGGTTGTAAACATAATGTACAGATTTCTGCTGTGTATGTTTGTGTGAGTGTGTACCTTCAAAATATATGGTATCGAATCATGGTTTATTTTTCCGGTCTTCACTTTTTTATGACATCACCTGGAATATAAAGATTATCTGATGAATTAACCGGCCTTTGTTTCTTTCCTTTCTTGTCAAGCAGTAGACCAGATTTACTCGATGCTGCACTCTTAAGACCCGGTAGACTGGATCGCCTTCTTTTCTGTGATTTTCCATCTCAACATGAAAGGTTGGACATTCTAACAGTTCTCTCTAGAAAGGTTAGTAATGATACATTCAGATAAATGCATCCTTTCAGTTATTTCTCCATTTTTGAATGTGTAAAAACAGAGCTAAATATCTGAACTATTCTGAGAAATTATAAAGCTTTTCTTCCATTATTTGTTTACTTGACTAACATGTAAATATGTTTTGGTTTGTCTCAAAATCGGTATACAGCTACCATTGGCCAGTGATGTTGAGTTAGATGCCATAGCTCGTATGACTGAAGGTTTTAGCGGGGCTGACCTTCAAGCGTTGCTTTCTGATGCACAGCTTGAAGCAGTTCATGACCTTCTGGGTGGTGAAAGCATTAATGAACCAGGAAAAAAGCCAGTAATTACTGATACTCTCTTAAAGTCTACTGCGTCCAGGGCAAGACCATCTGTTTCAGAAGCAGAAAAGCAGAGACTGTATGGAATTTACAGTCAATTCTTGGATTCGAAGAGATCTCTCGCTGCACAGGTTCTGTCTGATGAACTTGTCCTGAGACCTGCTTAACAAAATCTATGTATTTGCTTTTTCTTTTTTTTTTTGGTAGCTTATGGCTGTCTTTGTCTTGCAGTCAAGAGAAGCTAAAGGCAAGAGAGCAACGTTAGCGTAAGAAGCAATTTTGGTAGAACCAGGTATTATATTTTATTCATTGTGAATTCATTAAAATTTTTCTCTAAGATGCATGGTTTTTTCCCCCTTTTTTTTTAATTTAATTCAAGGCGATCGTGATTTAAAAACACAAATTTTACTTGACCTGTTGAGTCAGGTTTGCTTTATTAGAAATGTGGTTGGTTACTGGGAGATATTTTATTAGACTGGGTCGGGTGTACAAAACAGAAAATTAGCTGAAAAGAAGCATAGGAAAGATAACTTTATATAAATAGAGTCACACGCGCGCGCACACACACACACACATATATATATATATGTATGCTTATTTGTTTCCCATCTTTTATGCATATGAATATGAATTTCCCATTTTCAAAAACTAATGCTTCAGTTATATCTACATCTATAATGTCTTAAACTTGTGAAACAAAGTGATTAGAAGCTGAGAATGTGACCATCATACATATTCCTTTTATATGAAACAAATAATTTTATTGGTTAATGAAAATATGTTACAGGGGCAGTGAACAAGATGAGGCCTGAAATTTACAATAAGCAATATAATCTGAACATCACATGAAGCTGCCCGAATAACCCAAATATACGAAGAAAAGTAGTCTTTACAGTATAATGGCATAATGCTTCCTTTGATGATTAAGAATTCATTTGGTACAAAGACACTACTGTGTTGTGCTAATTTTCTTTGGTCTGAGGCGAACATTTTATTTATTTATTTATTTATTTTTTGGGGTTGTGGGAGACAAGAAATAGATATTTTACTAAGTTGATTATAATATAGAACTACAAAAAGGTGTATACAAAAAGACCCCAAAGAATAACCCAACAAGAGGCAAACATTTTTCTAAAATTAGCAACTTCCATCATTTAATAATTTAGAAACTATAGTTTGATTGCTGTAAAACTAAATGAAAATAAATTGAAATCTAAATTGCACAAAAGTAAAAGAAACAATATGGATAAAAGAGAGAATGTAGGGTAGGGCAACCTTATTACTCCTTCTTGTTTTTGTATACAATACAAGCTCATAAGGTTCATATATATAGGCCTACAACCATAGTGGGTAGTGGATAGAATTCCAAAAGTTATAGGTTACAACAAGAATGACATACCACTAAATAGAATATTAATCTGAAAGTTATTTTCTTTCAAATAAATTGTATAAAGATAGGTATTTACAGCAAGGGTAATGGAACATGAATATTCCCAAATATGTTACAAGATCTATAACATTTATTATCTTAATATAATTTATTTAGTATATTTATTCTACAAATTAATATTTAAATTGGTGGTGTTGTAACCTTTACCTTCTAGTCTTTTACTCAATAAGGTAAGTATATATATATATGGCCCTTGATCTTGTATTGTATATCACAAGAAGAATGAAGAATAATAAGAATATTGTTTACTCTATACTCTCTCTTGTCTATCTTCTTCCTTACTTTTATTCATATTTCTTTCTATTTTGATTAAGTACTCAAATATGAAATTATTATGTTACGTGCTTCAAATTATTGGGCTAATCTAAGTTAAATTATAGATTAAGAACAATATGAAGATTTTATAAAGTAGGGGATGTGAAAAAGGGGTAACAATTCAATGGTGGTAGTGTCTATTATCGCCTAAAATAATCCATAAAACTAGTATCCAGCAATTGGTCAAACATGCAAAACAAGACTGAAAGTATCATGGATGAAAATTAGGAAAGATATGATCTTTAACGATATAAGTACGAATATGAACTTAATATTGAGCTGCATGAAGGTTTCATTGCCTTGAATTGATACCAAGCTGCCTTGATCATGAGTTATGTGCATATCTGACCACCTTTCTTTACATGGTTTCTTGATTTCCTACCAATGGAGTAATTGGCTTTTGTAAAATTCTAAAGTCAATAATATTGTGCATCCTCTAGTTGGAATTCCTTACAAATGTTTTTCTTAAGGTTATTTGATACGGTGAAACTTGGAGCAATCCTTATAAAATATTCTCTATTTAATGTTGCAATTGTCATTGTATGACACTCTTTAACGCAGAACTCTTGGTTATTAGAAAAGAGACATGATTGTTTCTCGTGCTCTTTATGTAGCTTACTTGAGTCCTCCAAAAATCAGTTGTGTGGTTTCAATTTCTTTGTTGAGCAGGTATGCTCCTTCAGCATCATTCGTGGCTTATCGTTTTGTCTTAGCATCTTATTCTGTTCGTTCAGGCTGCAAGGTAAGATGCTGCTGTTCAGCATCATGCTCATCTGTCTACTTCACCTACTAAGTAGTTCGTTACATTCACATGGAAACTATACTTTTCAGAGTTTAGAATCCTGTCACACAGTTTTGGCGCTTATGGAAATTTTTGTTAAATTCAATGAGCTTTTAGCAAAGTGAAAAATAGTTAATAAAATCACAATAAAAGTATAGTTCAGAACTTTGGAATTACACAGTATAAGTCGTATATGAAGACTGTAGTTCAGAACTTTGGTTAAACCGTTGGGGTCCTAATAAATATGAGAAAAGATTTAACGAAATTTGAAATTTTATTTAGTACCAGGAACTGAATTGGCACAAACTTTCTTTTATTGTTAATTGTGCTTTTTTATGACATGCAGCATGTAATTAAGGCCCCATGACTAATTTGTGGGTAAAGATCAGTAGCTGTATTTTGTATTTTATATATTTAGTGGTATAATTTTGGTGTGTTATTTGGCTGATAGGATTTTTTTTTGAAAAAACAATAATGTTAATAATAATAATTCAATCATCTTTAGCTCTGACTTCGGTTTTGGTTTCATCTTTAGCAGTCTCTGGGCTCGTACTATAATATTTATTAATCTATGAATTCCGTAATTAGAGTAACTAAGCCTTTGATGACAGAGTTCCTCTTGATTCATTTGGATTAAATCTGATGATTCTTGTAGGCATGAATAACCCTTGATTTCGTTAGATGGCAATTGGCACATTGAACTTTCATTAGATTAGAGTAAATAGCCCCTATATTCTTGTAATTTATTGGAATGACCTGCTCATTCCTTCTAAAATCTGGGGCTCAAATGCTACAACTTTTAATTTTGGGAGTAAGGTGCCAAACCTGTGAAAGTTCAGTGAGCATACTTGCCGATAAGTCTTAATTTAACTATAAATGTCAATATTTATGTGGGCCTCACAATTCAACTTTGTAACAGATCCGAAAGGTGACACAGCTTTTAGTAAATGGCTTTGGATCTATGCACCGATCATGAGAGATTGTTTATGAAGTATAGCCCCCAGTACATGCATTTGGTCGTGGGCACAACACCATAGGATATGTATGTTCTTCTTTATAAAAGAAAAGTACTACATACATGTCTCACTGCAATAAGGTAGACCTGACAACACAATCTTATATTGCCTTTTAGCAATATGACTATCTAAAATCCATCCCATAGCTATGTAAATTTGTAGGTCTGGGTTCGTTGTATGAAGATATTAGTACCAAAAAGTCAACAAAAGAAAACTTTCTCCGAGTCTTTGGATGGGAGGGGAAATTAATTCTATTTGCTATTTCTTCACTATCTTCAAAATAAAAACGTGAGTCTTGACTAAATGCAATGAGAACGAGGGTAGTTGTGAATTTTGGTTTTGGACCTTTGGTAGTGGGATTGTGTCTTGACTTAGTTTCGAGTAGTGGAAGGACGTTTAACTTGGGAAAAGGTTATTTTTCATCGCCACGAGATTGGGCTTTGTCGTTATCGATACTTCGATTAGTTTTTTTTTTGGTAAAAGAAAAGGGCGGATGAGATCCGGTGGCGGGTCATTTTTCAGAGTCATCCCCATTTGATTGGGCTCCCAAGGGCGACGTGGGGGTTCGAACTCATGACCTCACCTTCCCTAAGTGAGAGAAGGTCTTAAGTTCAAGCTCCTTGCCACTTCGACGACCCCCTTGGGAGTCGATACTTCGATTAGTTTAGCCCCACTAAGAGAAATATTTTAATTAAGTTAAACAAAACAAAAAACCTTTCCCTTTGCGACAAATTCTTTTTTTTTTTTTTTTCTTTGGTAGAATGCGACAAATCAAGTTAAACTTCATACGAATTAATTTTAACCGCAAATGAAATTAGTTGCTTCTTTGGCCTTTATTTCGCAGTAGTTAATCATTTTATAATTTTATGAACTTGGTATGAATTAGGTGATACTGTAATTAACTTTGGTTCCTCCTTAAATGAAAGAGAAAAAAATTACTTCCAACATAATCGTATATATACCATGCATGTAAGAAAAGAGTTGTATGTACGTCTTGATTATAGAGAATAATGGTTTTTACTGAGGTTCGTGTTTTCCTCTTTTTTTTTTCTTTTCTTCTTTTTTTTAATGGCTTTTGTTGGTTCTCCATGTTGTATTAATGTCATCAGAAAGCTCTGTCAATATAGTTCACATGGACAAAGCCCTCGTGCCAAGGTTATACACTAGCCATAATTATTCGTATTCCTCTATGATCAAGTCTCTTGGGTTTGAAAATTCTTACTCGGATGATGCCAACAAGTTGCTTTCATCATCCCTAGTATATACCTGTGACCATGGAATCCATGGTTTTAGTCTCTCTTTATAATCCCCCTCAGAACTTTTGAGTCTTTGAAAAAGTTTCCAAGCTTCATCTTAGCTCATATTAGTGGACCTGTCACTTTATACCACCTATTCTCCAGAATTCATGTTACTAAACCCATCCTATGTCTGCTTCGAAGTAAAGCGAGAATGTTAATTTTTGACGTCATGGACAGCGGTAATTGGCTGGGAAATCCTAGTTTTAATGACAGGTATGGGTACTAATACTTCAATCAAATGGAAGGACTCATGTCAAGGAGGACAAGAGTTTAATTCCTCAGTATGTATTATGTAACAATAGATAGTGTATAAGGTGGCATGTGATGAAGGATATGTAGGTTCAGATGTTCTTGCTGGTATAGATAATGCAATTGTTGATGGTGTTGATGTGATTTCAGTCTCTCTAGCCTGAACAAAAGTAAAAAATTTTTGGGGAAATTCTATAGCAGCGGGTTCATTTTCTTCCATGGAGAAAGGTATCGCGATATATATCATGCTCGGCTTGTAATGAAGGTCCGGGAATAGGCACTGTAGGACACGTTTTCCCATGGGTTATAACTGTTGGTGCAGGCACCATTGACCGATGTTTTGCAGGATCGTTGATTCTTGGAGGAGCATTAAAGATTAATGGATGGTCAACGTTCCGTGGAAAAACTTCTTTGCGTAACATGCCACTAGTATATGATAAGGCTCTATAATCTTGTGATTCTCCTGAACTTTTTTCTAAATATTCTAACAAAATCATAGTTTGTGATCCTGGTTCTAAAAAATATCCACAATTAACGAGTCAAATGTGTCAGTAGTCATACTTGTTTTCAATAGTCAATTAGATAAAATTCCTTGCCATTGCATTCTCATTCGGCCAAAGTAAGCAAAGACTATGATGGAGTATATAGGAACTACTACTATGCCTTTAGCCACCCTCAAGTTCCATAAGACTATAAAAAAAAGCCAAATCTTGCACTTATTGTGGCAAATTTTAGTTCTACGGTCCATCATTTGACCTTGGAAGACTTCTAAAACAAGATGTAATGGCTCCGGGATCAAATGTTTTAGGAGCATGGGTTCCAAATAAATCAATGGAGAACATCGGCGATAATTTGAAGACCATCGGCACATCATATGCTAACCTTCATGTAGTTGGTGTAGTTTTAGTTTTGAAAGGTGCACACTCGGAATGGAGTCCATCGGCGATTCGATCTGGCTATCATAACCACCGTGAAAACAGTCGATGGATGTTGTAGTGCCATTTGAGATTGGGGAGATAATCTCAAATTGGCACAAGATTATGTGAATTTACTATGCTTCTATCTTGATACGGAGAAAATCTCATTCATTACTAGAACAAAAACTTATAACTGTGACAATCCATCTGATGGTCTTATCTACCCATCGTTTATTGCATTATATAATCATACAACTGCAAAAGTTAAAAGAGTTTTGAAAGGACTCTCACAAATGTTAGAGAAGGTGATCAGGTGACGTACAAGGCTCAATTGATTAAACCATTGAATTCTAATGTTATAGTATCACCAAAGATGGTGGTTTCTAAAGCAAAGTGGAGGAAAAAAACAAATGGGAGTCTTACACCCTTGAAATAACATACAAAGGGAATCAAGACGAGGATTTCATATGGTGCGCTTACTTTGGGTTGAAGAGAAGGGATCGCACAAAGTTCATAGTCCTATTGTATCACTTCAGTGTAAAAAAGTATTTTCGTGTGGTGCACCATGTTACGAGTTTATTTTTATTTTTTTAAACCGTGTATTCTATGCAATGCTATGGCATCACACACTTTGTAACTATCTATTGTTGAACATGTTTCTCTAGATATTTTTAGCGTACAGATTCTAAGTGGTCTTATCATTAAGTCTAGTAGTGTACAAGTTGTGTGTATAGTGTCCAAAGTCAGGAAGTATTATCAACTTTATTTCTGGCTTTGTTTTGGTTGTTGTTTTTCTGTTTTTTTTTTTTTTTCCCCATATTATTTGTAAAGTATGTTCACTTTTCTTTTGAAATCTCTCACTTTGTTTCTCTGAGCACGTCTTTGTGATATTTTGTATTTAATAAGCTAATAAACAAAGGGGAAATTCTATTATAGGACCCCATGATTCGGTCCTAGCACAACAACCCCATCGGACTGCCCATAATCAATCTAACTATTTAACAGGCCCCACAAACTACAATGAATAGTAAACTGGGATACGCTGGATTATTCTTCTGTCTTCTTCTTCATTTGTTGAAACAGTTTATGTTCCTCTTCAGTCTCTTTTTCTATTTTTTTTTTATTTTTAAATTTTGATCTGACTTCAGTCAACCATAATTTTCGATCTACAAACAATTGTTCGTCTTTCTCTTTATAGGCTTTCATTGATTCAACGATTTTAAGAAATATACGAGTGTACTTAATGGGTATGGATCGACTGTAAAAAAAATACATTAAAATATTGAAGTCACAATTTTCATTGTGTCTCTGAATATTGTGGGTTTAAGATCTAATCTACTGTTTTTTTTTTTTTTTTTTTTTTGAACTGATTTGGAAAATTTCTCATTCCTCACCAACAAAGATCAAGGAACAAGAAATACACATTTGGATTTGAACTTTTAAAAGAACCAATCACAAATCTCACGAAGAAGGGACATCTGATAATTTCTAATGAAATTCGGTGGTGCCTATGGAGAGAGAGGAGAGAAGGAGGTGATTTGAAGACAGAAATAGAAGTTATCTGACTAAAAACAAATCAGCCCATCCCTAATCGCTACTCAGACCTCCCACTCGAAAAAATAAAAAAGAAAATCGGCTTTGCCTTTGCGTGTCACTGAAGCCAGAAAAAAAACTCAGAACTTTCAAATTTTTTTCAGAGGAAGAAGACGAACGAGAATGAGGAATAAAAGATATTAAATTTGCCCACGGTGTTCGTGCCTTCCTTTAGATCTAGATACCATTTGATCAGATTCGACATTATTTAGATTGATTTGGTTTTGGTCAACAGGATATTCAATCGAAGTATTTCTGAAGAGGAGTAGACTTATTTTTATAATTTAATTTTTTATCTAATAAAAGGTAATAATCATATGTTTTTTGACACATAATTGGCCTTGTGCACCTTATGCAGTCTATATCGTCTATTTAGATCTAACGGTAAATAAAAAGGTTGTAGTAATAAGGTTAAAAATAGGGGTTGTATAGTAGAAATCCCCTAAACAAAGTTCAAGTTCTAAACAAGAGGAAAACTGAGAATAACTTTGCATCCTACCGTATTATGAGCCATGCCAGCAGAACATATAAACTCTGTCTCCTTCAAAACTAGCATCCTAAGTTCCGAAACAAAGACCGGCTCACAAGCTAATAACAGGCTAGGAATGCAAACAAGACAACTAATGCCAAAATGTGCGTTTTAACCATGCCCTAGAGGGCCATCTTTGTTTCCTAAAAAGAATTAATTGCTTCAGGCAACTATAGAATAAACATATATGTGTGTGTCTCAGTGTGTCTCTCCCTCTCTCTCTACATGCGTGTGTTCTCGAATGGAAAAGGACACTGAGAAAGCAAAACAAACAAAGAAATAGCAGTGAAATGCAGCAAAAAGAAACGAAGTTGTTAAGACAATACTTTTTTAATTTCTTGATATTACGTGTTCATTTTCGTGCTCATTGGGATATGAGACTGGCACAAGTTCAGTTTATCAAATTAAAGAGGGTATGCATAAAATATCATATTTCTCCTCTGTAACCTCCAGATCCAAAATAATCTCTTCTCGAGCTGGAAATAGCCACCCTTTTCTGATGCTCTAATTTGGGGCAATCAAGGATCCGGTGACCAAGCCCACCGCAACAAGCACAACCCTTTACCCTACTTGCGTTTGTAACGGTATCAGCATCTTCCATTGGATTATGAAGCTTAGCTAGCACAGGCGGTATCCTCTGTTTCGCCTCCAGCAGTAGATGCTTCAAATCGAGAAGTGTCGTCTCACTCTGATTCTTGTTTACGAATGTTGTTGCTACTCCAGTGTTGCCACACCTTCCCGTTCGTCCAATTCTGTGAACGTAGTTTTCAATTTCTGCTGGCATGTCATAGTTAATGACGTGTTGGACGTTGGGAAAGTCCAACCCCTTCGAGGCCACATCGGTGGCAACAAGGACATCTTTCTTGCCTGCCTTAAAGGACGAAATGGCATATTCCCTCTCCTCCTGATCCATGCCTCCATGAATGGCCACTGCTGCAACTTCTCGGAGAAGATATTCATGAATAGCGTCCACGTCGGCTTTCTTTTCACAGAATATCAAAACGGGTGGTGCGGTTTTCAGTAGGCATTTAAGAAGGTGTTTGATCTTCATCTCCTCCTCGACATATTCGAACTCCTGAACCACATCAAGGTTAGCAGCTCCGGCTCTTCCCACATTAACTGTGACAGGCTTTACCAAGGCACTTCTAGCAAAGTTCTGAATTTTGGTGGGCATGGTGGCAGAAAACAAGAGAGTCTGTCGTTGAGCTTTAAAGTAGTCAAACACTTGTTTTATGTCATCTTCGAACCCCAAATCTAACAGTCTATCTGCCTCGTCAAGTGTGAGATACCTGCAGGAAACAGAAAATCAGAATCTGTACAACTACAGCACCGGAATGAGTACAAAATAAATAATTATAAAAACGAAAAAACTCTATCATCGATATAATATAATCATGTCAAATAGCATATGGCGATTATAAAAGACAAGTCTGCTAAGCTAAGATTTCAAGATTAGAGAAAATACTAGTTCGGCTATCAAAACCCCTGTTCACTTTTTTTTTTTTTTTTTAATCTCAAACTGCTTTTCACAATCACAAGACAAAAAGAGAAGAATAATCATTAGGACCCATCCAAGTTCTTCAAAATTCAGTAGTGGTAAGAGCATGAAATCTCTAACTAAATATGAGAAACATATCAATAAGACTACAGGGCATAAGCTTAATCTATTCTCATATATATTTCTGCAATAAGTATGGAAATAGGAATTGAAAAGTCTTTAGTTACCTGCAATTGTCAAGATTCAATTTCTTCTTTGACAACAAATCCTTCAACCTGCCAGGAGTAGCAACCACGATGTGAACGCCTTTCTTAACGGCTTCCAACTGCGATCTCATGTCTACTCCACCGATACAAAGCACAGCCCTCAGTTGTGGATATCCTGCATCTCTCAGGGGAACTAAAAACTGTTCCACCACTTCGTAAGTCTGCCTGGCCAGCTCTCTCGAGGGGCAAATAACGACGCCAAACGGCCCCTCTCCCGGAACAACCGGGAGATTAATCTCCTCCTGCAAGGCCAGCATTATCAAGGGCAATACGAATACCAACGTCTTCCCCGAACCAGTAAACGCAATGCCAAGCATATCCCTTCCGGATAAAACCACGGGAAGGCCTTGCACCTGAATCGGGGTCGGTTGAACAATCCCATTGGCTTCCAATTTCCTCAATACTGGTTCAGGTAATCTCATGTCCTTGAATTTTTGAATGGGCCCGGGTGTGTCCTCACCATCCACCACGATGTGCCACCGCTTCCGGATTAAGTCGGACTGCTTGGTGGGCATCCTTCTGATGGGTAGTGGGGGCTTCCACCCCGTTGGAAGAGGGTCCGTATGAGCAATTCCCTTAGCCAGTTCACAGACGGGCACGAGAGTCTTCCGATGGGACAGCTGCTCAACCAATTCTTTCTCCTCCTCCTGCTGCTGCACAAGGTCAAGGTCAAGGTCAAGGTCAGCTGCACCAGCCTTTCGTTTTTTCAACTGGGAAGCCTTGAAAAGAAGGCTTGGTTTCGCTTCATCTTCCTTCATACTTCTCACCCTCAAAAGACCCATTATCAGAGACGACAACAGAGAGCTGCCCAGATTGAGAGATCGATCGAGAGATGAGATGCAGGTGCTTTGGGGTTTCCTAGAGCTGCCGAGAACGAGAGATTGATCGAGAGGATGAGATGCAGATGTTACCCGAAGGTGTTTTGTGGGGGTGTTTTCTACCGACTATGCTTCGTAGTGACCAAATTAATTAATGATACCTTCTGAAAGACTGAAGCCTCATATATATAACCCGGAGCAGAGGACATGAGTTGCCGTCACCGACTCTGGGGAATTTTTACATTAAATAGCATTAAAAAAAAAATTGTTTTCTCTATGTCTCTATTTTCCTCCGAGTACGGTTATACTTATAGCCTTGGACGCTACAAGGCAAAACAAACACACAATCTATTCCATTCCACTTTTCAATTTTGGAAAAGCATAACGGCCACAAGACAACTCAACCTCTAGCAACCAATCCTACTCGGCCACGTGTTAGTGCTCCATTTGAATGGACATACCTATGTTTTTTTTTTAAGAAAAAGGGACATACCTATGTTACGTATGTGGGTATTTACAAAGTAAACGAATATTGAATCAATAACAAAATGTCGTTTACATTCTTAAAACGACAGGAAAATAAGTACAGCAAAATGTATGTTTCTCTTTTTTTTCTTTTTTCTTTTTTGTTTCCTTTTTCGGCACTAAATGACAAATTTTAAAGAACTGATACATCAAAACTGAAAATGATTGTGTCGTAGTCGTCTAATGGTGTTGATGAAAAATAACGGTTGAGGAACCCTAGATCGGAGCCAAAATGGCCTACGTCCATAGTGAGTTTTACACTGTATGAGAGATTACGAAATGACAATAGAGAGCGTAGCTAATTTTAGCACTTTATGACTAGGAATCTGGGAGAGTCCTAGTCTATTACATTTGTAAATAATAAAATATTGGGAGACTACCTGTTTAAAATAGGATAATTAGGTTTTAATTATAGGAAAATTTTAATTATTTCATAATTATCAAAAGAGAATTAGGATATTTCTAATTTGAGTAGAATTTATCTTGTCAGTAGTATTTATCCAAATAATTATCGATTTATCCGATATTTAGAAGAATCGATGCATTCTCCTCTTCAATCACTACAGTTCCTTGATATAAATCAGCACAGATCTCATCTTATTTATTTCGAATATAATTTAATCGTTAAGTTTCAAGTTTTATATACATACCCATTGTTGAAAGAGACGACGAGAATATAATATTAAAGATTTATCTATAGATCTAATTTGTAACTTATAATAATAATATTGGCGGCAAAAAACCATATTTTTCTTCCTTATCTTTGAAACTGAAAAATTAAAACAGAGACAATAAATTAATGTACAATTCAAAATAAACTATTGGTACGTACATTCAATAGTACACGTATCTTTAGTTTCTTTTTGTAATAGCTTCATAGCTGAACTTATATTTTGTAGGTTGATCAAAGGTTCATATTCATCATAGGAATATTTTTTGTTTTTATTTTTTAATATACCTCGATGACAACCAATATCTCCATAAGGGAATAATAAAGGATATTGTAAAGGATCATAACAACCAAAATAATATTCAATTCTATAACTAAATCCAGAATGTGAAAGCACAATTATATCAAGACTTTCATATTTTGTTGAGGAATCGTTGTCTAACTATGTAACGCCCAAAGTCCCACATCGGGTATGCTCTGGGAAGATCATGGGTATTTAAGTGGTGGTCTATGAGTCCAAAAATACCTTCAAGCTAGCACTTTTGGGTAAAGCCCAATAATGTTATATTTGGTATTCAAAACTGACCTAGTCCATACCCATGTAGGTCTTGGAAGGCTGCCATGGGCCGGAATTATGGTGAGTGTGGACTCCGCCCATAGGGGTTATATATGGGCTATTGAATATGGACCCCTAGCGAGGACGCTAGGCCCTTAACATGGGGAGATTTTAAAGCCCCAAGTCCCACATCGGGTATACTCTGGGAAGATCATGGGTATTTAATTGGTAGTCTATGAGCCCAAAAGTACCTTCAAGCTAGCACTTTTGGGTGAGACCCAGTGGTGTTACAAACTATATTGCAGCTACTTGTGAGACTAAAGGATAATTATATACTCTTTGATCTAACTGAAGATTAGATCTAATACAGATTTTATAATTTTCTAAATTTAGTATATCTTTAAGATGACAATCCCTTAACGGGGGGACATTGTAACGTCCCAAGTTCCGCATCGGGTATACTCTGAGAAAATCATGGGTATTTAAGTGGTAGTCTATGAGCCCAAAAGTACCTTCAAGCTAACACTTTTGGGTGAGACCCAGTGGTGTTACAAACTATATTGCAGCTACTTGTGAGACTAAAGGATAATTATATACTCTTTGATCTAACTGAAGATTAGATCTAATACAGATTTTATAATTTTCTAAATTTGGTATATCTTTAAGATGACAAAAAAATGAACAATAAGGATTAACTTGTAAGATGTTAGTTAATACGCGTACTATATTTGCATTAAGCATAGGATAATTATTTAATCGATAAACTATTTCATGTTCTGTATCATAGAAGTAAACGTATATATTAGATGGTCGATTATCTGATGAAAAAAGTTCACTTATATAATGGTAAACTTGTCCTTACACACGATATATATATATATATATATTTTTCATTTTCATATAAATTTTTATCATATTTAACAAGAATGATATAAAAGCAAAATTATTATTATAAATTCAAATGTATTTTTAAAATCCTAAACTATCGTCTGATGTGGAAATAAATAAATCATATAATTTCTTCGGAACATCATTAATGGTTAGAGATATCTCTCCATCCGAACAATTAAATTTTTTTTATTTCATGATAAAATTTTTTAGTATTACAATATTCACATATCGTTGGTAATTTTAATTTATCAGGTTCTTAAACTATATCATCTAATATTTGAATATTTTTCCGTTTAATGCTTCCGATGTCTACAAAGACATATCACAACAAACAATAAGTTATAAGAAACATAAAAAAATTATGTTTTCTCAATAAGTCAAGAGGAACATATAATTGATACTCGATTATAAATCTTAAGAATGAGTATGAATCATGTTAGATAATTAAATTAACAACTTTCATATTCTCTTTCTATCAATAAGGGTTTTTCTCATATCTTGTCTCTGTTTTGAAGTCTCACCTGCATTATAAAAAATACAATATTTGTAACATGAATTTTTTTCGTTTTTTTTTAAATATGAAAACCAGAAAAATATGAAAATACAACTAATAGAAATAAATAAATAATTTTATCTTACCTATTTCGTAAATATTATAAAACTCAATAAGATCAGCATTATAAGTTATTCTAATGCTCAGCGTATACAATTAATATGATCAAATGCAGAGTCAAGGAGTTGTATTTTTCCTGGTGCAACGATAGTGACGGCATTGTTAGTATTGAAAATATGAGCGAAAATAAAAATAATTACATATCTTTGAGTAGTAATGATGATAATGGAAGTATAAATAAGAATAATGGAATCGATGGTAATGTATTTATTGAGAGAGAAAATAGTTTATCAAAATCATATAAAAAAAGAAGTTAGAATAAATGAAAGAAAAGAAAGAAAAAAAAAACGTCAAAGAGAACTATATCAACAAAGAAGACAAAATATGGATGAAGAACAAAAGGAACAAATGAGAATGCAATGGCGAGAATACGTGCAAAAAGAAGACTAAATTTATCAATAGGAAAAGAACAACTTAATACCCAATAAGTTATAAGAAACATAAAAAATATTATGTTTTCTCAATATGAGTCAAGAGGAACATATAATTGGTACTCGATTATAAATCTTAAGAATAAGTATGAATCGTGTTAGATAATTAAATTAATAACTTTCATATCTGTTCTCTTTCTATCAATAAGAGTTTTTCTCATATCTTGTCTCTGTTTTGAAGTCTCACCTGCATTAAAAAAATACAATATTTGTAATATGAATTTTTTTCATTTTCTTTTTAAAAATATGAAAACCAGAAAAACATGAAAACACAGCTAATGGAAATAAATAAATAATTTTATCTTACCTATTTTGTAAATATTATGAAACTCAATAAGATCAACATTGTTAGTTATAACATCGCAATCATAGTTTACAGTTGTCTTCATTTTTTTTCTTGATGATTGATCGTCTTGGGTATTAAGTTGTTCTTTTCCTATTAATAAACTTAGTCTAGCTCAGTTGGTCCAAGGTTTGAGGGTTGTGTGTGTGTTTGGGGGGGGTCAGGGGTTCAAACCTTGGTAGTGTGTGTGTGTGACATTTTCCTTTAATTTGTAATAAGTGGTGGTCATTAGTTAAACCCCACTTTTTCAAACAAAAAAAAAAAAAACTTAGTCTTCTTTTTGCAGTGTATTCTCGCCATTTCTTTCTCATTTATTCCTTTTGTTTTTCGTCCATATTTTGTCTTCTCTGTTGATATAGTTCTCTTTGACGTTTTTTTTCTCTCTATTTTCTTTCATTTATTCTAACTTCTTTTTTATATGATTTTGATAAAATATTTTCTCTTTCAATAAATACATTACTATCGATTCTATTATTCTTATTTATACTTCCATTATCGTCATCGCTACTCAAAGATGACTTATTATTTATACATGACTTGGTCTATTTTCTTGTTTTTTTTTAACATGTTCTGGTCACTTTTCTTATTATATTTTTCAGACTCTATTTTTTTTTTAAAGAGAATTTAGGAATGAGTTTTAGGCTCTATTACCCTTGCCAGTTTGAAATATGCGAACGTTAATTGTCTAACTGGTAAATTTCTCTTCCTCAACTTCTTATATTATTTGGTTTTGGTTTATCTATTTATTTTTTACTTCGGTCTTCTATATTTACAATTTTATAGAACTTTTTTTAATGTTTAGATGCTTATTTTTTCCCAAAAAAAAAATCGAAAAAGTTGCATGTATCTTAATAAGTTCTTATCAGATTGTTTTACAACTTACATATATAATCAGATTTAAATTCTTTGTTTAGAAATAAAAGTTACTAATATATTCTTGTTATGAAGAGATTTGTTTAACTTTAATGTACACAAAAAATTTGAATACAATAGTTTTGTTATTAATATTATCCAACCGTTTTGATTTATACTTTATTCATTACGTTCAACTATTTCAAATTAAAGTCTTGTTTTGTGGCCTGCGTTGGCTTTCTCACCAATTTACCAATTAATTTGATATTCAGTAGTGGAATAATAAAGTTTCACTGTTGTGTGGGCTTTCACTGAAATGTTTTTGTAAGAAAATTTTTTCTACAGTGTTGTAATTTAAATTATACTTTGTTGCTCTTTGTATGATTATAATTTGTAGAAATTACTATCATGTAATGTCTTCTCTTTTGACTGAACTTTCATTTGTCAAATGGTCACATTGTGTTATTACTCATTCTCATTATTAATCTTTTTATCGTCTTATCAAAGAACTAAAAGTTTTGGCATAATTGACTTTTTTTCATAATAAAAGTAATTAGAATATATAACCAACAAGAAGCTTCTTGATCAGAGTAAATATTGTGTATAAGTTATTCTAATGCTCAGCATATACAATTAATATGATCAAATGTAGATTCAAGGAGTTGCACTTTTCCTGATGCAGCGACAGTGACGACATTGTTAGTATTGAAAATATGAGTGAAAATAAAAATAATTACATATCTTTAAGTAGCGATGATGATAATGGAAGTATAAATAAGAATAATGGAATCGATGGTAATGTATTTATTGAGAAAGAAAGTAGTTTATCAAAATCATATAAAAAAGAAGTCAGAATAAATGAAAGAAAAGAGAGAGAAAAAAAATGTCAAAGAGAACTACATCAACAGAGAAGAAAAAATATGAATAAAGAACCAAAAGAACAAATGAGAAAGAAATAGCGAGAATATGCTACAAAAAGAAGACTAAATTGATCAATAGGAAAAGAACAGGTATAAAAGTTGTTACAAATATTGCATTTGATCATATTAATTGCATAAGCTGAGCATTAGAATAACTTATACAAAATATTTACTCTGATCAAGAAGTTTCTTGTTGGTTATTGTCGGAAGCGTGGTTGGCGGTGGTGCCGGATGAATCCTCAAACCTACCGCCGGTATAGGAATCGCCTTGGTGCCTCACGTCCGTTGTAGAAAGACTTCTCTTTGTAAACTCGCGGTTAGTGGCGTTACA
>JXTC01000042.1:270032-296093 GCA_002914845.1 Trema orientale | reverse complement strand
ATAATTCAATTCCATAAGCATGAAAAATATTTGCATATTTAAATGTATAACTTAATTTAAGCAACATGATAAAAATTCTCAACAAATAATTATTTATATGCTAAATAGCTTAAACAAATATTGCATGTATATAACTAAATTATATACACATATTCATAAATTTAGGCACATAAAATATTCTGAATGAATTTTTTTTTTTTTATAAATATGCCAATATCATAAAATTTCATTTAAGTTTCACAAAATAATATTCATTAAATACTAAAGATAAGAATATTATTATTAAGCACCAAACATTAATGAAATTTACATAAAGTATTGAAATTATGACAAATTTTCAAAAAAAAAAAAAACGAATATTAAAATTCTGGAAAAAACTTTTTTTTTTTTTTTGAAAAAATTGGTGCCCAGAAACGACGTGTCGTTTTCTAACTAAAAAGCTGCGTTTTTCAGTGAAAAACGACAAGTCGTTTGAAGCTGACAGGAAAAAAACGACAAGTTGTTTTAAGAAAACGATGACTGATTTTTTTTTAATATAAACGACATGTCGTTTTTTGGACTTAAGAAAACGACATGTCGTTTTGCCTAACGATAGAAACAAAAACCCAAGTGAAAACGACATGTCGTTTTTTGAAGCTGAATCAAACGACATGTCGTTTTCAAAAACGACAGAAACGACCGACGATAAACGACATGTCGTTTTTCGTCGTCTTCAACCTTCAGCCGGGTCTTTTGACCCGTTTTCGACCCGTTTCGGACCTGGTTTCGACCCGACTGGTTTTTAGCCCTCCGGACACCGATTTTAACGTTTAAAATCATAAAATTGTTAGAAATTCAATTGCCTAATGATTTCTAACCTCAATTTTCATCAAAAAATTCCCAAAAAGAAACTTGCAATTTGAAAAAAATTTTGGGTATTTTTTTAAGAAAACGTAACTCAACAAGGCAGAGGTATTTGAACCTGCTCTGATACCAAATGAAAGTAAAACAATAATTTAACATGTTTCTAATATCATTGAAACATATAAACAATATCAAATAACTTACCTCCAGCCATTGAAAAACAGAGGAAAACAAAAGCGAAAGATTTTCTCCCACTTGCTCACTAGGATTGATGGTGTATCTCTGTAAAGATTCGTGAGCAGTGAGAGGACCCAAACTCTAATTTAAAGAGGTTTTCCCATCAAGAACCTTTGAATTTCAGTTTCGTAACCGAAACTGGTTACCACTTCCGAGCATCAATGCCATCAATGGCCATTCACTTTGCTTACCGTTGCACCAATTTGTTTGTAACGTTAAAACGTTACACGTTGTTCTTGCCGAATCCTCTTCCTCACCACACCTACTTACCCTCACTGCAACATTGACTTTCTTAAGGAACAAGAACCAAACCAAGAACCCTCAATTCCAAACTCCTTTTCTCCAAACGCAAGAATTTTCTACTTCACATTCCGACATCCGAGTCCACTATTGGACTACCCCCACCAATTTTAGCCTCTTTCTTCTCTGCTGTATCTTGCTCCTAGTGTCTAATAGAGTCCTTCCGATAGAGGCTGATATATGGTTTGATGACAGGTGAGTTGTCAACTCCCTCTTCTGCCGAATCCTCAACCATTACGTTACATCCACAACATCCTCCAACACCTTGACACCACCCAAGGTGGCTTGCTGCTGGCTCTAATGTCAATGATCAACAAGCTTAAGACGGTTTAGGTTTCATATCCCAAGGACTTACAATATGAACTCAAATTACTAGTTTTTTTTTCCTAGAAATTTATTAACTAAGGGTGGTTTGGTACGCAGAACTGGGATTAGATTATAGCATCAGATTGAAGTATAATGGATTGGAATAAACAAACTTAATATTATATTATATTGGATTACAATTATTACTATAATGTGGGACATACTTTTCATTAGAATGTATAATATATTTATTTTAGATTAGTTTAGATGATAAAAATATAAAAAGTAATTATAGTATGAGATCTACTAGTTTTGGAATTTGGAATAGATGTGAGTCCACCACTTTTGAATGTGAGTTATTAATCCCACAATTTTGAATGGGATAAATTATTCCACTCATATTGGTATATTTTGAGGTTGTAGATTATTTATCCTAATCCTAAATATTTTGGGGTTGTGATTATTTATCTTAATCCTAAATTGACATCAAATATGAGTATGGAAGAAATAATCTCAATCGCACCTAGTCCCATATACCAAACAAGGCCTAAGATTATGCTTTTTTATTTATTTTTATTTGGGTTTGAATATCTTGAGGTAATTATTAGTAATTTAGATTAATCTAGAGTTAATATTAGTTAGTTTTGAATTAGATTTTATTTTAAAATTTTTAACTTTTTATTTTCCTTCTAAAATCTCCCTTTTTTTATCAATTCCTTATAAGTTATTAGGTATGATAAAATATCAATCATGTCCTTCGAAAAATGTCTCAGATGACATTTATGTAACCATTTTGGTTAAAAATTTAATACTTATTACTAGAAGGTGTTAAATTGCCACTATTTTATAATTTCAGAAACTTAATTACCAAAAAATAAAAAAAATCATGAGCAACATTGCCATTCTACGATAAATTTAAGTGTAAATAATACCAAAAACCCTTTCCGTAATGCACATACTAGTTGGTTGTCTAGCATAAACTATTTTCTGATATCAAGTAAGGGTATTTGGCATTGTTCTCTGAAAACAGTTTTTAAAAATAGAGTTTAAAAAAACAGAAAATTCAGAGAACAACAAAATATTGTTTTCAAAGTGTTTTTTAATATTTTTTATTAAAAAAATCATCATTTCACATGACTTTTACATACACATTCTCTCGTAATTTTCTCTTTCATCACTTTCTCTTTCCTCATTCTCTCTCATCATTTTCTCTTTCCTCATTTTCTCTTTCACTATTGTCTCTCTTCATTCTCTTTTATTACTTTCTCTCTTCTCATTCTCTCTCATTATTTTATATCTCCTTATTTTATCTCATTACTTTCTCGCTCCTCTTTTCATCTCATCATTTTCTATTCATTCTTTTTTTTTAATCACATTCTCAGTCCTCATTCTCTATTGTTTCTTTGTTTTTTATGACTTTTCTATCCTATTCTTTCACTTTATGCATTCTTATTACTTTTCTTTTCTTGTGTGTTCTCATTAGTTTCTCTCTCTTCTATCTTTCTCATAATTTTTTATTTCCTCGTTCTATCTTATCACTTTCTCTTTCATTATTGTCTTATTACTTTTTCTCTTATGATTTTCTCTCTTCTCATTCTCTCACTTGAATTTCTCTCTCTCCACTCTCTCTTGACTTTCTTTCTCCAATTTTTTTTATTTACAATACGAATATAATTTTTTTTATATTCATCTAATTTTTTCCCTAAAAACTTATTTTCAGAAAATATTTTCCAAACACTTAGTGTTTTTTAAAAATAATAAAAAATAGTTTTTGTTCTTATATTTGAAAACACAACTTTGAGAAGAAAAAACAGAAAACAATGCTAAACAGACATTAAGTGACCCATGAGTTAGTTTTTCCTTTTTTAATTACCTATTCAGTTCTTTTTTGGGAGTAATTGTTGTTCTTATTTTTGTCATTGTTTGTTTTCGACGATTTGCTTATATAAAAGTTTCGTTTACACTACTAAAAAAAAGGTGTGCTGCCTTTTAGCATTGCCCTTTGAGAAACGGTTTGATTGTGCCATCAAATGTTCACTCGCCACCTAATAGTTTCCTGCCAAATGTCTAAACCCATAAAACCTAGCTGTCTAATTAATACTTTTTATGCTCTTAATTTGGCTTCCCCTAGAATTTCTTAATTTTTCTTGTGATCCCTTTGTTAGATTTATTTATATATATGACCTATGTGATTTTAATAAATTAATATTGTATTTATCAATATTAATCAAATAGTTTAATAATATTAAGTGTATTTAAATTCCTAATGGTTAATGAAGAGTTGTAACTCTTCAAAACAATGCAAATCTTATGAAGCGACATATCTGATGGAAAATATATCCTAAGAGTTGTAACTCTTAGAAAACAATGTAACTCTTCATGAACAGATATATCTGATGAAAAATATGTCCTAAAATATTTAAATGGAATCTGGTCCTCTCTCCAACCATTATCAGAATTATACGTATTCCATTATTAAACATATTATTATTAAGTATCGAGGGTTAAGGGAGAGAAATTCAGAATTCTATATCAAAACTGGTTGGTAGTTAAAGTTCTATTGCAATGGATCCAAGTATGTCTATTACCTATATTTTAATTGTGAAAATCATGAGTTCTAAGATCATTTAGAATTATTGATTATATGCATAACATGGTTTTTCATAATTAAGAAAAATTTATATGTGGTATCCGAGCCATGTTTAAGAACTTATAATTTTCCATTACAATAAAATTTTCTAGTTATGTTTTTTCATTTAAGTTTTCATAATCGTATATATATATATGTTTGTAGTTATGGAATTAAGAGTTATCAATTCTATTTATGATAATAGATTCATAAAAGTATATTATCTCCCATTATGTTGATATATTATCTCCCATTATGTTGATAACTCTTGTTTTTTTTTTTTTTTGAAATCTGATCGTTTTAATGGCATTTATATTGATGGAGTATAATTTTATTTAATTTATTTATTACATCATAACTATTTCTGTAATTATTGTTATGATTATATATAGATTTATGTAAAACTTTCCATATTCTTTATGATGTGATAATTATATTAGTAAATTATTATTGGCATGACTGCTAAAATTATTAATTATGAATTCCATACCATATTTGTTTGTCAGTCACCAAAGTGGCCAAACTAGAATGTTCTATGGTTAAAAAGAATTGAATAATTTTTCAACACTCATTTATAGATGCTTATAAATGATCGTCTAATTTTAGATATAATGTCATTGAGTGAGTTATTAAAATTTATTATTTATAAGATATTTCAGGATCACCAAAAGTAGATCATTTATTCTTATAAGTAATAAATATAATGTGATAATTAATATACCTTATTAGATATATTTTGTATATCTAAAGATAGCATATATGTTTAATTAGGATGTATAATTATCAAATAAGTGATTTTATTATTAGCATCATTTTAATTATTCATGGTATATTAGAGTATTTCTCAAAGGAGAGCTTTAATGTACAACTGATTGTATTTGTTTGAATCTGTTTTATGTTTCATATATCAAAGCACTGATGTTAGAAATTATTATCATATTTACAATATCTGTTTCTGTTTCACTGCACTCATATGCTTCGTCTGTTCCTTTGTTTAATGGGTTGAGTTTTTCTGATTAGTGTGAACAAGTCCAATTTCACTTAGGTGTTTTGGATCTTGACTTAGCACTTTAAATTAAGAAACCTACTGCTATTACAGCTACAAGTAGTGATGAGGAAAAGACTACCCATAAACTTTGGGAAAGATCAAACAGATTAAGCTTAATGTTTATGCGAATAACAGTAGCAAATAATATTAAGTCTACTCTTCCAAAAACTGATGGTATTAAGGAATTTATGAATTTGTGGAAGAGAGATCTCAAACTGCTAATAAGTCACTTGCTGGGACATTAATGGGTAACTTAACTACCATGAAATATGATGGTTTTCGTACTATGCATGAATATGTCCTAGAAATGACAAAAATTGCAGCAAAGCTAAAGAATTTAGGAATGAATGTGGATGAGTATTTTTCAGTACAATTCATATTGAATTCCTTGCCTTCTGAGCAATATGGGCCTTTTCAAATGAACTATAACACTATTAAAGATAAGTGGAATGTTAATGAATTGGCCAATATGCTTGTACAAGAAGAGACAAGGCTAAAGAATCAAAGGACTCATTCCATTAATCGTACTACTCTTCAAGAAGCTGAAAAGAAGAAGTCTAGAAAAGGCATAAAACAAGGTTTAACAAGCCGAATGAATCTTCTAAGACTTCTCAAATCCACAAGAAGGAAAGCAAGAATGATAAGTGTCATTTCTGCAAGAAAGTTGGACATTATCAGAATGATTGCCTGAAACGTAAGGCTTAGTTTGAAAAGAAAGGTAAACTGTATACTTTCGTATGTTTCGAATCAAACTTAACTGAAGTTCCTTATAATACTTGGTGGATTGATTCTGGCTCATCTACTCATGTTTCCAATACGATGCAGGGATTCCTTTCGATCCAAACCATAAAGCCAAATAAACACTTTGTTTTCATGGAGAATCGAAACAAAGCTCCAGTTGAAGGCATTGGAACTTATCATCTCATTTTAGATACTGGGCATTATTTAGATTTATTTCATACCCGTTATGTACCTATATTTTCTTGCAATTTAGTTTCTTTACCTTAGTTAGATATAACGGGATTTTCTTTTAAATTTGGTTGTGGATCTTTTAGTTTATATAAGAATAAAAATCTTATTGGTTCTGGAATCTTGTGTGATGGTCTATATAAGCTTAAACTTGATAATCTTTTTATTGGGACCTTGTTGACTTTGCATCATAATATTGGAACTAAACGGAGTTTAGTTGATAAACATTCTGCTTACTTATGGCATAAACGTTCGGATCATATATCCAAAGAAAGAATAGCAAGATTAGTAAAGATTGGAATCCTACCAAATTTGGATTTTACTGATCTTGGTGTGTGTATTGATTGTATAAAAGGAAAACAAACTAAACACACAAAAAAAGGAGTCACAAGAAGTACACAACTTCTTGAAATTATACACACTGATATATGTAGACCTTTTGATATTCCGTCTTTTGGTAAAGAAAAGTATTTTGTTCTCTATATTGATGATTTTTCACGTTATGGTTATATTTATCTATTGCATGAAAAATCTCAAGTAGTGGACACCCTTGAGGTGTACATTAAAGAAGTTGAGAGACAATTAGATAAAAAGGTGAAAATCGTAAGATCAGATAGAGGTGGTGAATATTATGGCAAGTATAATGAATCGAGACAATGTCCTGGTCCATTTGTTAAATTTCTTGAAAAGCATGGCATATGTGCTCAATACACTATGCCAGGAAAGCCAGAACAAAATGGTGTAGCAGAAAGGCGTAATCGAACATTGATGGACATGGTTAGAAGTATGCTTAGTTATTCTTCTTTACCTTTATCATTATGGATGCATGCTTTGAAAACCACCATGTATATTTTAAATAGGGTTCCTAGTAAAGCAGTTCCAAAGACTCCTTTTGAACTGTGGACAGAAAGGAAACCCAGTTTAAGGAACCTACATGTTTGGGGATGTCCGACAGAAGTTAGAATTTATAATCCACATGAAAAGAAATTGGATTTCAGAACAACTAGTGGATTTTTCGTTGGTTATCCTGAAAAATCCAAAGGGTATAGATTTTATTGTCTTAATCATAGTCTAAGAATTGCAGAAACTAGAAATGCAAGGTTCATTGAAAATGGTGAAGTCAGTGGGAGTAGAGAACTACGCAATATGGTTATTCAAGAAGTTAGGGTGCAAGTTCCTATACCTTTGACTTCAAAAAATATTGTTCCTACTATTGTCGAATAATTTGAGAATATTCAAGAACAACAAATCAATGTAGAAACTCCCTATAATGAAACTATCACCAATGAACCTATAGTAGATGAGTCACAAGGAATAACATTAAGAAAATCTCAACGAAATAGAAAGTCTGCTATTCCTAATGACTATATACTTTATCTTCAAGAGTCAGAAATTGACTTAGAGGTTGACAATGATCCAGTTTCGTTTTCACACGCCCTAGAAAGTATTGATTCTATTAAGTGGATTGATGCTATGAAAGATGAGATAAAATCTATGGATCAAAATTAAGTTTGGGATCTCGTTGAGTTGCCTGAAGGTTGTAAAAGTCGGGTGTAAATGGGTCTTTAAGACTAAGCGCGACTCTAATAGTAATATTGAATGATATAAAGCCAGACTAGTAGCCAAAGGTTTTACTCAGAAGGAAGGCATTGACTATAGGGAGATATTTTCACCTGTCTCTAAAATAGATTCTTTTAGAATCATCACGGCATTAGTAGCTTATTTTGATTTAGAGTTACATCAAATGGATGTGAAAACTGCCTTTCTTAATAGAAATTTAGAAGAGGAAGTTTATATGGATCAACCCGAAGGATTTTCATCTGAAAGAAAGGAACACATGGTGTGTAAACTTAAGAAGTCAATATATGGACTTAAACAAGCTTCTCGAAAATGGTATCTTAAGTTTAATGATACCATAACATCTTTTGGATTTAAAAAAAATATTATTGATCGGTGTATATATCTAAAGATCAGTGGGAGCAAGTTTTTATTTTTGATTCTGTATGTTGATGATATACTGCTTGCTGCTAATGGTCTTGGTTTATTACATCAAATCAAGAATTTTCTCTCAACGAACTTCGAAATGAAAGATATGGGTGAGGCATCTTATGTAATAGGAATTGAAATATTCCGTGATAGATCATAAGGATTATTAGGATTGTCTCAGAAAGTATATATTAATAAAGTTTTAGAGAGATTTAAGATGGAAAAATGTTCAGCAGGAATAGTTCTAATTCAGAAGGGAGATAAATTTAGTCTCATACAATGTCCAAAGAATGAATTGGAATGTAGACAAATAGAAAATATTCCTTATGCATCTATTGTTGGAAGCTTAATGTATGCACAAACTTGTACCAGGCCAGATATTAGCTTTACTGTTGGAATGCTGGGCAGGTATCAAAGTAATCGAGGAATGGATTATTGGAAAGCAGCCAAGAAGGTGCTAAGGTATTTGCAAGGAACAAAAGACTACATGCTCACCTATAGGCGATCTGAAAATGATCTAGAAGTGATTGGGTATACAGATTCAGACTTTGCGGGATGTTTTGATAGCAGAAAGTCCACTTTTGGCTACTTATTCCTTTTAGCTGGAGGAGCAGTCTCATGAAAAAATGGAAAACAGTCTATCATTGCTGCATCTACGATGAAAGCTGAGTTTGTGGCATGTTTCGAAGCTACAGTTCATGGATTATGGCTGCAGAACTTTATTTCAGGACTTGAGGTTGTCGATAGTATTGCCAAGCCGCTGAAAATTTATTGTGATAATGCCACAGCAGTTTTCTTCTCGAAAAACGATAAGTATTCTAAAGGTGCTAAACATATAGAATTGAAATACTTTGTCATTAAATAAGAAGTTCAGAAATAAAGGGTGTCAATTGAGCATTTAAGCACAAACCTAATGATTGCAGATCTATTAACTAAAGGACTAACACCAAAGATATTTAGTGAACATGTTGAAAGAATGGGTCTTGGATGTAATAATTGATATATTTATATTATGATTATTTATTTGACATTTTGAGCTCATTTATGTGTTTCTGATATTTTCTGTTTTCTTATTTTGTATATATGATTAGTTTAGATTAATAATAACAGGAATAGTCTTTAATAGACATTAGTGATTGGACCATTACTGATATTCTCACTAATAGGTCATATTGGATTAAAAGCTAATGTTGTGGTATATGGAAGGGATTATGTCGAATTTGTGATATGTGACCGGTATGACTCACTTTAGTTTTTGGCTCTACTGTGATATATGCTATTGACCAACTAATAAAGAATTTAAATTTATGTTATGTGTATTATGTTTATTTATTAAACCATAAAGAAAATATGTCACATAGGCCAAGTGGGAGAATGTTAGATTTATTTATATATATGACCTATGTGATTTTAATAAATTAATATTGTATTTATCAATATTAATTAAATAGTTTAATAATATTAAGTGTATTTAAATTCTTATTAGTTAATCAAGAGTTATAACTCTTCAAAACAATGCAGCTCTTATGAAGAGACATATCTGATGGAAAGTATATCTTAAGAGTTGTAACTCTTAGAAAGCAATGTAACTCTTCATGAACAGACGTATCTAATGGAAAATATGTCCTAAAGTATGTAAATGGATTCTGATTCTTTTTCTAACTATTATCAGAATTATACGTATTCCATCACTAAACATATTATTATTAAGTATAGAGGGTTAAGGGAGAGAAACTCAGAATTCTATATCAAAACTGGTTGGCAGTTAAAGTTCTATTGTAATGGATCTAGGTATGTCTATTGCCTATATTTTAATTGTGAAAATCATGAGTTCTAAGTTTATTTAGAATTATTGATTATATGCATAATAGGATTTTGCATAACTAAGAAAAACTTACACCCTTTACCCGGGTCAGATACCCCTTGTTAATATCATCGATGCAATAGAATAAAATGCATAAAACATAATTTAATTCCATAACAGATATCGGACCTAACAAGCTATAAACTTCATTAATTCCATAAAACCCATAGTGAAGCTCGAACAGATAATGTGACCTTTTGTTTTTTCCTTTGACATCGCCAAAACATATTTTATAGTTAAGTTGATTTTCATAGATTGCATCAAAGGATTGGCTATCAGTACTTCCTAGTTCCTAAATACCTCCGGGCCGTGTATCCTAGTCATCTGCAGTGAATTACAAATGGATGCCTCTATTACCGCTCCTTTCTATCAGTTCCTACATCTCATTTAATTTTTAACCAATGATAATAATTAGCTTATATAAAATGATATAAATGGCCATATATAATATTAAACAATAGAATTCGTCTTTCTTAACTAAACTATTCTTTCATAGCATAAAGTCCTCAAACACAATCGATAAAACCAAATCTCTTTGAAAAGAACTAAAAAATCAAAATCATTTTATTAGATTAAATTTCCATTACTATGGATAAAAATATTATGAATTCTAAACTTCAACTCTTTTATTACATTGGTTCTCTCTCTTTCTGTCTCTTAAGAATCTTATAAATTAAATATTCTCACTCAAAAACTCTAAAAAATAACTTACTTCTCTCAAGAAGCCTAAAATAACTTTCTCTCTCTCAATAACTCTAAAAGTATTCCACAAGAATTCTAACTTCTAGGAAAAAATGAAAAAAGACTGATATGTAGAGTTAACCCCAAAAGTTGATCTGTATATTCTTTTTAAAAAATATTAAAAAAATTTTATAATATAAGTGGTGAGTTTTATTGAGAAAGTATTGAGATTGAAGAATGAAGAAAAAAAATGGATGAGATATCTTCAAAACTAATGAATGGGATAAGAAATTTCAAGATTTGATTTTATTCACGTCCAAATATTAAATAACTAACCTTAAAAAGGGTATGTTAAGAAAATATTTGATATTAAATTTTAAAGAGGTATGCATTTAGGAAAAAAAAAGTGGAAAAAAAAAAAGAATGGCGACAAAAGAGTCATCCATTACAAATTTTCAACACCATTATTTGAGAGAACCATGTAGACCTGAGAAGGCTTTAATTTGCTTATCCAAATTTAGAATTAATATTGTTTTTGTTTGAGGAAAGAATTTAATTTTAATTTGTAGTGATGAACAGTTTTCATGGACACGAAACTTAAACCTATTTTTATATATTACTGGCTACTACCACGAAAAAAAGCCTATACACGAAGATTTTTCCTTATTTACAGTTTCTATCTTACTTTTATTTTGTACATTTTGAGAAAAGATCAAGTATATAGAGACAATACACGAAGATTTTTCCTTATTTAATATTTTGCTAGTCAGCAATGGCCAACTATAGAACTTGAATCTCTATCTTAATCCTCTACTTTTAGCACAGAAATAAACCTTTTTATATTTTCATTCTCTGGCCAAGTCCATAATGTTATGGCTATATAACAGGTAATTTAGTGTTATGATAATCCCAAACAAAAATCTATCTTTTTTTTATATGAATTTTTTTTTTTCCTGGACCTAGATATTCTCTTACTAAAAAAGACATATGCCAACTCCATAATTTAAGACAGATTAAACAGTAAAAGGTAAAACTTTTTTGTGTTTATCTGATAATAACCCCCAAAAGGTATAAAAATCAACAAACAAGGTTGCTATAATTAATAGAGCATGGATGATGACTTATCTAAAACTAAAAGGCTTTTTTATTCATGTGTGTGTCTGCATTTCCGGTGGGTAGTTGAGGCAGCCTTCAATGCCTTTTGCTGTATACAAAACTATATTATAAAGCAAGACACATTTTTCAACGGTATCTACTATAGAAACTTTGTTTTTTCCAAAACAACAACAGTAAAACAAAAAAAGCTCATAAATTAGAAAAAAAGGGCTCATTTCACATTTGGTCAAAATCTCTCTCTCTCTCGTATATATGTATATAGGAGTTTGCCCATCTGGGTTTTTACTCACTCCAAGGTTTTGGAATATCAGAAGAAGAAAGAGGCAACTTCCTTATCTCTTTTAGCTTCTTTTCTTTGTGATATCAAAGTTAATCATGGCCGATATTTCAAGTAATGGAAACCATGTTTTGAATATAAAAGATGGTGAGCCAAATCACAATCCATCCAACTCTGCTTCTAAGTCCAACCAAGATTCAGGCATTTGGTTCTCTGTACCATTCATACAAAAGGTAGACTCCATGTCCTCTTATGTGTCATTCTTTTTATTTCACCTTTCTGAGATTAATAGTTTCAATTTGAAAAAAAAAAAAAAAGAAAAAGAAAAAGAAAAGGAAATGAAAACTTGTGTTTAATTCATTTGGGTCTTAAAATTCTTGTCTAAAACAATAGTGAGAACCTTTTGTTTTTTTTATGTACAGTTGCTAGCTGAGGTACTTGGAACCTTTTTTCTGATATTTGCCGGTTGTGCCTCGGTGGTGGTAAATAATGACAAGGACAAGGTTGTCACTTTTCCTGGAATTTCCATAGTTTGGGGATTAGTTGTGATGGTCATGGTTTACTCTGTTGGTCATATCTCTGGTGCCCATTTCAATCCAGCGGTCACAATTGCGTTCGCCACTACTAAGAGATTTCCATACAAACAGGTGAACTATACTAACCAAACACCTTGTTTCTTACGAATTTAGTCTTAATTTTTCTTAATGTTGTGTGCTCAATAAGAAATCACGACCCAAAACAAAGGGGGGAAAAAAAAAAGAAAAAAGAAGACTAAACTAAATTTTTTTCTTGCTGAATAAGGTTACTTGTCTGAGACAAAAACAGATTTTTCAACTAGTATCTTCTTAAATATTGCAAACTCAATATTATATAGCTATGCTTCCTGCATAATTTAAGTAGCATATGATTACGACCCTTTTCATGTCCACTAGTCAATAATGTCCTATGTGTAAAATAGCCTCTCCCCAAAATAGCACAAAATCTATGTTTGCCTCTATGTAAAATTGAGCTAATTATATATAGCTACGAAGAATAATAGAATCTTAATTTACATAAACCAAAATTTATGGAGAAAAAAAAAAAGTACAGTAAACAGTAGTTGGATGGTTCACTCTATTTCTACTAATATTAATTAGTGTAGAGAGCCCATATAAAAAAGAATAAGGGAGGACACGTGTGCAAAGAGATCATGTAGATCCACAAACAAATTAAATAGTTTAAGTCTACTTCTTTATCAGTGTGTCGTGTTAAACACCATTAAAAGAAAAAAAAAATGTCAAATTTGGAGTTATAATGTTGTCTTGTTTGGTTTATAGGTACCCGCCTACGTAGCTGCTCAAGTTCTCGGATCAACTCTAGCAAGTGGTACCCTTCGGCTACTATTTAATGGCAAAGAAGACCACTTCGCCGGAACACTTCCGGCGGGCTCGGACTTGCAGTCGTTTGTGATTGAATTCATCATCACATTTTACCTCATGTTTGTTGTGTCCGGTGTTGCCACTGATAACAGAGCGGTTCGTCTATATCACTTTTTTTCCTTGTTAATTATTCATTTTGTTTCCTCATTAACTTATATTAACATTTTCTGATAATTCGGTTAGCTTGAGGAGTTGGCTTAACTCCGCTACCTGATCAACTCCTTGGTCTATTCTATGTTTTCGGGTTATTATTTTGCAATTTTTTTGTCCAATATCTTCTAAGAATTAAATTATATAATATGTTTTATACCATAATTAATTAATAATATGGGACAGTGACCTTGTTTTGTTAATATTATCTGTATTCGACACATTTTTGGATCCGATCATATACCTTTTTTATTCTTCATTTTAATTATTTTTATTTTTATTTTTTTATGCAGATAGGAGAGCTTGCTGGCCTTGCTGTTGGCTCTACTGTTCTACTTAATGTGATGTTTGCAGGGTACAATAGCTTACTAATCTCTCTCTTTAGAATATTTCATTGGAAATTCCCAATTATAATAGTTGTCAAACTAAGCACTTTGCGTCTCCATTTTCCCTTTTGCTTTTGTATATTCCCCACTAATCTAGATTGTCCTCTTAATTTAAACCAAAAAAAAAAAAAGAAAAAAAAAAGATCAGGACTTAATTATATTCGAATGTAATGAATTGGGCACTTACTATTATTACAAACAGGCCAATATCTGGAGCATCAATGAATCCAGCAAGAAGCTTGGGTCCAGCAATTGTGCACAACCAATACAAGGGGCTATGGATTTATCTTGTGTCACCAACTCTTGGGGCAATAGCTGGTGCTTGGGCCTATAACTTAATTAGGTTCACTGACAAGCCACTTAGAGAGATCACTAAGAGCGGGTCCTTTTTAAAGAGTCTAGCTAGGACGTAACAGCTCCAATCGATGAATATGGATGTACGCAGAATATTATAATGTTGCCATTTAATCTCTAGATGTCACTGCAAAGAAGCTTTGTTACTTCCTTTTTTTTTTTTTTTTTTTCCTTCCGGGTGTTAAGATCAGCAAATAGGCTTAAAATTGTGGAAATTTCATGTTCCACTGATTGTTCTTGTCTTGTACTTGTATCCATGGGAAGTGACAGAAACTATTTAGTGTGTGATTCTTTTCTTTGTTATTTATTTATTTATTATCGTTATAATTGAAGTAATCATGTAACTATAAAATATGCAAGTAGCTTGTTTATTTGAATATGGATTTAAAAAAAAAAAAAGGTTTAAAAACAAGTGGAAAGTGGAAACACGTAAGTGAGAGGAAGAAGCAAAAAAGATTATGGAACAGAAAGTAAGGGGAAAAGAAAAGTTACTTGCACGGAAATAATGTGCATGATGGTCATGCCTGATGATCACTAGAAGATAAGGATAAGGTCTTAAGTTGTACATTTGAAGATCATAACAGCTACTAAGAGTCACATGAATTCTGTTTGTGTATGCGGAAAGAAAGGATGGAAGCCTATGCTTTTCTTGCTTAAGTTATGCAAAGTTTAATTAATGGTCAAAGATCAAATACAAGATCAAGTTCACACGATAGAAAAATATTATTCCAACTATATATGTGTGTATATATATATATATTACTATTTATTGACCTTTCAAAGTCAAGCGAGCACGAAATGCATGTAGGATAATGCGTACGTATGCATATGGCCATTCAGTTCTGTCGAACTCCTCTCTCTCAAAAACACATAAATACGTACCTGTATATTTTAAAACGGCTTACTATTTTGGTTTAAAATTAATTGTGGGCTACACCCTACCATGTGAACATTTTTGGCTTTCTTTGAAACATGCCACCTAAAAAAGATTTAAAGCCTGCTTATATAGGTTCCCAATCCAATAGAAAGATTTCTACCGTTAAATAAATAGGTTCCCAATCTATATATATATATAAAGTAAATAAATAAAGTTGGTATTCAAAGTACCGAGAAAAGAAAGATTTTTACCGTTAAATCATGCACCAAAAATGAATCGAAGACGAAAAGTTGGAATTGCTTATATTACAACACGAACATTGTGGTATTATATAAATGGGTATTCAACTTAAATATAGTAGAAGTACTTGACGAAAATCGTACAGCTAAAAAACATGATCGCAAAACTCCCCATAAACATTTTGTTGGAAGATGTTAACGGCAAAAAGTGTGAGAAAATAGGGGTAGATTAAACATTAAATAGAAAGTTGAGGCATGATTAATGGAAGATACATGTTCACAAAGAGATTGGTGTACCTAGTCGTTGTAATGTTTTTATGAGTAACAGAATTAGTGATAAATTTAAAAAAAGGTTCAAATAATCTTGTCACTAAAACAATGTTCACTAAAAGGGTATATTAGTGATTAAAATATATATAGCTGAATGTTTTAGTCAAGAAAAATACAATTTCATGTGCTTATCGCCACATATTATAAAGTTAAATGAGTGACCAATTAATGTTACACTTTAGTGATGCAAAAACTGGTAGTGAGTTAATACTTAATACTAAAAGTCAACGAACTTTGTTCTTAGTATAGAAATTGTCATTGAAAGTCAACTTTTTTTTTTTTCGGTTGTTGTGAATAGAAGAGACAAGAAAGAGAAAGACGAGAAGTAAAAGCTCACAAACATATGGTCGTAGCATTCTCCTTGAGGGGACTGTCATGCATAAAAGTCATAAACTCGTAACTTTTGGCCTTTTTATTCCATCAATAGAATCTCTTACTCAACAAAAGTTCATATCCCAACTAGAGATGACAAAATAGACTGGCCACGCCTATAACGGGCTAAAAGAGATGGACGGGCCGGGTCGGCCCGTTAAAAAGGCGGACCGGCTAGGTCTGGCATGCAAAAGAAAAAATAAAGTCTGCCCCAGCACGTTGGCCTGTTGGGCTCCTAGGCAGGCCAAGACTGGGCTAGACTGAGCCAAAACAGGCTGGCCTATGCTCAGCCTATTTTTTTTTTTCTTTTATTTTTTTTACAACAAGTTCTGGCCCCTAAAAAAAATTTATAATAACAAGGGTCCAGAAATGGGCCCAAAAAAAAAAAAAAGGCCAGGCCGCCGTACCGGACCAAGATTACCAAGCCTAGCCCGGCCTTAGGGGTCGGGCTGGACTCGACCTGGGCCTGCCCATGAACGGGCTAGGCCGGGCTGGGCTAGCACATGGGCCACGGTAACAGGCCGCAGGCCGGCCCGTTAGGTCCAGCCTGAATTGCCACCTCTAATCCCAATTACTAAAGGGAATATACTACGAAAGCTGGAAACGGAAAAAAAACAAAACTTATTCACAAAGATCTTATGTGTCATAGCAAGAATAAAATAAATAGAATAGGTTATCTTTATTTATTAATTACTTTTCTTTTTGTCGTAATTATTTTCTTGTATTAAAGAAAGCAACATTGATTTTTTTCCCCCTAAGCAATACAGTTGGAAGTGTTGGAAAATGACATAAAAATATGTTATTCTAAAGTTTAATTTTGAGTGAGACCCACTTCATATTAGTGACAAGTCTTCAGGTCTAGATAGATTTGTGTTTTTCTCAACGAGAAAATCAAACTCATATATTTATACACTAAAAATAATGCTCAGGTAAATAAGAACTTGATCTCTGAAATGCATCCACTAAATTATAAATTTAAAGAAAATTTGCAAGTACCCCACATAGATAGAAATCAATAGTTCTAATTAGTGCCATAGAGCCTATATATAAGGAGGCTTCCTTCTTTTTTTGAAAAAAAAAGAAAAAAGGCTCAACTCTCTCATTTCTAATTGTAATTCTAAGTGTGGTGTTTTTCGAGAGTGATAGAGTTCGAGTAAGTTCAATCCGTAGGTGATAAAGTTTAGCAATTTCGATTCATCGGGAATGTTGAACACATGTCTCAATTGTCTCCTTTATTTTTGTTAAAGTCCATATTTTCTTTAAATTTGTGTTTTGATATTGTTCTTATAAATTTCATTTGAGATTGTTTTATATCTTGAATATGGTTTAATTATATAAATTCTTCCTAATGAGATTGTTTTTGTATCTTGAATATGCTTTATTTATATATATTTTTCTTAATTTCACTTTGTGTTTCATTAATGAGATTGTTTTTGTATCTTGAATATGCTTTATTTATATATATTTTTCTTAATTTCACTTTGTGTTTCATTCTTTTATATATATATTTTTCTTTTTATAAATATATATTGCTTTATATATATTTTTTGGCTAAAAATCTTAAAACAGATTCATTTTAAGAAAGAATTTCTTAAAGAAATTAAGGAGACATTGTTCATAATTTTATTGGAAAATTATTTGGTGTTATGATCTTGATTATTACAATTTAGAAAAATTATATAAATAAAGATTAGCTTTAAAGTGGAAATAGCTATGACCCCTCCACACCTTAACATCTTTACTAGAAATTTCCAGAAAATAAATTTCTATCTAAGGAAGCTCGATTTTAAGTGAGACCAAACTGTGAATCTTCTGCCTTTTAATGGGAATTATCTAAATAGTTCTATTTTGATACTCACAAATAATTATAGAAATTGAGAACGAGCAAGATAAACAAGTCATTATTGCGACTGATATTTGGAAGAATTCTTGCTATCTATGTCGATTTTCTGTATTGTTTGAATGATTCTCTGTACGATGTATGTAGCATAAAGAGATCAACAAAATAGTTATGGGGGTCTTTAGATTAGAAATATAAGTCTGAGGATACTGGAGTCAAGAAGTTTATCATGGCTTGCTTCCTAGATTACAAGATGGCAGACTCCAAAACATCAAGTACAAAAGATTCAAGTGATCCTTCATGACATTCATCTCGAAGGGATTGAACTGAGCGAAGCCTTTTGTGTAGCTGTTGTCATTAAGAAGCTGCCTTCTGCATGGAAGGATTTTAAGAACTATCTGAAAAGTGCAAGTAAAAGCAAAATGAGCATAGAAGATCCAATTATTAGACTTTGAATTGAAAAAGACAATAGAAGATCAGAGAAGAAAGGGTTGAATCCGAATAAGGCTAAGCCAATTATGGAGTGGAGCACAGTCAACATTCTAAGAAGAATAAATTTAGGAAATAGTCAAAGTTGGGACCTAAAAGTAGAATTTTCAAGTAACATAAGTTTCAACGAAAGTGTTTCAACTATGAGAAGTTGGGTCACAAGTTAGTGGACTATATGCTTATGACAAAAAAGAAAAACCACAAGGTAAACATGGTAAATGATATTGCAAGATGTAGCTAAAATAAGCCTATTTGCTGTAATATTTGAGATGAACATGGATCCAACCTATGAGAATTATGGATTGATACTTGGGCTACTAGGCATGTACGCTCAGATAAATGATTGTTCACTACCTTTGAACTAGTTTAGAATAGTATAACGTTATTCATGGGAACTTCTTAGAACTACAATAGAAGGTCATGGCAAGGTGTGTCATCATTTAGAGTCAGCTTTTTCCTAGAATTCTTCAATACCACCTTGTCTTGACCTACTATTGCAAATGTAGCTAAGTTCCCTATGAAAAATGTCTCATCATTCAAAACTAGCTCGACGATAGTGAATAGTGTTGAGTCATGCCTTGCAGCAAAAGTCATCTCTCATATTTTGAAGTTAACAAACATATGATTGAGAACTGATAATCTACTTGAGTGTGTAACAAATGAAATTGAAAGGATCACAAGACATTCAAGAAAGATTATGGAATAGAGCTTGAAGACAAAATTCAAGATTACAAGACCTAGACTAAGCAAGGGTATATATATTTAGTTCCTGTACTTGAATACTTGTTTACATATAATATGATCTTAATAGCTCAAATTTTTTTATAAAATTGAAAGTTTTCTAAGCAAAACTGTCAAAATCTATTTGTCCCAATTAAAATAAGAAATTTATTTTAGACAAGCTTTTAAATTGATTTATGAATTTCTATAGTTCCTATATTACATAATAAATCAATTTATAAAGTCACATTTTGGAAATAATTGAAAAAGACTGAAATAAAATTGAAAGATTGCTCTCGGATAGATTCGGTCTACCGAAAACCTGTTTTCGGTCTACCGATTCCCCTGCCTATTTTCAGCAAATTTTCAAATTCGACTGTTAGAACCACACTACCAACGGCTATTTTTTTTCGGTCGACCGAAAATATATTTTCGGTTTACCGAAAGTGACAGAATGTCTGTCTAACGGCTATAAACGGCTAGTTTTTATTCAAGTCTATATATAGAGGCTTTTCTAACACTTGAAACCACTTTTGAACATTCCTACATTGCTTATATCATACCTTCAAAGTGTTCAAATCAATTTTTGTGAACCAAACTTTCAAATCCACTTTTTCACAAAAATCTATTGAGCCAAACTAGATTATATCTTGTGTGTTCATCTATTCTCACTAGGCCTATCTTGTATTATCTAAATTATTGTGAGAGACTCTAGTTGAGAGTATCAACAAAAACCCAAAATTACATTTGTGAGGTGAGGTTAACACCGGATTCATAAACAATCCGGTTTAGGTGAGATTGGCACCGGAGTCTAAATAATCTGTGTTAGACGTGATAGAGCCGGATTCAAGACTATTGTAAAGGCGTGAGTGTGCCTAAGGAGAAAGCACTTGTTGTGTAAAAGGGGTGATCAAGCTCATTCTCTTGATCAAATAGTGGATAGCTCAAAGTGGAGACAAACCTTTGTGTTTGTTGAACCTCGTAAAAATAGTGTTTGCATTTCTCCATCCTTATCTCCGTTTCATTTATATGCAATTAATCTATTTTTTACTCGATTGTTTCATTTACTTGCATTATTTACGAAGAATTTTTAAAATAGTCTACAAAAGTTTTTAAAACCCAATTCACCCCCCCTCCCCTCTTGGGTTAGTTAGCTTTGGACTTACAAATAGTCCTTTGTCTGAACATACATGCCTAATCGCCCCAATATCAATCTACCACTCTCTCAAGTTAGATGCAACCGTGTTTACTTAAGACACTACCATAGATAGGCTTATTTTAGCTAGATCTTGAACAATGTTGTCCACCATATTGCCTCGTGATTTTTTCTTTTCTTTGGAAGCTCGCAGTCCAATGACTTATGATTCAATTTGTCATAATTGAAGAACTTTCCTTGAAACTTCAATTTCTTGGAAATTCCACCTTTAGGATCCATCTTAGACCCTTTGTTGATTTGTTCTTTTTAAAACTCTAACTATGATCCATAATATTTGCTTTAGCACCAACTGGATTGAGGCATCCCTTCTCAGATCATATGTTGTCTTTCTCAATTTGGAGTTTAACAATCAGATCTTCCATGTCCATTTCTTTTCACTTGTGCTTTAGGTAGCTCTTGAATTTCTTCCATGCACGAAGTAACTTATCAATGACGCAACTACCTAGAAAGCTTCATCAGTTCCATCCGCTCATAATGAAGCGCATGAATGATCAAATTATCTTTTGCACTTGACTGATTACTATTTTGGAGTTCACCAGCTTATAACTAGGAAGCGGGTTATGACAAACTTCTTAGATATGGCATCCTCAGTATTATATTTTTGCTCTAAGGACTCCCATAATTCCTTTGCCGATCTCTTCGTACTATACACCTCGTACACAGTGTTATTCAAACAATTCAACAAATAGTTAGTATAAATAGTCAAAATTCTTCCAAGCATCAATAACAATGATGACTTGTCTATCTTGCTTGTCCTCTTTTATGGTGGAAAAATCCTACTAGACCCAAAGTGGTCAGATAGAACAGCGTCTCTACTATTATCTTTTGAAGTTTAGCCTATTGTACTTCTTTGGTTTCTTTCTATGGTTCACAAAACTTGACTATACCATAACAAGTTTGCAATTGGAGTCACAATAGAGCTCCCAGTGGTTACAACAACATTGTTTAGATTGGTTGTCATTTCTGAAACACTAGGACAAACTATTATTTTCTCCAAATGAAAAATAATTTCCAAAATTATTTGTGAGAATCATAATAGAACTGTTTAGATAATTCTCAAGAAATGCTAGACGTTCACACTTAAAATCCATAAAATTATAAATTATGTCTCCTTAATTTTGTTCTTTCTTAAAGAGAATATAGGGTAAAATCAAGAAAGAAATGTAAACTGAAAAATTGAATTAAGAAAAATATAAATAATCAAAGCATATTCAAGATATACAAACATTATTTCGAATGAAATTTATAAAATAACAAGATCAAAACACATATTTAAAAAATACTAACAATAATGAACTTTCAGAAAAATAAAGGAATGCAAACTGAGGCCTAGTTATAGTAAGGTGAGCACCACGCTGCCACGCTCAATGAATCTAGAGAGAGTGTAACACCCCAAGTCTCACATCGAGTATGCCCTGAGAAGATCATAAGTATTTAAGTGGAGGTCTGCGAGCCTAAAAGTACCTTCAAGCTTGCACTTTTGGGTGAGGCCCAGTGGTGTTACATTTAGTATTCAAAGCCGACCCAATCCATACATGTATAGGCCTTAGAAGGCTATCACGGGTCAGAATCGTAGTGAATGTGGACCCCGTCCATAGGGGTTATATGTGGGTTATTGAATGTAGACTGCCTAGCGAGGACGTTAGGTCCTTAACTAGGAGAGATTGTAATGCCCCAAGTCCCATATCGAATATGCTTTGGGAAAATCATAGGTATTTAAGTGGAAATCTGTGAGCTTAAAAGTACCTTCAAGCTAGTACTTTTGGGTAAGGCCTAGTAATGTTACAGAGAATTTGAGAGCTAGAGAGCTTTTGGTTTTTGGTGTGTTGAAACATGGAGGAGGAAACCTTATACAGGCTCTATAGTTACTAAGAACTATTGTTTTCTATGTTTGATACTCACAAATTTCTTTTAAATTTATAATTTAACGGGTTTTTTTGGAGTTCAATTTCTCATCATTATTGTGAGTTAATGAATATAAGGTTTCAATGTTCGCGTGGGCAGAACATAAATTTATTAAAATATTTCACTAATACAAAATGGGTCCTAAAAATTAAACTTTAAAAAGGCATATCTTCATCAACTCATCATCAATCATTTCCATATCAATTTCCTCCTAACTTTAGCTGATTGGAAAATATTAATTAATTTGCTACTGTTCTATACATTAGTATTTCATTTATGTGACTGCACCTTGCATATTTTTCGATTCCCTTGCTTCCAAGGGGAATCCAGATGACTCGAAGTCTCCAATTGATCAAGCTTCTTCTTCTCTTTTTATTTTTTATTTTTTATTTTTTATTTTTTGTATGTGGAAACACTCCTTATAAAAAGATTTACTAAGAAGAAAAAAAAATCGAAAATAGGTATATCAATTACATGAAAAAAATAAAGGGCTTCTTTCAAAATTCAAGGCCCAAAAGTACCAAAAATTAAAAAATTCCGGATGGGCCAAGTGTTTTGAAAAATCCGGGATTGATTTAGTAAAATATCACTTGTTAAAAAGTTTTTTAAAAAATAACACTTTTAGTAATATTTAGAAAAATACATTTTTCTTAAAAATTGGTACTTTTCAATGGTACTCGAGGTAACCAGTTGGGTTACTTGGGGTAACCAATCTACTTACTTAAGGTAACCAATCAAATGACATGAGTAACTTGATTTGTTACTTTGAGTATCTCATCAACTAATTAAAAGTGGTATTTTTATAAGTACTTATAGAAGTAGTATATTTCTAATTAAAATCCAGAATTTTTCAAACAACTTCAAAATCTTTTCAATTTTTTTGAAAAATTACCATAAAAAGTCAAATTTCCTCAAAGATAAAAGAAAAGTCCTAAACAATCTATATTGGCCCAAGGAAAAATGAAAGTAAGGGCAAAGCTCTACCACACCCTACTTTGATTTTTATGATTCATTAGAAGCTAATTTATCTACACATTTATTATTCTACTCGTAAAGATAAGAAAAATAAAACAGTCGTATGATTAAAAATAGCTAAAATACTTCTCCAGTCTTAACCAAACCCCTAAGAAACCTCGGCAAAACGAGAATGATAAAAGAAAATAGCAAAAAGTGAGTCACTCTCAATCCATAATTGTCCCATATTTGCTACCTATCTAATGTAACGGCATTAACAATTGCCCACAGCTCAGCCTAAAAAATGCTAAAACAACTAAGGACAACCACAAGTATTCGGAAAAATTCAATTCAGTTCCTTAATAAACATGAATTTTCGACCTATACGCATGTAGGAATAGAAATGCACTTTTACTTAGCATATCATGAGGTATATTGTTGAAAAGTGTACTAGTGAGAGTTTCTGGGCACTATAACAAGTAAANATTAGTGTTATACTACGGCCATCAAAGTGTGTGCAACCTTGTCCTTTACTCAAAAGCTGAAGGAACTTGGTTAATTAAGTAAAATTTTCGTAACCCATAGGTAGGCAATGGTTTAAGGTGTGTTTTAGCTCCCTACTTTAACTAGAAACTCAAGAAATTTTCATTTAAGCACTTCCAATGCCCATTTTCGTAGCTTATGCCTACACAAGAGGTTAAGATGGGTTTCAGCTCCTAATAGTGTCAAAAACTAAGAAAAATGTCAATTAGACACTTATATTACCCATACAAACATCAAGCATTCTAGAGTTCTTGAATCGATAGTCAATCAGTTAAGAAACTCAAATTGTGGTAATAAACATGGATTTCGGCCTATATGCATGTAGGAATAGAAATGCACTTTCAATTAGCATATCTTGAAATGTATTGTTGAAAAGTATACTAGTGAGAGTTTCTGGGCACTATGACAAGTAAAAACTTAGTTTAGAGTCAAATTTTAGAACTACTCATGAAATTATGAAATCAAGATACAAGGATGTTTATTAGTGGCGTGATGCACTCATGAGAACTTTGGGCACTACAATTCTCCCATCATTATAAAATTTCGTCCTCGAAATTTACGTACCAAATAGTTCCGGATATTTGCTCCTCATTTCTTCTTCTCGTTCCTATGTGGCTTCCTCTACTATCTGATTTCTCCAGAGTACTTTTACCAGAGGAATTCTCTTGTTTCTCAGCTCTTTCTCTTTCTTGTCAAGAATTTGAACTGGCTTCTCCTCATATGTCAAGTCGTGGGTTAGTTCTAGGGGTTCATAACTTAAAATATGAGAAGGGTTCGGAATGTACTTTCTCAATATCGAAACGTGGAAAACATTATGTACTCCTGATAATGATGGCGGTAGAGCTAGTCTATAGGCCTTACTCCCAATCCGTTCTAGAACTTCAAATGGTCCAACATACCTTGGGCTTAGCTTTCCTTTCTTTCCAAATCTCATCACGCCCTTCATTGGAGAAACTTTCAGGAAGACATGATCGCCAACATCGAATTCCACATCCCGTCTTCTCTTATCAGCATACTTCTTTTGTCTATCCTGAACTATTCTCATTCTTGCCCGAATCTTTTCTACGACTTCCGCCGTTTGTTGAACCAGTTCTGGACCCAATAACTTTCTTTCTCCAACCTCATCCTAATGAACAGGAGATCTACACTTTCTTCCATATAAAGCTTGGTAAGGAGCCATTTCAATCGTTGCTTGATAGCTATTATTGTAGGTAAACTCCACCAAAGCTAGATACTTATCCCAGCTTCCTTGAAAATCCAATACACAAGCTCGGAGTAGATCTTCTAAAATCTGAATTACCCTTTCCGATTGTCCATCGGTCTGTGGGTGATGGGCTATGCTGAATGCTAACTTGGTTCCCAGAGCAGCATGCAGACTTTTCCAGAAAATAGAAGTGAACTTAGGATCTCTATCAGAAATAATGGACACAGGTACCCCATGAAGTCTAACAATCTCCTGTATATACAATCGGGCGTACTGATCCATATTATAGGTTGACTTAACTAGAAGAAAATAAGCTGATTTTGTTATTCTGTCCACGATCACCCATATAGAATTAAATCCTCGTTGTACTCTCGGTAACCCAAGAACAAAGTCCATTGTGATATTCTCCCATTTCCATTCTGGAATTGGTAGAGGTGCTAACAATCCAACGGGTCATTGATATTCAGCTTTAATCTATTGACAAGTCAAGCATTGAGCCACAAATTCTGCTACATTCTTCTTCATATTAGGCCACCAATAATGCTGCTTCAGATCTCGATACATCTTAGTGCTTCCTGGGTGAATTGAATAAGGAGTGCAATGAGCCTCTGTTAAAATCTCTTTCTTGATCTCATCCTTGTCAGGTACACACAATCTTCCTTTAAACTTCAAGGCTCCATCCTTTAAAATCGAAAATTCTGTTCTTTTCCCTTCCTCCACTTCTTTCCTTAACTGAGCCACATATGAATCTTCTTGTTGGCTTTCTCTAATTCTTCCCAAGAGTATAGGTTGTAACACAAGAGCAGAT
>JXTC01000042.1:216262-262567 GCA_002914845.1 Trema orientale | reverse complement strand
CTTATGATCTTTATTGCTTTTCTTAGTCATTTAAGTTGTTGGTTGAACACTTAAATTTTACTTTTATTAATTTCGGTCATTTGGAACAATTTTGGACTTTTTCGTATGTTAATTTGAGTAACTACTTTTTGGACAAGTGGGAGATTGTTGGGATATTTGCTCTAAAAAGCAGATTTCTAATTATACCCTTTGAGTATAAACAACTTTCTCTTATATACAATTATAATATTTGCTAGATTAAACTATCTTAGTTGAATAGTTTATTTATCTGAAAAAGATTCCATGACTTTGCTTGTGTATAAAGAAACAAACATGATTAAGTGTTAATTATGGGGAGACTTGTTTCTTATCTAAGTCTAAATGAATTAGTTCACAATCTGTAAATAAAGATGGAATACTTTATTTACTATAGGTTGTAGTGTTTGTCTATCTCAACAGAAATGATGTGTCTCAAATCATTGAATTATGTGACATCTAATAGAAACACTAATACAACATAAACAAGTTACGTGTATTGAACTAGACCAGGCAATATAAAGAATTGGAGTGCCGTAACTCAATTCCTATATTACCACATACTAGCTCTTAGCATGTAGATCTTAATCCTTGATGTTTGACTGGACTTGCTTTCATCGGTTGTAGTCTTTTGATTTGTTAAAAGATTAAACTCTATGAAATTAGAGGTAAACTCTGGCATATTGGAGGTTATGGCTTATGAATTGATGGGATCACCAAATAGTTAAGGACACTATACATTAATGCCACTTTAGATTCTTTCAAGATTCATGAAATAATTAAATCTAAGATCTTAGTATTCACTTTGTGAATTGGTTGATAATTTTGTCTAAATGGCCATTGATAACAAAATTATCGACAACATTATTCCTTGATAGAAAGATGGTAACTTAAAGGTAAATAAGTGTTGGAGGGGTATTACGGTAATTTTTTCTATCCAACTACGGCATTGTATAGGGATTCTATGTGTGGTATAGAATATGCTAGATGGATCGGTTAATGAAGGTTAGTTGATTGAATCTCTATAAAAGGCATGACATCTAATCGAAGAGTACAGAATTGTGCCTTTAGTGGAATGTCCCTTTTACTAATAATATTTATATAAATACTATAATAAGAGCTATTATGTATTTATCATATTATTGGAGCTTAGATTATTTGGATCCATTAGGTCCCTTGAGTAACTCAGTAAAGCTCATTAATTGGTTGGTGGTATTTGTGAAATTAGTTTCATGAAACTGTGTAAAATAATGATTCTACATAGAAGTTGGTATTTTTATAAATAAGTTACATGAGTTGGACATATTTATAAAAATACACCCAAAGCCCAAATTGGAGAACAAGCCCAATCCTAGTTGGACTAGGGTTAGTAGTTTTTGGCCTCATATATATAAGATACATGAGAGAAAAAAACTGCACAGTAACTCTAAGAGAGCTACACGCATAAGTCATAGAGTGAGAAAGAGAATTCGGCCAACCTAAGGCTAAGTGAGAGAGAAAAAAGTTTTTTACAATCTCACACTCTCATCTCATATCCCAGTATTCCAAAAGATCAAGAAGGTGTTCTTGATCGTTCTCTATCGAAGGATTCAACTTGGTGCCCACTCACTTAATCAACCAAGAGCAAGAGTATAGACAATAAGATCTAGAGTTGGAGGTTTAATCACCATCAACAAAGAGATCATGAAGGAGCACGCCACAAGAGGTAAAACCTAATCCCATCTCTAGGATTTGTGCATCTATGCTATACATGATCCTGTATATGATATATGCATGTAATATGGTTATGAAAAACTATTTTTATATAAAAATTTTAAAACCTAAATCTGCTATTTTTTCCCTGCATTCATGATGTGATCATGTGTTTTACATAGTTTGCATGCATGTATATTTTGTCCTAAGTGTTAGGCAATTCCAGCAGAAATAACCGGAGCTAGGCAAAGTAGTCCTCGCATAGGAGATCTTCCAGAGAACCAATGCCCTCAACATGTTAAAGACGCACTGGAATACTCTACCGGTTTTCGATACGTTGAAGGAGAATGTTCCTGTGGTGACATCAAATTCGACTGTACATGGGCTAAGATCGAGAAGTTGAAGAAACAATAAACCTCGATCCAAAGTTAGCAATTCTTACATCAACATAATTTAATCGCCCCAACATACTTCCACTCAAATACGCCGCATTTACCGATGCCCTGATGCGAGCTGAAGTCTATCTACCTCTTCATCCATATATAAAATTCGTAGTCGACTACTATGGTATCGTTCCATTTCAAGTAATACCTAATACATATTGGTATATAGTAGGACTGTACATATTATATCATAAGTATCAACTAGGAACCCCAACCCCAGAAGAATTCACATAGTTCTACTGCTTCAAGTCGAACCCTTCTGACGTCAGCTTCTACTACGCGTGCAAATGGTCAGGCTCTGATGCGAAGACCATTTCCAACGTTAGGAACAACATGGGCAAGTGGAAGGATGGCTTCTTCCACTTCCAGCACGCTAGTAAGTACTCACCCTATTATATTCTAACATATTTTCTTTCACCTTGTAGTTCACAGAGACGAACGACCTGCTCTGAAATCTGAACAGCTCCTTTGAGTTGCAATGATCAACTCACTCCCTGAAGAAGAATTTAACTGGAAGAGCCTAGGGATAATCGAGAATCTACTCACATCTGGTCTCTTTCCCAAATGTGCGAGCCTCCTAACATCCGCGAATGACCCAAGGAATACCCCAAGCCCAAAGAAGAAAAAAATAGTCTTCTAGCTTAAAGAAGTAGAAGGTACCTTCAACTTCGGGGACCTCTAGCTCAAAAAAACAAAAAGACGAAGCTTCTTCCTCGAATCTGAAGAAGCAAAAGACATCGTAGCCCGTTCCTCAGTAAGAGCAATCGACCCCAGCACCTCAATCCACTGAAGGTAGAATGTCCTTTTTATCTTTTGTTATGTTTTAGTTCTCGCATACTAACTATAACATTGCTTTGTAGATATGACGATAATTGGTAGTGGTCTGTGAGCCCTACCATCAACTCTAGGTTCTCGATCAAAATTGAGGACCCCAGAGAACACTCCTCCAGCCTCAAAGGGAAAAGAGAAGGCTGACTCCTCCAAGAAAAGAAAAGTCGCCTTCAAGGACATTCTGCAAAGCTCACCTCCTCCGCAACTTGCAAAAACTACGAGTCAATCTGAGCCTTCAAACAAATAACCAGCTTTTTTCTCCTCCGGGTCAGCGAGCCAGGCTGACAAGGACGAGGAGTTGCTCTCACAACTTCGACAGTTGCCAGAGAATGCTGGCCTAAATATGGCCTTTATCAATCACTTCACCTTCGAGGAAGGCTGGGAGAGGGTGAGGTGAAGACCAGCCAAGGTCGCCTTCAATGCCTCAATGCGGATGCTTGCTAATGTAAGTTCGAGTTATCTTCTTGTTATTTATGCAAAGTTTTTTTTTTTTGGTTAACCTTTCCTTTGATTCCAGACCGCTGCAGCTGCTATTATGATGTACGACTTAGTCTTCGAATGCATCGAGAAAGGGGAAAAAGTCGAAGATATTACTCAAACATGCGAGGAACTGAAGAAGACTTGTAGAGAAGAAAAGGACAGCTTTGAGTTGAAAAGAAACAGTTGCATGAGGCATTGGCCAAGGAAAAGCTGGAGAAGGAGAAGCGTGGAGAGAAGATTACGGAGCTCGAGAAGACAATTTCTCAACATCCGAATGCTCTCAAAGAGGCTAGTCCCAAGGTGGTTGAAGACTTCAAGTCCACTGATGGCAAAGGGCTCAAAGAGAAAGCCAGAGATATTGCCTTATCGATAATTATTTACAACATTTATTGCGAGCATCCGGAGTTTGATTTTGCCTTTCTTGGCGAAGATGTGGCTAAACTTGTTGAGAGTTGGAAGGCAGATGAGGCCGCAGAGAAAGCTGCTAAGAAGAGCACACCTGTAGAGTAAATTTTTTTTTTAAAAAAAAAAAACCAATGTTGTAAAGTTAAAGATAAATGTAGGTTTGTCCCGTTTATTTTGTAATATTTTGCTCGCACATGGGTGCGGGCTTCTATTTATGAAATTTTCTTTTATCATATTTTATCCCTGCAAAACAACTTTGTCAAAAGCAAAAATACATCGAATAATATTACAATATATAGATGCATAATTTAACCAAGTAGTCAATCACTAAGTGACTGATCAGTACGCTATTGCGATTTGAATCCATAACTTAAAACGGGTTTTAAGCATTAAGATATATTAGGTCACTAATGAAAAATACGAGCATGAGTGATGCAAACTCAATATTATTTTCCAAAAGTTTCATGTCAAAATAGAATTTGTAGCAATATATCACATCGAACTATAGACATTTTGCATAGTCACTTTTTTATTCGAGGAAGAATATCGCGTAATACGACATGCTATGGTATGAAGCGAGGAGAAAATCCTAAGATTTAAAGAAATTTTAGAAATTCGGCGATCCAAAATTCTAACCCCTCTAAATGAACTTTTGCATAGTCACTTAGGAAGCAAGTAGGAGATTATGTAATCTAATCCCACTGCCTCCCGAGTTTTATGGTGTTCGAAGACGGCCATAAAACTATAATAAATTAACTGATAAAAAGAAATAATATGATAAACCGAAGAAATGATATCTTTATTGATGAATTTGAAAGATGAATAACAAAATTTGCCCCCCAGGCCATTGATGCTATATGAAGATATACATGAAGATTTTTATTGATAATAACGACAAAACTGTTCTACATTCCAAGCATGCTCGATCTTTTGGCCTCCAGTACGAGCTAACTTGTACATCCCAGCTCTAATGAGGGTGTCAATGACATATAATCCTTCCCAAGAAGGTCCAAATACACCAGCGCCATGCTCTTTAGTATTAGAGAGAACTTGTCAAAGAATAAGATCACCAACTTCAAATTGTCTATTCTTGACTTTAGAATTGTAATAGCGAGCCGTTCACTATTGATGTGATGTAATTCGTAGTTGAGACTACTCGCGTCTTTCTTCCAGAAGATCGAGCTCAATTCTTATCAATACATTATTCTGTTCTTACTCATAAATAGATCGTCATAGGGAGCTCGCACCAATTTTAACTGGTACCATTGCTTCATATCCATAGGTTAGAGAGAATGGACTCTCCCCATTGGTAGTTTGTCGAGTCGTGCGATATGCCCATAGTACTTCAGGAAATGTCTCGGGCCAAGTTCCCTTGTGTTCTTCCAGCTTTGTCTTCAAATTTTGTTTCAGTACCATATTTATAGCTTCGACCTGACCATTGGCTTATGGATGAACAACAGCTGAGAAGCTTTTTTTAATACCTAGGTTATCGCAAAAGTTGTGAAACTCATCGCAATCGAATTGTTTCCCATTATTAGAAACTATTGTGTGTGGTATACTATATCGGCAGATTATAGACTTATAAACAAAATCTATCATCTTCTTCGCGGAAATAGTACTTAACGCTTTAGCTTCTGCCCATTTGGTGAAATAATCGACTGCGACTACCGCATATTTTAATCCACCACGTGCCAATGGGAGTGTTCCAATAATATCGATTCCCTATACTGCGAATTGCCATGGACTAGTCATTGAAGTAAGAGAAACTGGAGGTGATCTAGGAACAGTTGCGAATCTATGACATTTGTCGTATTTCCTTGCAAATTCCATTGCATCCTTCTTCATAGTAAGCCAAAAATACCCTTGCTTGAGAGCTTTGTTTGTGAGTGCCTACCCCTAGAATAATTTCCGCATATCCCGTCATGAATCTCCCTCATAATATAGAGTGCTCTTTCTTCATCAATACATAATAATAATGGCGAGCTAAAACTTCTCCGATAGAGCTTCCCATCATAGATAATATAGCGAGCTGCCTTCATTCGAAGTCGCTTCATATCATCTTTATTCTCAAGAAGGTCGCCATCTTGTAGATATTTCATTATGGGATCCATCCATGAAGGTTTCTGGCCAACTGGAATGGTTACTTGAGGCTCTACTTCGATACCTTGCTTTGCGAGGAATTTGACAGGGACTACTTTTAGCAATTCTGCATCTTTTATTGAGGCTAATTTGGCTAAAGCGTCTGCCTGAGTGTTTTTAGTACGAGGAAGTAGCTGAATACTATGAGGGGTGAAGATCGAGAATAATCTCTGCACCTTCTGTAGATAGGCTAGTATCTTTTCGCCCCTGGCTTGGTAGTCACCGATCACTTGACAAAAGACCAACTAGTAATCACTATATATCTCGATCATCTCTACCTTCATTTCTTGTGCGAGCTTGCATCCAGCTATCAGCACCTCGTATTCTGCTTCATTATTTGATGCTGGAAATCCGAAGTGTAGTGCATAGTGGATATTATTCCCCTCTGGACTAATCAACATCAAGCCTGCACCAGCTTCATTCTCGTTTGACGATCCATCAACATAATGTTTCTACAATTTTGTTAAATCAACAGCAGGTTTCTCGATTACTTCTATAGGAAGATTGACATCGTAAGTGAACTCTGTAATAAAATATTCTGCAATAAAATCTACAAGAGCTTGACCTTTAATCATAGTGCAAGGTTGAAAATTGACATCGAATTGGCTCAGCTCAACTGCCCACTTAAGTTATCATCCCGACGCTTCAGGCTTTTGTAAAACCTATTTTAATGGAAAATTCGTGAAAACTTCAATGGAATGTGCATGGAAGTATGGTCGAAGCTTTCTAAATATAATGACAAGCACTAGTGCCAATTTCTCCATTTCTGGATATCTTGTCTCAGCATCGAGGAGTCTTTTACTCACGTAATATACAGGTCCTTGTATAGTCTCCTCTTCTCGAATTAAAGCAGCACTTTTCGCATATTTGGAAACAGTGAGGTACAAGTAAAACTTTTCCCCTGGATTTGGCTTCGATAAGAGTGGAGGAGAACCTAAGTGTTTCTTCAACTCTTGGAACGCCTGCTCGCACTTTTCCGTCCACTCAAACTTCTTCGAACCCTTCAACACGTCGAAGAATGGTTGGCATTTGTCAGTTGATCTTGATACGAATCGGCTTAGTGCAACCACTCTTCCCGCCAAGCTCTGCACGTCTTTAGGTTTGCGAGGTGATTGCATGTTCGTATTTTCTGAGGGTTAGTTTCGATACCCCGTTGATTGGCCATGAATCCCAGGAATTTCCCAGATCCTACTCCAAATGCACACTTCTGGGGGTTCAACTTCATTTGATACTTTCGAAAAATCTTGAACATCTCATCAAGGTGTTTGACGTGATTTTCAGCTTTCTTCGACTTTACCAATATATCATCAACGTACACCTCCATCGTCTTGCCAATTTGTTTTGCGAACATCATATTGATAAGTCACTGATAAGTTACCCCTGCGTTAATGAGTCCGAATGGCATCTTTTTGTAGTAATATAAGCCTCGATCAGTGATAAACGAGGTATGCTCCTCATCAAGCTCGTACATAGGGATTTAGTTGTATCCAGAATACACATCTATAAAACTCAGTAGTTCATGCCCAGACGTCACATTTATAAGCTGCTTGGAAGTGAAAAACTGTCTTTCGGGCATGCTTTGTTAAGGTCTGTAAAGTCAATACATGTTCTCCACTAACCATTGGATTTCTTCACCAAAATTGAATTTTCAAACCAGTTTGGATAAAAAGATTCCCTGATGAATCCGATCTCGAGTAGCTTCTCAATCTACTCCTTTAATGCGATGTAGCGTTCTGGATCCATCGCTCTTCTTTTCTGCCATACGGGCTTCTTTATTGTATCAATATTGAGGCGGTGGCATATAACATTCGGATCAATCCCCATCGTATCCGAATGTTGCCATGCGAAAACATCCAAGTTCGCCATTAAGAAAGTGACCAATGTAACTCGCACAGGTTCTTGAAGCTTTACTTTGATTTTTAACACCTTCGAAGACTCGTCGATTGACAAATCTTCCAAGTCTTCGATGAGTCCAGTTTTGACCTCTTCATCGATCTCTCTTGGTGTCGAGATCCTCGATTGACATTACACCTGACGTTTCTTTATGTTGCTGGACCATCATGGTGAGAGGTGTTATTTCTTTCGTTACGAGCTTCAAAGAAATGTTATAACAGGTTTGTGCGTCATACCTCGCACTTCACCTACTCCATGTTGTGTTGGAAACTTCATAGTGAGATGATAAATTGAAGTGACAGCTCGAAGTTCCCTCAGTGTTAGTCTTCCTAACATAACATTGAACGCAGAAGTGCAATCTACTACCAAAAATTGAGTCATTACTGTTGAAACTCTAGGATAAGTTCCAACGTTCACTATCAGCTCAATCATGCCTCTTGGCATTATGCTATTACCAGTAAATCCATAGAGTGGAGTGACAGCATGTTTTAAATCACTGTCACTCAATCCCATTTTCTTGAAAGTATCATAGTACAAGATATCGACAGCACTTCTATTATCGAGTAGTACCCGTCATAGCTGCGTGCTCTCATAATTGATTTTTATGACGAGAGTATCGTTATGTGGGTAATGGACCTCCCTTGCATCCTGCTCCGTACAGGTAATGTCCATATTTGGTACTCGTTAAAGCTTCTGTGGTCACTGCTCGAGGTGCATCACATTAGTCAATGGTTGCTGTTGAGCTTCTCGTGCATATCTATCTTGTGTCCTATTCGAATCTGTACTAACATGCGGGCCTCTGAAGATAGTTCGCACTTCTCGTTAAACCACTGGAGGTCACTGTAGGTTTTCTTCTCTTACCCCACCTTCCTGCCTGGCATACTGCCACAGCCTCTCTTCTCTGATTAATCTCTCGATCTAATCTTTCAGGGCATAGTAGTTATTGGTATGGTATCCAATATCATTGTGATATCAGCAAAACTCGTTGGGATCACGTCTTGCTCTATCCCGTTTTATTGGTCTAGTCGTTGATACTACTCCTGTTGATTTATGACTACATAAATATGATTTATGGGTACACTTAACTAAGTATAATTGTTAAGTCGTAGGGGAGCACTTGGAATTTCCTGCTTCTTCTACTCAGGCTGCTTTTCAGTCGGTTGCTCATTTTTCCTTTTTTTCAACTTCTTGTTATTATTAGTTATTGAAGTCGCATCCTTGGTTGTATCTTTTCCTCTTTCCTTCTTTGTCTTATGAAGATTTTTCTGTGAAGATTCCACCCTCAGATGTTGACCAACTCTTCGATAAAAGTCTTCAAGAGTCTTACATTCTCGCTCTAGTAACACCTCCCAAAGTTTGATTTCTTGGTCGCACTCCAGCCATTATTAGAGTCAAGACTCCTCTATCAGGCGGGTTGTTGGCCCTAACCAACTCTGAAGTAAAGCGATTGAGATAAAATCGCAAAGTTTCCTCTGGACCTTGTCGGATGTGCTGGAAATTCCGAAGAATAAATTTAGAAAAAGGATTTTATCGAAAACGATTTCCGCAGTTTTGTAAACAAATCAAGAATGCAGCGTAATTGGTATTTTAAAATTTTCTCGAAATTTTACAAAAAAAAATAAACAGGATCGTTGATCTAACATAAATCAATTCCTGGATCTTGGTTTAGATAAAGCCTGGAAGTGATTCACAACCATTGAGCTTTCCCGTCTATTCTCTGGAGCCCATTGAATGATCTGGTGTGTGGGCACCTTCTTGATTCCCAATGAGAGATGAGTGGACGATCTGGAATACGCTCTTCCTTCTCCTTAATTGCACGTCTACGGCCATGAATGAATACGGGACTTCTCCCGTGGCAACTCATCTCTCCCACTCTATCTCTTTCTCCCTGTACTTCGAAAATCACAGTCTCTATGATTGTAGTAGGCGTGTGGCTACAGTGTACAGGTTTAGGAGAATTTTTCTCTTAAGTATTAGAGAGATGTAAACTTTAATGGGCTCAATGGGCTCAACTGATCATTCAATTAGTATTGGGCTATGTGTCAGCTAGACAGGGGACCTTATGGATCCAAATAGTCTAAACTCCAATGGGCCAACTATCTATAATTATAATTAATTCTTAATTATGATTGGGTCTTATCCATTAATATTGGGGCACTCCACTATAGGCCCAATATTGTACTCTTAGACTAAATGTCATATATTTTCTATTAAGCTAATTAACACTTTAATTAACTTGATCCATTTAGCATATACTATATCTGCAGATATACCCTCGATGCAATGCCGTACTAGTGAGGTGAAATTACCGTACTACTTCTCTAGTACATATTTACCTTTGAGTTACCATTTTTCACCTAATGGATAATAATTGACTACGGTATTTATAACTGCCCATACAAATACAGTTAAATTCACAAAGTGAATACCTGGCGCCTGGTTTTTTATTATCAAAGTATTTAAAAAAACTCAAAGTGACATTATATGCATGGTATCCAAATTATGAAGGGCGTTCTCATCAATTCACAAATCTTATCTTCCAAGATACTGGAGTTCGAACCATATAATCGGAACTAGTCCTTTAGTAAGTCAAAAAAATGAAACTCATGAAAGCAAGTCCGACAATCACTAGGATTAAGGTAATCTTGTAATAGTGCTAGATTAGTAAAAGATAAAATATTGAGTTACGATACTTAACGATACTTAACCTCAAATTCTATTTTCACTTGGTCCAGTTCAATGTAATTATAACTTTCTTATAATGCACTAGTGTTTTTATCCGAAGTCAGATACTTTGATGATTGGAGACTTCATCAATCCCATTGAAATAGATAACACTACATTCTATGGCAAAATAAAGTATTCCATCTTTATTTGCAGAATGTAAACTTTTAATTTAGACATAATGAAATAAAGAATTTAGTCTCCCATAGGTGAACACTTCACATGAACAATTCTTTAATACTCATTACTAGTCATCGAAACTTTTAGACGTTTGCATAATAAAAAACGTAAACATCACATGTATATAATAGGGACATAATATAGAATTTATTAACAATAAATAGATAACACTTAAAACCAATAAACATTATTTAAAATGCCAAAATAAAGAAATTGCTTTCTAGGGCACATTCCCAATAGGATGGCAGATAGACTGATTAATGGAACAATAAAGTTCTTCGCAGCCTGAAATTGTCTCAAAAAAACGGTCTGATGTTACTGCTAAGACGAGATCGAACCAGGCTGGAGTCCACGGAACCACTTCTTTACTACATATGTGAGGGTTATAGCAAAACACCTGCAATATGCGAGGTCGTTGACCTGGTGAAGCTTCATCAGGTGGTTGAAGTGATCCATATGGTCCTGCGGATTAGTCTTCCCATCGAAGGTGTTTATAGTAGGGAGTTTAAATCTAGCAGGAAGTGCAACAGCTCGAACTCCCTCATTGAATGACGACTAACGATATCCATCCACGAGCTCATCATCTCATCCAGCAAGTGTGTCCAATACTATCCTCAGATTATGAACCTCAATATTAGGAGGAAGGATATTATCTCTTGCTAGTAGTAGAGGTGGTCTTTGGTCGCTATTATCACAACACAAGACAAGTTGATCAAGCAGGGTCTACAGTGACCTTTATGAAGACTCAACTGAAATAGTGTGACGAGATGAAGTTCGATTGTTATGATGTGATGCAGATCGCTCACAACTACCTCTTTGACATTATTGTTCTAGATGTTGTCTTAGGTCAGTAGAATTCTGCCTTGGATCCCTGCTGATTCATTCAAAGATGCTCCTCGAATGAAGATTCTGCTCGTTGCTTTGATGATCTCGGTTAGTGGGAGCTCTCCTAGAGGGTTGTCCATGATCACGATCTGTGCTCGAACTTCCAGTGCTAGACTCCTGTGGTAAGTCTACGGCCTTGCCTTTTTCCTTAGAAGTGCGATCGACTTGACGCTTCTGCTGGGTTATGGGCTGGTCGCGGTTTCCCACTTCTTGAATCTGAATTCCTCTTTCGGGCTATCGTGCTGGACGATCTCTCAGATGCTCTTGTTATAGTGGAGTCATTATCTGTCCTTTAGTAAGTCGCCTTAGAGAATCATTGATCTGGTTGGTGATCTACTAAAGGTTTGCAAGAGCATCTTCCATGCGATCTTGTCTCTGAACAATATTTTCCCTAGGTGTGGTCATGGCAGGCTGATCCTAAGCGGGATCGACCTATGCAGCAGTAGCACTTTGAGGTTGACTTTGGCTGACTCCAGCATTTCTGGTGGTGTTCCTTGTGTTTGCTATTATTAAACGGACGAGAATGATAAATTTTTTGCTGGAATAGCCCTCCTTCTAGCGCCAATTGTTGACGAAAGTTTTGTCAATAATGAATTTGGTAAATTATGAGATGTGGCTTATGTGTGAAAATGGTTGATAAAGTAAAGCAAATAAGGAGACAAGAATTTTATAGTAGTTCAGCCTCAAAAAAGATGAGCTTACGTCCACTAGTGAAGTAATTATCAGATCCTAAATAATGAGATTGAGCCCCTTTTATATAGCTGAGGGTAGCTCAATGTTTCCCAATTACAAATGGGAAAGTACATAATCAGAAAATACAATTTCGGGTAACAATATGAAATTGGGTAACAATTTAAATAGAATAGATTACTCGATCTCTACTCAAAAGTTTATTTCCTTTTACTCGCAGGTTACCCATTTAAAGAGTCTCAAATTAATTTCCTTTTCTGATGGTCGCACGTTTAACTATACGGAGCAGATTCTCTCTTTGTTCTCACCTTGAGATTTAGAGAAACTCTTGTAATTCTTCATAAAATAATGAAATCTTTCTCAGTCGTTGACTTTCCTTTTCTGACATTGACTAATGTGTAGATTTAAGATCGTACAATAAATAGTAAGAGTGATATAGGAGTGATTTAAGCTTTTAGTAACATATCTCTAGGATTGCTCCAAAATATGTCAAATCAAAAGTCACAACTTAATTTACTGTAGATATTGATATTACTTGACATCTATCCACAATTTAGTAGAGTGTATTTCAGTATTCAACGTGTCATCCATCTATTTCTCTTCAATATGTCATCCATCTATTTCAAAAAAAGAAAAGGAAAAAAAAAGAAAGAAAGAAAGAAATGTCATCCATCGATCACCAGAAATATTTACATATATACATAGTACACTTCAAACCATATTAAAGAAGTGAGGTTTTGCCGCAATTATCATCATTTTTCGGAAAATACCCCTCGGTAATTATGAGTATTTCTTATCAATGAGACAATGAATGATCTTTTTTATTTCTATTATTCATATCTGTCAACGTCACGATTTTCAAAGTTTCATGAGTGAGAATATAATTAGTTAGCTATATTACACTTCAATTTTGCTTTTGCTTTTGACCGGCAACGTATAAAGATTATCATTAATTATAAGAGCGCGTCTACAGTAGAGGCGTCCATACGTAAGGCCCTATTTATACACCGTTTGATGGGAATCTGTGTATAAACAGATTTCCCACAAATTCTCATCAAACGGTGTATAAACAGAAGCCTTACGTAGGGACGCCCCTACTATAGCCGCCTCCTAATTATAAAAGCAACACTTTGTCCAACCTTTTATAAAAAAGAATGTTGAACGTTCAATAGGGACAATATGAAATAATTTCCCAGTGATACAACTGAAAGACTAATGTGAATTTGGTACAATTAAGTACTATATGTAGTGAGTTTGCATGACCCTCACAGTTGTAAATGGCATGCAGCTAGACAAATATTATGGCACGAAGTAGCCATGAAAGAAGGAACAAAAATGTGTTATTTCCTACGATATATACTTGCGCTATGTTTGGTAGGAGAAGAATGAGGAAGAAGCGGCAGGACTAGTGTGAGAATTAGTTTAAGATTTTGAGATGTATGCCTACGGAGTGGCTCAAGACTTAATTTCTTGGGGTTTATAAAAATATGACCAAATTTTGAGCCTAATTTCAGTAAATGTCCCTTTGTCAAAAGTTATAGCAAAATGTCCGGTATATATGCATATATACTAAGTGTAAAATTTTATATACCAAGTATAAAAAATTATATACCCAGTGCATTTCAAAACAGTAACTAAAATTGGTAGATATGTGTATCTACCAAGTGTAAAAATATATTTACCTGGACATTTAGCTATAAAATTTTAAAAGTGGACATCTACTTAATCAAATTTAAAATTTTGGTCATCCACCTAAATTTCTCTAATTTGTCTTTTGCAATCGCCTCATTTTGACCTAACTCCAAATTATTAATTCACTTTGTATGATCTCACTTTATAAATTTATTCTTAGGACTAAAATATGTAAATAATCCTGAGATAATTGCAAAAAAAATACCTAAAATATAACCTTCTTGTAATTTTAACACTATCTTGTGATTGCAAAATTATACATTTATATTTCAAATTTATACAAATTTGTATTTCAACTTATTTTTAATAAATTAAATTTTTATGTTAATTAGTTTATGCCGACTAATTAACATAATTTTTTTTATGTTAACGTTAAACACGGAACCAGAATCTGAATTGAGGGTTATCAGGTCTGAATTTTTTTTTTTTTTTTAGAGAATCCTTATTCTATTATAATTTCAATAGGGGTAATTGGCAGCAAAAATTCCTAATCTTTAGGATTTTGGCACATATGTCCCCAGCCTTTATATTTTAGTATTTAAAACCCAAACCTCTTAACAGTGTTGCACTGTTAATCTTTTTGTCAATTCCATCCAACTCTTCCGTTAAAAGCACGTGCATAGAAGAATAAATAAATTGAAACAAATATTAACAAAAATCATTAACGAGATGAAAGAAAACCCAACGAGATTTGTTATTGAACTAAGCACAGTACCAAATCAATGAGTACCCAGATCAATGAGGCAAATCCCAGCTATTAAACAAATCCAAATCAATGAGGTAAATCTCACCTGAGTTTTTTTTTTTATGATAATTATAAACACGCGAATATTTATAGGTACAGAGATGTGAAAAGGGCCAGGATGAGATTCATCGTCTTCAACCATGGAAAAAGGCACTTCTTTTTTGTTCGCTGAATCCTACTTCTTTATAAGCTTGTTTCTTTATACAATACCTAACCCAAAAAATCAAACCCAGGCCAATATTGAATGGTGGCATCTTTTTGGCTCAATAAAAATAGAAATAAAAATAGGAGAAGGCATTCGTTTAACTCCATCTCTTAATCCACAACTTTAACCGGAAAAGGGAAAATTTTCCAGAGTCGAAAATGAAAAATACTAAAACAACCAAGGACAACCACAAGTATTCAGAAAAATTCGATTCAGTTCCTAATTTATATTTTGGGATAGTATCACTTTTATACTTTGTATTTTGACACTTTGTTCAATTTATATTTTGTGTTTTAATTATTTTTAATATTAATTCTTAGATTTAAAATCTATTACAAATCTATATCCTGACACTAATTTAGAGTGACACTAATTTAGAGCAGTTAATTTACCAAGATGATTTAATAAACTTATTCTCGGATTATTTTTTATACAGTTTAATTTTAATTTTTTAAACGACATCTTAATAAATTAAGTACTCTAAATTAGTGTCATGGTATAAATTTGTAATAGATTTCAAATCTAAAGGTCAATATTGATAATAACCAAAATACAAAGTATAATTTGAACATATCAAAATATAAAATATAAAAATGATAATATTCCTTATATTTTCCTGTCAAAAAAAAAAAATCACACACACACAAACTAATCACAAATTACATATATTTTATATGCTTACTACTTAAATCCGAATGTGTGTATTTAATTAGTGACCTTAAAAAACAACAAGATACATATAGGCCATAATGAGAAATTGAACAAAAATTGTTTTAAACCGGTACTTAGACAAAATCATCGGAGCAAGAACTTTCTTTACAACAAAAGAAGCAGAATATCAGTACCTTCTGTTGTCATTTATGTCCACTATAGATTTTTTTCTAATTAACAAATCATATGATCACTCAGCTCTCTCGCCTGTGAGTATGAAAACATGTTTTTTTTTTTTTTTTTTTTTTGAGGAAAGAGTATGAAAACATGTTATTTCAAGTGAAATTTAGGTGGATGACGAAGATTTTAAATTTGATTAAGTAGATGTCCACTTTTAAAATTTTATAACTAAAAGTCCATGTATATATATTTTTACACTTGGTAGATACACATATCTACCAATTTTAGTTACTGTACTGAAATGCACTGGGTATATAATTTTTTATACTTGGTATATAAAATTTTACACTTGGTATATAAGCATATATACCGGATATTTTGCTATAACATTTGACAAAAGGGACATTTACTGAAATTGGGCCTAAATTTTGGTCACATTTCTATAAGCCTCTTATTTCAAGGGGTTCAAGTTCTTTTAGACTATATCTAGATATAGTCTTACAGTCAGTTTAGGCCACTTTCGGGGGATCACGCATCCAGTAAGAAGCAACAGGGAGGTATATGGATTACCTTGTGGTACCTATTCTTGCGGCTTTATCTAATTTTTTAGGGCTTCTTACAGAAACCCCACCCTGGCCCATAGGGTTAAAAATTGAAAAATTACGAGTTGATTTTTTTTAGAAAAATTCTGGATTAATTTAGAAAAATATCACTTTTTAAAATATTTTTAAAAAAATACTATTTTTTTTCAAAATTGGTATTTTATGGTGATACTCGAAGTGACCAACTGGGTTACTTTGACAAGTTCCCTCAAAAAATTTGATAGGTTACCTTAAGTATCTCATCAATTAATAAAAAGTAGTATTTTTTAAATACTTTTAAAAGTAGTATTTTTCTAATTAAATCTAGGATTTTTCAAATTTTTTTAAACTTTTACCATAAAAAATCTAATTTCCTCAATTTTTTACGAGAGAAAAGGACATGGATAGTATGGCCCTGAGTCGACTTTTTAGGACCTGTAAGTTTTTCGGATAAAGATAGGACCAACTTTTTGACTTTTGTGGGACTTGATGGAGAGAAAAATAAAAACATTCCAAAGTTGTCATTCTTGTCATTTCTTTCTTCTCTTTGATTTCTTCTCTTTCTCTACGCCATTTCACTTCATTTCCTCCATTGTTGTAGTATTCTTTCTCTCTCTATTTTTGTTATTTTTCATTAAGATTGAAACTTTAAGAAACCGGAAAAAGATCGAAGCTTGTTCGTTAGATATTGGGAAGCTTTAGCATTTGAAGGTAAGGTAAAATATGTATTTTATTTAATGAAAGCTTTGATATTGTTTGATAATAACTGACTAACTTTTTGAAGGAGGTCTATAATAATTATCTATAAATTATTATGCTGAAATATTCTTGTTTTTTGTTACATTATTCATCTTCTTTGTAATGGTGATCTAGACATCACATGTCAAGTATTCCTTGACCATATGGTCAAGTAGTTTATGACCTTAAGGCAAGAACTACATAACCGTCAAGAACTATTTGACGTAATGTCAAGGACTACCTACTTGGCCACATGTCACGTACCTGACCTAGGTCAAGTACTAGAGCAAGAACTACTTGATTTGAAATAACAGGCAACAAAAGTACAAATGGGGACTTAGATAGGCGACTTTGTCATCCTTCTTCGGCAATGGGGACTTAGATGGTGACTTTCCCGTCCTTCCCATTGACGTCATAGATGAAGAGTTTGCTGACTCCTTCTTACTTTTGGCTGACCTAGTTTCGCTATTCTGGGACTTTCTGTATTCTTTTGGATGAGAAGAATCAATCGAAAAGTTTAAATACTGACTTGGGAAGACTGTTTTTGACTTTAAAGGTAGTTTTTGTAATCGAACATAAAAAACTTTGCATACTTAATGACAAATAAACCAGTCCCTGTTAAAAATTAAAAAAATAAATATTAAGTTATATAAACCAAATGAACTGATCCAATAAATAACAGGTCAAGTTTTACTTGACCTGAGGTCAAATACAACTTGACCTCTAGTCAGGTAAATAGTTCATGACTTCATGTAATTAAAAATTTGCCATGAGATCAAGATATACATGACACTAGGTCAAGAAGTACTTGATCTTAAGTTAAGTGGAGAGAGATGAATTACAGGGAAGTGCGTGGGATGAGATCATGTCCATCAAGGGTTATGTTAACTTTTCTATGGTGTTGACTGAGAGGGTTTGGTCAAGGCATTTCTGTCTTTTAACTCTTGTGGGCCCTAATATTGGTCCTACAGAACTTATTACTGGAGCTGGTCCTAAAACTGTCCAAAATTGGTGAAAATGGTCCTATCCGTGTCCTTTTCTCATTTTATAGGCCTAAAAGACTTTCAGGCCCACAAAGAACCAGTCGCCCACTGGGTCCGTGATCACTAAAAACCCTTTTTTTTAAAGGGTCTGGTCGGGTGTATTGGCCACATGCTACCACCAAGTTATGAAGAATAATAGTCTATAGACATAGAGAAAGGGTACACATTACTACACTCTACAAGAGGAGAAAAAATTTCACTTTTCCCTGATCAAGGCAAGTAAATTTAAAAATACACAGTGGTTAAAGACGTAATCTAATAATAGTCAAATTTTTTTAATAAATATTGTATGTCATGAGTTCAAATTCTCACATTCAATCAAAACATAAATGGTGACAACAACACGAAGAATAGAACTTTCTTTAGTTCTTCCCAACTTTTCACTCATCAGATTAATTGTGTTGACATGTACATCAAATTGAACAAAATTATAAGAATGAAGGCGAAAAGAAAGCAAACAAAAAGTGCAATTACCTATGTTCAACAGCACCCAATGGTAAAACTCTGTACCACCTAACATTGCTACTACTTTCTGGAGGGGTATTTTGAGTAGCACCATCTCTTTCTCTCGATCTTGGTCTCGGTATAATGATTGAGTTACAGCAGAGTAAAGCCAAAGACAACATTGCCATAAACAAAATCATAGTGATCCATATGAATATGGTTCTCTTCCAATACAATAATAACCTCTTGAAGAAGGGAAGTTCTGACTTGAGGACTAGGGGCATGTCATATATTTCAGGAATACCATAAATAGCATAAATAGCATAATCTTAACTACATAAATAGCATAAATAGCATAATCTGACTCAAAATTCTGTGATGGTTTCGTAACTACATAAATAGAATAATCTTAAATTAGATAACCCAAAATAAAACAAGTAGCAATTCAATTATATTGGACTAAGGAACTACCTGAAAGATCCCAAGATTTCTATTGTACTCTGACTCGGGCAACGTCAATGAAACAATAGCCTGCAATTTGTGACCAGGAGGTATAGCCTGCAAACCGATTCTCCTCCGAGCTTCAATTTGTTCTTCACAGTCTATGTCACAGTTGGCATTAGCACAAGCTATTACAGGCACAAAAGCAACCGGACGATGCTTAGTTAAATCAAAGTTCAAAACTTCCTTCTCAGTATATACTAGGATATTTAAGACCTCAACCATATGAACAAATAGAACGACACATGCTAAAAAAAGGACTTCTTGGTGCATTGAAAGATATTGCATTTTCAAAAAAAAAAAAAAAAAAAAAACCTACCAATGTCCAAACAAACTTGATTCCATATTTCTTTTGAATTCCATTGAATAGGTGCTGCCTTATTTTTAACATCCTCATCATCATCATCCAAATTCATAATAAATCTATCCATAAGACCTCGAACACCTCTTGTGGAGGACATATGAGATTGAGGATTATATTTAGAACTCCTAGCACTACTACCACCATCTATCATACTACCAAAATAAGCACCCGAATCAATCCTCTCGTCAAATTCAGCTTGTACAAAATGCCTATTCTCAGCCCCCTTTTTTTCGAGTAATCCATAATTTCTTTCTTTACATCTTCAGGTACTTCCTTACATGGTGCAACATTCTTCCTAGTGTGAGCAAGATGGTCTTTCATCCTTTTAACACCACTCGTGATAACTTTCTTGCAATAATTACACTCAAGATACTTATAATGTTTTTTTTCCCCCCTGAACTTCTACGTCAATACTATGATTCCAAGAATGATTTTTTCTATTTCCCCCATTTCCACTAGTACTACCAGTAGAAGCATTCCTATGACAACTTCTCTTTGAACTTCTCACCATGTTGCAAAATCACTATAAGTAAAATGGAAAAAAAAAAGATCACTAAGAGTAGCTTTAACTATTGGAAAATGGAAATAACTAATAAGCGCTGAATCTAAAAAAAAAAAAAGTAAAAAATAGAGTGTATGGAAGTGTATCACTGCCAGAACTCAGAAAAAAGAAAAAAACAAAGAGGGGAAGTACTGGCTGCAGGTGCAACTCGGCCAGACCGGAGAAAAGGAAGGAAAAAAATAAAGGAAAAAAAGGAGGGGAGGTGCTTCAAGTAAAACTTGGCTAGAGAAAAAAGAAGAGAAAAAAAAAAGAGTGAAAGAAAACAAACCTGCAATGAAAAAGTCTTTTTTGTTCGTTGTCCCTCTCGGATTCTCCAAGTACAGCTTGTGTTGTGAATGACCAGTGAAGAAGGAGGAAAGGAGCAGATGAAAAAAAAGTGGGTTAGAGGATTGGAGGCTAAGAATAGTTAGGATTAGGTTCTTTTAGTTTAGTTTTTCTATTATTTTTGGGCTGAAACTAAATGATTTGTCTAAAATCATACATGGGCTTTTTATAAAAAACCCAACTCTTATAAAAAAAAAAAAAAAGGCCCTAATAATTAAAGTAAAGGGAGGCTTAAGCCTCAGTGTACGCCTCAAGTGTGAGAGTCATAAGCCTCCCATGAAAACCTTAGGGCTTAAGCCCTAAGGCTACAAAAAAATACCTCACAACGAGGTGCACCTCAGTTTTACCTTTTTAAATCATGTATACAAGCCTAATTCTCATCCCCAAGTTCAGTACATGGTTTACCAGAAAAATAAAATTTAAAAAAAAAAATCCAAGAATTCACCGGAAAAAATAACATATTTAAAAAATCCACTTGCATGGTATCAAAATATGACCAAATTAAGAAGTACGTGTAGCCATGAATATTCAAAATAAAATGATCACTCTTTTGAACCAGAAAAGCGCACAAACAGGACCAACTAAATATGAGGTAATTGACTATTATTATATTTGTTATCGAACTAAAACCAAAAGTAAATCATAAATAAGACCAATTACAAAATCACACAAAAACAAACAGTATCTTCCAACCTTATAAATGACAGCGACGGCATGAACCGGAGACGGCAAGAGAAAGCTTGGCCTTGGGTCTTATCTAGGTTCCTTCTTCTTTTCTTCACGGCGTTCCCTATTTTTAGTTTTAGGCTTTTTTTTTCTTTTAAATAAAATAATAGCTCCCTTTTTTTACCACTAACCAATTAATATTAGTTTTATGAAACTATGTTCGACAGCACCCAATGGTAAAACTCTGTACCACCTACTATTGCCACTACTTTCTGGAGGGGTATTTTGAGTATCACCATCTCTACCTCTCGATCTTGGTCTCAGTATAATGATTAAGTTATAGCAGAGTAAAGCCAAAGATAACATTGCCACAAACAAAATCATAGTGATCCATATGAATATGGTTCTCTTCCAATACCACAATAACCTCTTAAAAAAGGGAAGTTTCGACTCGAGGACTAGGGATGCATCATATATTTCAGGAATACCAGCGTCGGGCCTATATTGTGCTCGTTGTTCCAGTGTCACCTTTAAGCAACTAGTAGGAACAACTCCTCTGGTAAAACCTTTAAACTTTACATTTAGAGTTTGAGATTCTGATACATAGCTGGTAAAAAGGGGAGCAATCTTAAGAAAAGTCCACAAAAGGCGAATAGGCTCACTTCTGAATTGTAACATGCAAGGATGGCTCGAACTTGAAAGGGTTTCACCTTACACAAAGAGGAAATCTATCCTCACCTGCAATAGAAGAAGAACAAGTTTCAAAGGATTTTTTACATAACTAATAAGTTCTAGAGATGATTTAGAGCACCTATATCTCCAAATCAGACTCTCAAAATTCTGTGATGGTTTCGTAACTACATAAATAGCATAATCTTAAATTAGATAACCCAAAATAAAACAAGCAGCAATTCAATTATATTGGACTAAGGAAATACCCGAAAGATCCCAAGATTTCTATTGTACTCTTACTCGGGCAACGTCAATGAAACAGTAGCCTGCAATTTGTGACCAGGAGGAATAGCCCGCAAACTGATTCTCCTCCAAGCTTCAATTTGTTCTTCGCAGTCCATGTCGCAATTGGCATTAGCACAAGCTATTACAGGCACAAAAGCAACCGGACGATGCTTAGTGAAATCAAAGTTTAAAACTTCCTTCTCAGTATATACTAGGAGGTTTAAGACCTCAACCATATGAACAAATAGAATGACACATGCTAAAAAAAGAAGGACTTCTTGGTGCATTGAAAGATATTGCATTTTCAAAAAAAAAAAAAAACCTACCAATGTCCTAACAAACTATGATTCCAAGCATGATTTTTTCTATTTTTCCCATTTCCACTAGTATTACCACTAGAAGCATTCCTATGACAACTTCTTTTTGAACTTCTCACCATATTGCAAAATCACTATAAGTAAAATGGAAAAAAAAAATCACTAAGAGTGGAAGCTTTAACTATTGAAAAATGGAAATAACTAATAAGAGCTGAATCTAGTAAAAAAAAAGTAAAAAATAGAGTGGATGGAAGTGTATCTCTACCAGAACTTAGAAAAAAGAAAAATAAAAAAAAAAAGAGGGAAAGTACTGACTGCAGGTGCAACTCGGCAAGACCAGAGAAAAGGAAGGAAAAAAATAAAGAAAAAAAAGGAGAAGAGGTGCTTCAAGTAAAACTTGGCTAGAGAAAAAAGAAGAGAGAAAAAAAGAGTGAAAGAAAACAAACCTGCAGTGAAAAGTTTTTTTCATTCGTTGTCCCTCTCGGATTCTTCAAGTGCAGCTTGTGTTGTGAAAGACCAGTGAAGAAGGAGGAAAGGAGCACATGAAAAAAAAGTGGGTTAGACGATTGGAGACTTAGAATAGCTAGGATTAGGCTCTTTTAGTTTAGTTTTCTATTGTTTTTAAGCAGAAACTAAATGATTTGTCTAAAATCATACATGAGCTTCTTATAAAAAGCCCAACTCTTATAAAAAAGGGCCAAATAATTAAAGTAAAGGGAGACTTATGCCTTTCTATTATAACTGAGGCTTAAGCCTCAGTGTACGCCTTAAGTGTGGGAGTCATAAGCCTCCCATGAAAACTTTAGGGCTTAAGCCCTAAGGCTACAAAAAAATACCTCACAAGGAGGCGCATCTCTGTTTCGTCTTTTTAAATCATATTCACAAGCCTTATTCTCATCCCCAAGTTCAATACATAGTTTACCAGAAAACTAAAATTTAAAAAAAAAATCCAAGAATTCACCAGAAAAAATAACATACTTAAAAAATCCACTTGCATGGTATCAAAATATGACCGAATTAAGAAGTAAGTGTAGCCATGAGTATTCAAAATAAAATGATCACTCTTTTGAACCAGAAAAGTGCACAAACAGGACCAATTAAATCTGAGGTGATTGGCTATTATTATAATTGTTATCGAACTAAAAAGAAAACTAAATCATAAACAAGACTAATTACAAAATCACACAAAAACGAACAGTATCTTCCAACCTCATAAATGATGGCGACAACATGAACTGAATACCGCAAGAGAAAGCTTGGCATTGGGTCTTATCTAGGTTCCTTCTTCTTTTCTTCACAACATTCCCTTTTTTTAGTTTTAGGCTTTTTTTTTCTTTTAAATAAAATAATAGCTCCCTTTTTTTACCACTAACCAGTTAATATTAGTTTTATGAAACTATGTTCGACAGCACCCAATGGTAAAACTCTGTACCACCTACCATTGCCACTACTTTCTGGAGGGGTATTTTGAGTATCACCATCTCTACCTCTCGATCTTGGTCTCAGTATAATGATTGAGTTACAGCAGAGTAAAGCCAAAGACAACATTGCCACAAACAAAATCATAGTGATCCATATGAATATAGTTATCTTCCAATATCACAATAACATCTTAAAGAAGGGAAGTTTCGACTCGAGAACTAGGGACACATCATATATTTCAGGAATACCAGCACCGGGTCTATTTTGTGCTCGTTGTTCTATTGTCACCTTTAAGCAGCTAGTAGGAACACCTCCTCCGATAAAACCTGTAAACTTCACATTTAGAGTTTGAGATTCTGATACATAGCTGGTAATAAGGGGAGCAATCTTAAGAAAAGTCCACAAAAGGCGAATAGTCTCACTTTTGAATTGTAACATGCAAGGATGGCTCGAACTTGAAAGGGTTTTACCTTTTACAGAGAGGAAATCTATCCTCACCTGCCATTGAAGAAGAACAAGCTTCTAAGGATTCTTTAGATAACTAGTAAGTTTCAGAGATGATTTAGAGCACCTATATCTCCAAATCAGACTCTCAAAAATCTGTGATGGTTTCATAACTACATAAATAGTATAATCTTAAATTAGATAACCCAAAATAAAACAAGCAGCAATTCAATTATATTGGACTAAGGAAATACCTGAAAGATCCCAAGATTTCTATTGTATTCTGACTCGGGCAACGTCAATGAAATAGTAGCCTGCAATTTGTGACCAGGAGGAATAGCCTGCAAACCAATTCTCCTCTGAGCTTCAATTTGTTCTTCGCAGTCCATGTCGCAATTGGCATTAGCACAAGCTATTACAAGCACAAAAGCAACCGGACGATGCTTAGCGAAATCAAAGTTCAAAACTTCCTTCTTAGTATATACTAGGAGGTTTAAGACCTCGACCATATGAACAAATAGAACAACACATGCTAAAAAAAGGACTTCTTGCTGCATTAAAAGATGTTGCATTTTCAAAAAAAAAAAAAAAAAAAAAAAAAAAACCTACCAATGTCCAAACTAACTTGATTCCGCATTTCTTTTGAATTCCATTGAATAGGTGCTGCCATATTTTTAACATCCTCATGATCATCATCTAAATTCACAATAAATCTATCCATAGGACCTCGAACACCTCTTGTGGAGGATATGAGAGATTAAGGATTAGATTTAGAACTCCTAGCACTACCACCACCATCTATCATACTACCAAAATAAGCACCCGAATCAATCCTCTCGTCAAATTCGGCTTGTGCAAAATGCTTATTCTCAGCCCCTTTTTTTAAGTTAATCCATAAATTCTTTCTTTACATCTTTAAGTACTTCCTTACATGGTGCAACATTCTTCCTAGTGTGAGCAAGATAGTCCTTCATCCTTTTAACACCACCTGTGATAACTTTCTTGCAATAATTATAAAAAAAAAAAGATCACTAAGAGTGGAAGCTTTAACTATTGGAAAATGGAAATAACTAATAAGAGCTGAATCCAATGAAAAAAAGTAAAAAAAAAAGAGTGGATGGAAGTGTATCTCAGCCAGAACTCAAAAAAAAGAAAAAAAAAAGAGGAGAAGTACTGGCTGCAGGTGCAACTCGGCCAGACTAGAGAAAAGGAAGGAAAAAAATAAAGGAAAAAAAGGAGGGGAGGTGCTTTAAGTAAAACTTGGCTAGAGAAAAAAAAAAGAGTGAAAGAAAACAAACCTGCTGTGAAAAAGTCTTTTTCGTTTGTTGTCCCTCTCGGATTCTCCAAGTGCAGCTTGTGTCGTGAAAGACCAGTGAAGAAGGAGGAAAGGAACACATGAAAAAAAAGTGGGTTAGAGGATTGGAAGCTAAGAATAGCTAGGATTAGGTTCTTTTAGTTTAGTTTTTCTATTGTTTTTGGGCTGAAACTAAATGATTTGTCTAAAATCATATATGGACTTTTTATAAAAAGTCCAAATCTTATAAAAAAAAAAAAGGCCTAATAATTAAAGTAAAGGGAGGCTTATGCCTCCCTATTATTACTGAGACTTAAGCCTCAGTATACGTCTTAAGTGTAGGAGTCGTAAGCCTCCCATGAAAACCTTAGGGCTTAAGCCTTAAGGCTACAAAAAAATACCTCACAAGGAGGCGCACCTCAGTTTTTCCTTTTTAAACTATGTTTACAAGCCTTATTCTCATCCCCATGTTCAGTACATGGTTTACCATAAAACTAAAATTTAAAAAAACATCCGAGAAATCACCAGAAAAAATAACATATTTAAAAAATCCACTTGCATGGTATCAAAATATGACCGAATTAAGAAGTAAGTGTAGCCATGAATATTCAAAATAAAATGATAACTATTTTGAACCAGAAAAGTGCACAAACAGGACCAATTGAATCTGAGCTGATTGACTATTATTATAATTGTTTTTGAAATGAAAACAAAACTAAATCATAAGTAAAACTAATTACAAAATCACACAAAAACAAACAGTATCTTCCAACCTCATAAATAACGGCGACGACATAAATTTGAGACCGCAAGAAAAAGCTTGGGCTTGGGTCATATCTAGGTTCCTTCTTGTTTTCTTCACGGCGTTCCCCATTTTCAGTTTTAGTCCTTTATTTTCCTTTTAAATAAACTAATAGCTCCCTTTTTTTACCAAGTGTTATATTTATAACATCATATAGCATAAATTAAACCTAGATGCAAAATCCAAGAAAATAAGGATCTATTGTGTTTACATCTTGATGCGTGCTCCTCTTTGATCTTTTTTATTGATTACGATCAAACCTCTAACTCTAGATCTTCTTGTCTATTCTCCAGCTCTTAGAAGATGAGATGAGTATGCACCAAGTTGAACCTTTCTATTGGAAAATAATTAAGAACACCTTCTTGAGTTTTTAATCACAGTGGCTTATAATGAGCATATGAGATTCTAAGAAAACTCTTTTCTTATTCTTAGACTTAGTGTGGCCGAATTGCATAGTGAATGGAGATTACTGTGCTTGGCTGAACTCTCTCTCTCTCTCTCTCTCTCTCTCTCTCTCTCTCTCACACGTGTAGTGCTAACATGACTATGTAGTTTTTTTTTCTCTCAAATATATCTTCTATACATATAAGGTTTAAACTACTAACCCTAGTCTAATTAAGATTGGGTTTATTCTCTAATGTGGGCTATATATGTATTTTTATAAAACTCTCTATTTCACGTATAGTGCTAGCATGACTATGTAGTTTTCTTACTCTCAAATATATATTATATACATATAAAGCATAAACTACTAACCCTAGTCCAATTAAGATTGGGTATATTCTCTAATGTGGGCTATATATGTTTTTCTTTTAAAATTGTACAATTATTGTAACATCTTTATAAAAGTACCAACTTCTATGTAGAATCATTATTTTGCATAGTTTCATAAAACTAATATTAATTGGTTAGTGGTAAAAAAAGTGAGCTATTTTTTTATTTAAAAGAAAAAAAAGCCTAAAATTAAAAATAGGGAAAGCCGTGAAGAAAAGAAGAAGGAACCTAGATAACACCCAAGGCCAAGCTTTCTCTCGCGGTCTCTGGTTCATACCATCGCCGTCATTTATGAGGTTAGAATATACTGTTTATTTTTGTATGATTTTGTAATTGGTCTTGTTTATGACTTGGTTTTGTTTTCATTTCGATAACAATTATAATAATAGTCAATCACCTCAGATTCAATTGGTCTTGTTTGTGTGCTTTTCTGGTTCAAAAGAGTGAACATTTTATTTTGAATATTCATGGCTACACCTACTTCTTAATTCGGTCATATTTTGATACCACTCAAGTGGATTTTTTTTAAATATGTTATTTTTTTTTGGTGATTTCTTGGATTTTTTTTTTAATTTTAGTTTTCTGGTAAACCATGTACTGAACTTGGGGATGAGAATAAGGCTTGTAAACATGGTTTAAAAAAGGCGAAACTGAGGCGCGCATCCTTGTGAGGCATTTTTTTGTAGCCTTAAGGCTTAAGCCCTAAGGTTTTCATGGAAGGCTTACGACTCCCACACTTGAGGCGTATACTAAGGCTTAAGCCTCAGTAATAATAGGGAGGCGTAAGTCTTCCTTTACTTCAATTATTAGGCATTTTTTTATAAGATTTGGGCTTTTTATAAAAGACTCATGTATGATTTTAGACAAATCATTTAGTTTCAGCCCGAAAGCAGTAGAAAAATTAAACTAAAAGAACCTAATCTTAGCTGTTCTTAGCCTCCAATCCTCCAACCTACTTTTTTTTCATGTGCTCCTTTCCTCCTTCTTCACTGGTCTTTCACGACACAAGTTGTACTTGGAGGATCCGAGAGGGACAATGAACGAAAAAGACTTTTTCACTGCAGGTTTGTTTTCTTTCACTCATTTTTTTTCCTCTTCTTTTTTCTCTAGCCAAGTTTTACTTGAAGCACCTCCCCTCTTTTTTTTTCCTTATTTTTTTTTTCTTCTTTTTCTCTGGTCTGGCCGAGCTGCACCTGCAGCTAGTACTTCCCCTATTTTTTTTCCTTTCTTTTTTCTGAGTTCTGGCTGAGATACACTTTCATCCACTCTTTTCTTTACTTTTTTTTATTGGATTCAGCCCTTATTAGTTATTTCTATTTTCCAATAGTTAAAGCTTCCACTCTTAGTTATCTTTTTTTTTTTCATTTTACTCATAGTGATTTTGCAACATGGTGAGAAGTTCAAAGAGAAGTTGTCATAGGAATGCTTCTAGTGGTAGTACTAGTGGTAATGGGGAAAATAGAAAAAATCATGCTTGGAATCATAGTATTGATGTAGAAGTTCAGGGGGAAAAAAACATTATAAGTATCTTGAGTGTAATTATTGCAAGAAATTTATCATGGGTGGTGTTAAAAGGATGAAGGACCATCTTGCTCACACTAGGAAGAATATTGCACCATGTAAGGAAGTACCTGAAGATGTAAAGAAAGAATTTATGGATTACTTAAAAAAAAAGGGCTGAGAATAGGCATTTTGCACAAGCTGAATTTGATGAGAGGATTGATTCGGGTGCTTATTTTGGTAGTATGATGGATGATGGTGGCAGTGCTAGGAGTTCTAAATCTAATCCTTAATCTCATATGTCCTCCACAAGAGTTGTTTGAGGTTCTATGGATAGATTTATTGTGAATTTGGATGATGATGATAAGGATGTTAAAAATAAGGCAACAACTATTCAACGGAATTCAAAAGAAATGCGGAATCAAGTTTGTTTGGACATTGGTAGGTTTTTTTTTTTTTTTGAAAATGCAATATCTTTCAATACAGCAAGAAGTCCTTTTTTTAGCATGTGTCGTTCTATTAGTTCATATGGTTGAGGCCTTAAACCTCCTAGTATGTATGAGCTTAGGACTTGGATATTGAAAGAAGAATTAAACACTACTGAGAATATAGTTGATGAGATTAAGAGGACATGGCCACCAACAGAAGTCTCAATAATGTCTGATGGTTAGAAAGATGGAAGACAAAGAAATTTAATCAATTTTCTTGTCAACAATCCTAGTGGCAATGTTTTCTTGAAATCTGTTGATGCATCTGAGTATATTAAAGATGCAAAATTGATATTCATGTTGCTTGATGATGTTATTAAGGAAGTTGGAGCGAACTAACATATGTGGCAGTCCCTTCTATTTATGAAGATGGAGGTGAGTAGACCATTCCTCCTGAAATCGATGGCGTGCTGAGAAGATACGGGGATGTGATGCCGGATCAACTCTCCAAAACCTTGCCATCAAGACGAGGCATCGACCACCAGATCGAGCTGGAGCCACGTACCAAGCCGCCCTCTAGAGTGCCATATCGGATGGCACCACCTGAGTTAGAGGAACTCAAGAGACAAGTGAATGAATTGCTGGAGGCCGGCTTCATCAGACCATCGAAAGCACCGTTCAGAGCACCAGTGCTATTCCAGAAGAAACATCACGGGAGCTTGAGACTGTGCATTGATTATAGAGCTCTCAACAAGGTGACAGTACGAAACACCTACCCCATTCCGCTGATTGCAGATCTGTTCGACAAGTTGAGCAAGGCCAAGTATTTTACCAAGTTTGATTTGAGATCAGGCTACTACCAAGTGCGGATTGCCGATGGGGATGAGCAAAAGACCATATGTGTCACTCAGTATGGGGCATTCGAGTTCCTCGTGATACCATTCGGGTTGACCAATATACCAGCCACTCTCTGTACACTCATGAACCAAGTTTTCCACGAGTATCTAGACAAGTTTGTGGTCGTCTACTTGGACGATATCGTGGTATATAGTGCATCGATGGAGGAGCACAAGGAGCACTTGGCCATGGTGTTTCAGAAATTGAGGGATAATCTGCTGAAATTGCCTAACACTTAGGGCAAAATTATATATGCAAGCAAACTATGGAAAAACACATGATCACATCATGAATGCAGCAGAAAAATAGCGGATTTAGGTTTTAAAATTTTTACATGAAAACAGTTTTCATAACCATAATACATGCATATATCATATACAGGATCATGTATAACATAAATCAAATCTAGATGCACAAACCCTAGAGATAGGATTAGGGTTTACCTCTTGTAGCGTGCTCCTCCTTGATCTCCTTGTAGATGGTGATCAAATCTCCAACCCTAGTTCTTCTTGCCTATCCTCTTGCTTCTCGTTGAAGAGGTGACTGGGTAACAAGTTGAATCCTTCGTCGAAGAATGATCAAGAATACCTTCTTGATCTTTTGAAATACCGGGACGTGAGATGAGACGGTGAGATGGTAGGAAACTTTTTTTCTCTCACTTAGCCTAGGGTGGCCGATTTTTCTCTCTCCCTTTTCCTCTTCTAATTTTTTGTGTAGTACTTTAGTATTACTGTGCAGTTTTTTTTTCTCTCATGTATCTTATATATATGAGGCCAAAAACTACTAACCCTAGTCCAACTAGGATTAGGCTTGTTCTCCAATTTAGACTTTGGGTGTATTTTTGTAAATATGTCCAACTCATGTAACCTATTTATAAAAATACTAACTTCTGTGTAGAATCATTATTTTACACAGTTTCACGAAACTAATTTCACAAATACTACCAACCAATAAATGAGTTTTATTATGTTAGACAAGGGACCTAATGGATCCAAATAATCTAAACTCCAATAATATGATAAATACATAATAACTCTTATTATGGTATTTATATAAATATTATTAGTAAAGGAGACACACCACCTAAAGGCCCAATACTGCACTCTTAGATTAGGTATCATGCCTTTTATAGAGATTCAATCAACTAACTTTGATTAATCGATCCATCTAGTGTATTCTATACCACACATAGAGTCCCTATACAATGCTGTAGTTGGATAGGTGAAATTACCGTAATACTCCTCCAACACCTATTTACCTTTAAGTTACCATCTTTCTATCAAGGAATAATGTTGTCGATAATTTTGTTCTCAATGGCTATTTAGAAAAAATTATCAACCAATTCACAAAGTGAATACTAAGATCTTAGATTTAATTATTCCATGAATCTTGAAAGAATCTAAAGTGGCATTAATGTATAGTGTCATTAACTATTTGGTATTCCCATCAATTCATAAGCCATAACCTCCAATATGCCAAAGTTCACCTCTAATTTCATAGAGGTTAGTCTTTTAACAAATCAAAAGGCTACAACCTATGAAAGCAAGTCCAATCAGACATCAAGGATTAAGATCTACAAACTAAGAGCTAGTTTGTAGTAATATAAGAATTGAGTTAGGGCACTCTAATTCTTTATATTACCTGGTCCAGTTTAATACACATAACTTGCTTATGTTATATTAGTGTTTCTATCAGAAGTCACATACTTCAATGATTTGAGACACATCATTCCCGTTGAGATAGACAAACACTACAACCTATAGTAAATAAAGTATTCCATCTTTATTTACAGATTGTGAACTAATTCATTTAGACTTAGATAAAGAAATAAGTCTCCCCATAATTAATATTTAATCATGTTTGTTTCTTTATACACAAACAAAGTCATGGAATCTTTTTTAGATAAATAAACTATTCAACTAAGATAGTTTAATCTAGCAAATATCATAATTGCATATAAGAGAAAGTTGTTTATACTCAAAAGGTATAATTGAAAATCAGCTTTTTAGAGCAAATATCCCAACATAATCAACTCTATGTGAAGCGAGAGAAATGCTCGTTCGCACAGGAGACCATCAAGTTCCTAGGCCATGTAGTTGAACGTGGCCATATCCGAATGGACTTAGAGAAGGTAAGGGCCATCCAAGAGTGGAAGGCCCCTACCAACATGAATGAACTACGCTCGTTCCTTGGTTTAGCCAACTACTATCGGCGTTTCGTAGAAGGCTATTCAAAGTGAGCGGCACCCTTGACAGAGTTATTGAAGAAGGGTGTTACTTGGGCGTGGACCGTAGAGTGTGAAAGGGCCTTTGAGAATCTGAAAGAGGCCGTGATGAGAGATCCTATTCTTGCCTTACCAAACATTGGCAAGCCCTTTGAAGTACAGACGGACGCGTCAAATTATGCTTTGGGAGGGGTGCTATTACAAGAGGGCCACCCCGTGGCATATGAGAGTCGTAAGCTTGCTGAAGCCGAATGAAGATACACGGCCTAAGAGAAGGAGCTTCTCGCCGTGATCCATTGCTTACGGGTGTGGAGGCATTATTTATTAGGGTCAAAGTTTGTAGTGGACAACTCGGCTATTAGTCACTTCCTCACCCAGCCAAAACTTACTCCAAAACAAGCCCGATGGCAGGAATTCATGGCCGAATTCGATTTTTACTTTGAACACAAGGCGGGTCACTCAAATCAGGCAGCAGATGCCTTAAGCCGCAAGGCAGAGCTCACAGCTTTGAAATTTCTAGCCAACATGTCGGCTAGTATGGTGAACACTCCCATCAAAGAGCGCATCAAGGAGAACCTGGAGAAGGACCCTATTGTCAGAACCATCCTGAAGCTCGTGGAAGAAGGCAAGACTCACCAATTCTGGGTGGAGGATGACCTTCAATGGGCCAAGGATGACCGTTTGTATGTCTCAAATGCGAGAGACTTACGGAGGGCGCTCATGAGCGAGTGCCATGACACCTTATGGGCTGACCATCCAAGGTGGCAGAGAACGCATGCTCTTTTGAAACAAGGGTAGTACTTGCCGAGATGATGTGGTGGAGTACACCAAGACCTGTCTCACCTGCCAGTAAGACAAAGTGCGGAGACAGAAGACGCCTAGTTTATTGGAACTGCTACTTATCCCAAGTAGACCATGGGAGAGCATCTCACTTGATTTCATTGCGAACCTGCCGAAGACAGGGGAGTTTGAAAATATCTTGGTGATAGTGGACAAATTTTCAAAGTATGCAACTTTCATTCTAGCGCCGAAGCAATACCTGGCAAAGGAGATGGCCAGACTCTTTTTCAGACATGTCGTGAAATATTGGGGCGTGCCTCAGAACATAGTAAGTGACCTAGATGCCAGATTCACGGGATCATGTTGGTCTAAACTTTTTCATCTCCTTGGGTCACAACTTAACATCTCCTTGAGCTACCATCCATAGACCGATGGACAATTAAAAAGATTCAACAGGATATTAGAGAAGTACTTGCGGTATTTTTTTAGTGCTAATCAGAAGAATTGGCCACAACTAGTTGATGTAGCTCAATTTTGCTTCAACGCTCAGAAGAATTCTTCAACCAATAAGAGCGCTTTTGAGATTGTTAATGGCCAACAGCTGTTGCTACCCCACACAGTGAATGAGTATCGTGGAAAGAATTCCCGAGCTTCAACTTCATAAAAGAATGGAAAAAAATATCGAGATTGCCTGAGCTTTTCTAGAGAAAACCTCTAAGAGAATGAAGAAGTGGGCAAATCAAGGTAGGCGGCCGCTAGAGTTCTAACCTAGAGACATGGTGTTGATCAAGCTTTCGCCTGAACAACTGAGATTCAGAGGGGCCAAAGACAAGAGACTTGTATGCAAGTACGAGGGTCCCATGCCTGTTATTTCAAAAGTAGACAAAGCATCTTATAAGCTTGACACCCCTGTATGGCTCAAGATACACCCGGTGATTCACGTCAGTAACCTCAAACCGTATCACGAAGATCCAGCAGATTTAGCACACAACCAAACGACCAGAGGACCTATTGATCTCACGCCGTAGAGCAGCAGAGAACCTGAAGAAGTCCTTGCAGAGAGAACGGTGACTATAGGAACCAGAATGCCGAAGAAGGAGTATCTCGTCAAGTGGAAGAACCTCGGAGAAGAAGAAACTAGCTGGGAGAGGGCGAAAGACTTGAAGAAGCTACTGTAGAAGATTGAAGATCGTAAAGCCGTCAAGTCATCAAATATACCGACAAGCTGAGTGGGGGAGAATGTGGCATGTTGCCACACCAAGGCCCATGATGCCCACATATAGTGTGTATATGGTGCCTACGTTGTGCCCACGGTTGTGCCAACGAGTGGAGAATTTTGTAATTATGTAAGGGTATTTTTGTCCAGAATTATTAGTCAAGTCCGCGGCCGAATACCCCATATTTGAGGGCTAAGAATTAGGGAGAAATTGTTGTAAATTCGAAACTCAATTATTTTGCCTCAATTTTGCCATATGCTTTCTGAGCAAAAATCATGTTTCCTCCTGCCAGAAGGCTAAAAGCTCAAAAGGCTCTTTAGGGGGGATGACCCGGGTGCCCATGGGGGCCTTGGCCACCAGCATGATAAGGGCTTAGCTGTGAACCTCCTTGCCCTATCAATGAAGGAAATGATGTTTATTCATGTCCACGTGTTGTCTATATGTTGCTTTCGTTGTTGCTTGTTTGTTGCTTATGTGTTGCCTCGATATGCTTGCCTTGTGCTTGCTTGTTATGTGATTGCCGCTGTCGGATTGCTTGCTTTGTGCTTGCCCAATGCTATGTTATTGCCCTTATCACGATGTTGCCTGTGGCATGGCTAACCAATGGGTTTGTTTGCCTACAGGCTTACGTTCTGGGTTGATTTGCTAGCTCCGAGCGATAGCAAGTGCCGTACGTCCCGCTTATTTCGAAGTGTCAAAGAGGCGGCCCGTGACACCAAGTATAACAAGTGTCAATCATCTTCACTAATTTCTAAACTAAGTTAAGTTCGGGTGACTATTCAAGAGCTTTAACAAAAAGAAAACGAACAAAACAATTAATACTCAAGGCATAACATCCTAACAGTCTAACCATTATGTAATTCAAGTAGCAAAGTCCATTTCACATAAGCATAATATAAATGTACATCAATCTCCAAGAAAAGCACAATTTAAATGCATAGAGAAGGTTCTCAAACTAACATCTTACTCGAAGAAAACATAATCAACCAACGAAAGAAGGAATAAACTCTAATCAATCCCTGATAGTGTTAACAAAGCCTTAACCCAAAAACTAAATCTAAGTTTCATTTACAAGCAAGGTTTAAAAAAGGCTAGTTTAGGTATCAGGGCATTTTGTCCTGGTGGAGGCGAGGCGTAAGCCTCAAATTTTGCATTTAAAAAAAAACATTTAGAGATCTAAAATATAAAGCGTTGATAAACAAGCCCAATAAATTATCGTAAAAAGTCATAATAGTCATAAAATTAGAGAGTAAAACTTCAAGTCTCAAACAAACCATAATATAAAATTCAAACACATAATGAAAATTGAAAGGTCTCATAATGCCAAAAGATAAATTAAATATAGAAGCCTAATCTAGATTTAGAAGAATAAAACTTAAAACCTTCCTAGCCTAGAACAAACTAGAATTAGTAATCACCTCCAAATCATCATGGCTTGAAGGATCTTCCGAGGAATCGTCATATCTTATAACCCTATTATCCCCCCATCATCACTATTAAGATCTTCCCATTCCTCTTCATCCTTATTTACATTAGTTACAAGCTTCTTTCTCTTCCCTCAAAGAAAAACAAAAGTCAATAATGAGTTACTTAACTTACTAAACCATGCTCTAGACCTTATAGTATATAATATAGTAAGAGATTCTAACCTGCTGCTTTGCTTGTTTCTGGAGTACTTTTCTTTTGGCTTTCTCTTGATTGATCCCCTTCTCCAAAAACATCAAAATTAAGCTCTTCGTCAACTGTTCTTGGTAAATCTTCATCATCATGTTCACCTACAAGCCATTCATCATCAGATGGCAACTCATTCACCAACAAAGCTTCTTCCTCGTTTTGTAGGGATTTCAACTATAGGTGTCTATCTTTCAACATTTTATTGTACATTATATAAACCAAAGTATTCATTCTCAAAGTAGTCAAGCGATTTCTCCTCTTTGTATGTACTTGATTGTAAGTACTCCAATTTCGCTCACATCCCGATGATGAACATGTAAGACTCAATACTTTGATAGCAAATCTTTGTAATTCTGGGGTGCCATCTCCAAATTGAATCCACCATTCAACTGAATCAAAAGTAAACAAGTTTAATATACACTACTTTAAGAATAAGAATTAAAGAGAAAACTAGATAGTCCTATAGATTAGACTTTACTTACTAGGAGATCGTTTGTCAAATGTCATTTGGGCTTGGTTAAAACCAAAGAAGCCTTCTCTGTTGTGAAAAACACTACATTGGAGGTCGGCTTTCACTCTATCTTCTGGGTTAAGTATAAGTTTGTCTATACAATAGAACAAGCCAAGCTTATTCTCTGGATGGTTGGAGAACCCTAGATCATAATGGCAATATGGATTTAAAAAGTATGGAGTAGCATGCAAGTGTTGATGCAACTGAACATCCTATTTCTCATCTATGACCCCCCATATCTGCTTATCATCTTTTTCTTCTCCACCTAAGTTTTTAGCTATTTTCTCCTTTGCTACATCCATAGCATTGTAGAGATAACCCATTGCTGGTTCTTTTTCTGCATTGACTAACCTCAACACTTCAACTAAAGGTTTTGTCAAAATAATTGAGTTTCGAAATTACAATAATTTTTCCCTAATTCTTAGCCCTCAGATATGGGGTATTTGGCCACGGACTTGACTAATGATCATGGACAAAAATATCCCTGTATAATTACAAAATTTTCTACTCGTTGGCACCACTGTGGGCGCAACGTAGGCACCATGTGCACACTATGTGTGGGCATCATGGGCCTTGGTGTGGTAACACGCCACACTTGGCATGCGAATTCTTAGAAAAAGTTCGTCTGCATTATCTAATCGTTATTTGCTTAGCTGAACATGAACTGTGAAGAAGGTGTTTTCTTAATAATTTTTTCTCTTCTTTTCAGCAATGACATATATTTGGTAGGACTTAGAAGGTGAAAATGATAATTTGGATAGCATCATTTAAGTTGTTGGTGTTTATGAGTTGCTTGGAATGCGCAAACTAAGCTAAAAGATAAGCTTAAAAAGAAAGAAACCATATAGATTTAACTCATGAGGCAGATCTAGCAAATATTCCCACATGGGTGACTAGTCCCTCAAAAACAAACAATGGGACTTTGGAATTGCACTTCTTTATATTTCAATTTCACTGCTTTCCTTCCTTTCTTTACCTCTTGAGAAATTAGGATAAATATGCATGATAATAGGCATATTTTGGTCCATATGCTCTCCTCAATAAAATTTTGTAAAATATGCATATATCACCTGAAAAGTTACATTTACCCTCAATAAATTATATGTATATCTTTTCTTTAACCAAGTCGAAATTTCCTCTCTTCCATGCTTCTATGATTCCTTATATCTCGTTTCTTCAAATTAACAGTTGTATAAGAAGCTAAAATTATAAGATAATACGAGAAAATATAACTGAAAGAAGGAGGAAAAAGAATTTGATAAGAAAACCTAGCTCTCATCTCTCACATCACCGTCAAACTCACTATTTCCTTCTCTTCTCTCTTCATTCTTCTCCAATTAGTTCTGGGCATAGTTTAAATAACATATTATCAAATTTCGAGATGTTATAAAGTTATTTACATGTTGAAAAATTATTTTGAGATTAATTTTTGAGAGTTTTAACAAAAAATCGCGATAATTTTCGATGATTTTCAATGGTTTTTCGATGATATTTCGATGAAAATTATATTCTCAGTAAAATTTCGATAAAAGTGGAATTTTTCATAATTTTTGACGCAATTTCGATGTAATTTCGATGAGTTTTCGATGCAATTTCGATGATATTTCGATGAAAGTGGTATTTTTAGGAATATTTTAATAAAGCGGTATTTTTGATAATATTTTGTTGCAATTTTGATGTATTTTTGATAATATTTCGATGAAAGTGGTATTTTTGAAAATATTCTATCCGAAATGCCACTTTATCGAAATTGTACCGAAATTTTATCGAATATTATCAAAAATACCACTTTCATTGAAATATTATCGAAAGTATATCGAAATTGCATCGAAAATTATCAAAAACATCACTTTATTAAAATATTCCTGAAAATACCACTTTCATTGAAATAGGATCGAAATTGAATCGAAATTGCATCAAACATTATCAAAAATGCCACTTTTATCGAAATTTTACTGAGAATATAATTTTCATCGAAATATCATCGAAAAACCATCAAAAATCATTGAAAATTATCGCGATTTTTTGTTAAAACTCGCAAAAATTAACCTCAAAATGATTTTTTAACACATAAATAACCTCGTAATATCTCGAAATTTGATAATATATTATTTTAAACTATACTCAGAACTAATTGGAGAAGAATGAAGAGAGAAGAGAGGGAAATAGTGAGTTTGACGGCGATGTGAGAGATGAGAACGAGGTTTTCTTATCAAATTTTTTTTCTTTCTTTTTTCAGTTATCTTTTCTCGTATTATCTTATAATTTTAGCTCTTCACACGACTAATAATTTGAAGAATCGAGATACAGAGAATCATAGAGGTATGGAGAAGAAGAAATTTCGACTTAGTTAAAAAGAAAAGAAGTATATAATTTATTGAGGATAAATATAACTTTTCACGTGATATATGCATATTTTACAAAGTTTTATTGAGATGAGCGTATAGACCAAAATATGCTTGTTATCGTACATATTTAACCTAATTTCTCTACCTCTTCAAACGCGACGAAACCCTGATTTCTAACTTCCCAAATATATCTCTTCGCCGTCGTTGATGGACCTTTCGACCTCAAACGACAATGACCATGACCAAACCTTCTTCGACGCCCTCGATGACTTCCCCTTCTACGATTGCTCTGATTCCTTCTCCGATCAATCAGATTACTCCACATCCTCTTCTTCAGTGGTCTCCACCCCTGATCCCATTTACCCGCAGGAGACTTCTTTTCTGGCAGCCACCACCATCCGGCAACGGCCTTCCGCATCTCGAGGAATCTCTGATAAGGAATCAAAGGATTCAAGTTTGAATTCGTCCACAGTTTCCAAGATTGATTCAATTAACGCTAAAAGGCGGAGTTTCAGGGACAAAAGCTATAATATTGGTCGAAATTTGAAGGAGAATGGGGAAAAGGCAGAGTCGACGGAGGAACCTGTGAGCTCAGTTCAAGTTACTGGTGGAGTGAGTGACCAGAGCAATGAGTATTCAACTGTAAGCACTGTGAGTGAAGTCCCAGTTCATGACTCATTTGATTCGACTGCAGAAATCGATGATTCTTCCTTTTACTTGCTTGTATTTGTAGCTGGATTGGTAATTAAGGCCATTGGGTTTCAACTTAATTTATTTGTTAAATTTGTAACTTTTCCCTTCTGGGTTTTTTCTAACTCTTGTATGTTTCTTATTGACCCCTTTTTTACAATGAGGCGTGGTAGAGAGTATTTCAATGGAAAAATGGTGAAATTGTGGGACTTTCTATGTGGGTTTATCAGTCCATCGATATTCGACTGGTTGAAGGAGAACAAGTCGATTTGGAAGGCAGCTTTGCGTTGTTTTTGGGGTTTGTTGTGGGCGTCTTATGTGTGCTTCATTTTGTGCTGTATTTTATTTTGGTCGATTTTGTTTGGCGGGTTAATTATTAGGTACGTAGTTGAGGAACCAATTCAGATGAGGGAAGTTTTGAACTTTGATTTCACTAAGCATCGTCCGGTTGCTTTTGTGCCTGTAATATCTTGTGCTAATGCCAATTGCAATATGGACTGCGAAGAACAAATTGAAGCTCGGAGGAGAATCAGTTTGCGGGGTATTCCTCCTGGTCACAAATTGCAGGCTACTGTTTCATTGACGTTACCCGAGTCAGAGTACAATAGAAATCTTGGGATCTTTCAGGTATTTCTTTAGTCCCATATAATTGAATTGCAGCTTGTTTTATTTTGGGTTAATTAACTTAAGATTATGCTATTTATGTAGTTATGAAACCATCATAGATTTTTGAGTCTGATTTGGAGATGTAGGTTCTCTAAATCATCTCTGGAACTTACTAGTTATCTAAAGAATCCTTAGAAACTTGTTCTTCTTCTATGGCAGGTGAGGGTAGATTTCCTCTCTCTAAAAGGTGAAACCCTTTCAAGTTCAAGCCATCCTTGCATGTTACAATTCAAAAGTGAGCCTATTCGCCTTTTGTGGACTTTTCTTAAGATTGCTCCCCTTGTTACCGGCTATGTATCAGAATCTCAAACTCTAAATGTGAAGTTTAAAGGTTTTACCGGAGGGGGTGTTCCTACTGGCTGCTTAAAGGTGACACTGGAACAACGAGCAGAATACAGACTCGGAGCTGGTATTCCTGAAATATATGACGCTTCCCTAGTCCTTGAGTCGGAACTTCCCTTCTTTAAAAGGTTATTGTGGTATTGGAAGAGAACCATATTCATATGGATCACTATGATTTTTTTTGTGGCAATGTTGTCTTTGGCTCTACTCTGCTGTAACCGAATCATTATACCGAGACCAAGATCGAGAGGTAGAGATGGTGCGACTCAATATACCCCTCCAGAAAGTAGTGGCAATGGTAGATGGTACAGAGCTTTACCATTGGGTGCTGTCGAACATAGGCAATTGCACTTTTGGTTTGCTTTCTTTTCACCTTCGTTCTTATAATTTTGTTCAATTTTGATGTACATGTCAACACAATTAATCTGATGAGTGAAAAGTTGGGAAGAACTAAAGAAAGTTCTGTTCTTCGTGTGGTTCTCACCATTTATTTTTTGATTGAATGTGGGAATTCGGATTCATGACATACAATATTTATTGAAAAAAATGACTATTATTAGATTACGTCTTTAACCACTGCGTATTTCTAAATTTACTTGGCTTGATCAGGGAAATGTGAAATTTCTTCTCCTCTCGTAGAGCGTAGTAATGAATATCCTTTTTCTGTTTCTATCGACTATTCTTCATAACTTGGTGGTAGCGTGTGGCCAATACACCCGACCAGACCCCTTAAACAAAAGGGGTTTTTGGTGATCACGGACCCACTGGGCGGTTGGTTCTTTATGGGCCTGAAAGTCTTCTAGCCCTATAAAATGAGAAAAGGACAGAGATATGACCACTTTCACCAATTTTGGACAATTTTAGGACCAGCTCTAATAGTAAGTTTTGTAGGACCAAAAATTGGGGCCCACACTAGTTAAAAGATAGAAATGTCTTGACCAAATTTTCTCAACCAACACCATAGAAAAATTAACATGACCCCTGATTGATATGACTTTATTCCACACACTTCCCCGTAACTTATCTCTCTCCACTTGACATAAGCAAAGGTCAAATTCCACTTGACATTAGAAAAAGTCAAGATCCACTTGACCTAAGATCAAGTACTTCTTGACCTAGAGTCAAGTGTATTTTGATCTCATGGCAAATTTTTAATTACATGAAGTTGTGAACTATTTACTTGACTGGGGGGGCAAGTTGTATTTGACCTCAGGTAAGGTAAAACTTGACCTATTATTTACTTTGATCAGTTCATTTAGTTGATTTAACTTAATGTTTGTTTTTTTATTTTTCAATAGGGACTCTGATTTATTTATCATTAAGTATGCAGAGTTCTTTATGTTCTACTACGAAAACTGCCCTTAAAATCAAAAACCATCTACCCAAGTCAGTATTTATACACTTCGATTGATTTTTCTCATCTAAAAAAACACAAAAAGTCCCAAAATAGCAAAAACTATGTCAGCTAAAAGTAAGAAGGAGTCGGCAAAATCTTCATCAATGACGTTAGCAGGAAGAACGAGAAAGTCACCATCTAAGTCCCTATTGCTGAAGAAGAATAGCCCATCTAAGTCCCCATTACCTAATAAGGACGAAAAAGTCGCCTATCTAAGTCCCTATTTGTACTTTTGTTGCCTACTATTTCAGATCAGGTAGTTCTTGCTCTAGGTCAAGTAGTTCTTGATCTAGGTCAAGTACTACTGGATTAGTACATGACATGGAGCTAAGTAGGTAGTCCTTGACACTACGTCAAATAGTTCTTGACGGTCAAGTAATTCTTGTCCTAAGGTCATGAACTACTTGACCACGTGATCGGATTACTTGACATGTCTTATCTAGATAACCATTATGAAAAAGATGAACAATTTAGCAAAAAATAAGAATATTTCAACACAATAATAAGGGCTTGACCGAATTCATATGTCCCAATTTGGCAGGAAATTGTGGGACATACAGAATCTTTGCACTTGGGCGGTGCCTTTTGTTCAATCACCGCACTAACTTGCGCTGTCAAGAATGCTGTCTTCTTGACGTGGTGCCTTTTCTTCGTGGTGCACAGATCTTTGATCACTTCAGCATATGCTGGTATCTGTTTGATCACATGTAACAAAGGCATGTTAACTTTAACTTGTTTAAGTGTTCAAGGATTTCATCTTGCTTTTCTAATACTTTTCCCGTTCGGAGAGCTTGGGGAAATGGCACTATCGAAGGTTCTTTTCAAGCTTTTGTGGAGAGGAATCTTTAGGACTACTCCGAGTGGTGGTGGTCTTTTATTGTTCTTTGGACTCGATGGAGTTGGTTCGTCAATAATTTTTCCACTTTGAGTAACAATGGCATTCGCCTATTTAATGTTGTTTGCATTTGAATTCGAGGTTTGTGGCATGTGTTGTACTTTTGGATTGTATTGAGGCTAGGATGGGAATCTTCCTTGCTAATGTACCATTAAAGAACTGGTAGTTTCTTGATTTTATTTTTTATCTCTTTAATTCTCTTCCACCATTTGTGTCAGAATAACTTCAAATTTCTAGTTTGTCTTATTATGTGCCTCCATAGATACTTGCAGAGTTCCTTCCAAAGAAGATCTTAGTGGTGGAACATTGTATTGAGGTGGAGGATAAGACCTTTGTGGTATCCCTTTTGAATTTTCATATAAACAAAATAATTGAAAAAATAGAAAATTCAAGAGATAAAAAGCACATCTATATCTGTTGGTGGATTTTGGTATAACTTTAACTGAGATGATTCATTATCTTTTTTTGTTCCATCACCAAGTACTATCTTACTAAGAATCATGATGAACGTTCACTCAAAAAAAAAAAAAAAAAAGAATCATGATGGATCTAGTCTCCCCATATTGGGATGTTATTATTTCCCCATGATGGGACTTTTATATCTCCCCATGTTGGGACTGTTATATCTCCCTATGATGAGACTTTCAATTTTAACTTTATGCAAATTCTATTGGCTTCAAGGTGGGTACTAACTAATGGCAAGGATTATAGTCTGATGGTTCCAATGTCCTCTAAATTTTCCTGCAGAAAATTCTTTAATTTCAGTTCTGGTGGCACTATAACAATTATAGTACTGAATACTTTCTTTTGTTTTTACTCCATAATGTATTTTTATCATTTAATCTCTTCTTGTCTCTTTCTTTGCTTCAAATTTACAATACATACTTCCTAATTCTATAGCTCATATGATTGACCAATTTGGATTAACGAAGGACATTGTTTATTCTCTGTCTTTTATGCTGATTATTTTAGCAATTTCAAATTGTCTTTCCTTCAGTGCGTTGTAGTCTTCTATGTCCCTAATGAGGTTATAAATATGACAAGTCCTATTACTTTATGAGACTATCTGTAATACCTCTGGTAGTATAACAGAGGTCGAAGTCGATTACCGAAATAATGGTATTTCCTTGTTTTACTATTTGACCTTATACACTTTTGCTTTGACATATTTTTACCACAGTATTCGCCCTTATTTTGTGAGAATTTAGATTTTCTAATTCTTTTGCTAGTGGTCATAATATAGGTGGCCCTTTAGAACCACGAATTGGTCTCCCTCCCTCCTCAGATGGCCGCTTCAAGATGAATGTGAATGCGGCCATCAATGCTCAGTCACGTTCAGTGGGTGTTAGTGCTATTATTCGCAATGCAAAAGGCGAAGTCATGGCAATATTGGTAAAAAAAGTAACTGGCACATTATCAGCAAAGAATGCCAAAGCGAAAGCCCTGGCGATCTCTCTCCTATGGGCCAGTGATGTTAGTCTAAATCTCCAGTTTCTGGAGTCGGATGTATTGACAGTAGTACAAGCTCTTAATAATAGCTCAATTGCCATTCTGAGTTTGATGACCTACTGTTGGATGTATTTAGCTTTTTTTTTTTTTCCTAGTGTCCCAGTTAAGCACGTGTTTCGTGAAATTAATAAAGCTGCACATGGTTTAGCTAAGTTCACCTTAGGAGTAGAAGATGAGCTTATTTGGTTGGAAAAATCTCCTCTTCTAATAGAGTCTGTTATTGTAAACGATTCCACTAATTTATAATAACGGATTCGTTTTGATCAAAAAATAATAATAATAATAATAATTTATAGATAATTATTATATACATCCTTCAAAACATTGAATTGTCATTATCAAACAATATCAAAGCTTTTGTTAAATAAAATACATATTTTACCTTCCCTCAAATACCAAAGCTCCCAATATCTAACGAACAAGCTTCAAACTTTTTCCTGTTTCTTAAAACTTTGATCTGGACAAAAAATAACAGAGATCGAGAGAGAGAAAAAATAATGCAATAATGGAGGAAATGAAGTGAAATGGTGTAGAAGAAAGAGAAGAAAGAAATGGCAAGAATGACAACTTTGGAATATTTTTATTTTTCTCTCCATCAAGTCCCACAAAAGTCAAAAAGTTATTCCTATCTATGTCCAAAAAACTTGCAAGTCCTAAAAATGTCAACTAGGGGCCAAACTATCCATCTCCTTTTCTCCCATAAAAAATTAAGGCAATTAGATTTTTTATGGTAAAAGTTTAAAAAAAAAATTGAAAAATCTTGGATTTATTTAGAAAAATACCACTCTTAATTATTTATAAAAATACCATTTTTTATTAATTAGTGAGATATTGGAGGTAACCTGTCAAATTACCTGCAGAAACTTGATTAGTTACTTCAAATAATTAGATTAGTTACCCAAAGTAACCCAATTAGTTACCTCGAGAATCACTAAAAATACCAATTTTGAGGAAAAAAAAAGTGGTATTTTTCTAAATATTTATTAGAAGTGATATTTATCTAAAAATCTTCGAAAGTGATATTTTTCTAAATCAATCTATGATTTTTCCAAAAAAATAAGCCCATTTAGGATGTTTCAATTTTTAACCCTATGGGCCGGGATTTCTGTAAGAAGCCCTAAAAAATTAGATAAAGCCCCAAAAGTGGGTGCCACAAGGTAATCCATATCGCTCTCTGTTGCTTCTTACTGGATGTCGTGATCACTTGAAAGCGGCCTCAATTGACTGCAAGAATATACCTAGATATAGTCTAAAAGAACTTGAAATAACACGTTTTCATACTCACAGGAGAGAGAGCTGAGTGATCATATGATTAAATGATTTGTTAATTAGAAAAAATCTATAATGGACATAAATGACAACAGAAGGTACTGATATTCTGCTTCTTTTATTGTAAAGAAAGTTCTTGCTCCAATGATCATGTCTAAGTACCGGTTTAAAATCAATTTTTGTTTAGTTTCTCATTATGGCCTATATATATGTTGTTGTTTTTTAATGTCGCTAATTAAGTACACATTCGTATTTAAGTAGTAAGCATATAAAATATATGTAATTAGTAATTAGTTCGTCTATGTATGTGTTTTTTTTTTTTGGTAGGAAAATTATTTTGATTATTATCTATATTGACCCTTAGATTTAAAATCTATTACAAATTTGAACCCTGACATCAATTTAGAGTAGTTAATTTACCAAGATGTCATTTAAAAATTTAAAATAAATTGTATAAAAACTTATCCAAGAATAAGTTTATTAAACAATCTTAGTAAATTAACTGATCTAAATTAGTGTCAGAGTATAGATTTGTAACAGAATTTAAATTTAAAGGTAAATATTAAAAATAAATAAAACAAAAGATATAAATTGAATAAAGTATCAAAATACAAGGTATAAAAGTGATACTATCCCAAAACAATTCAAGTTTCTTAACTGATTGACCAAATTCTTGGAATATACATGTGCAGTGAAAGATCGATTCAAGAACCCTAGAATGCTTGATGTGGGTATGGGTAATAGAAGTGTCTAATTGACATTTACCTTAGTTTTTGACACCATTGGTAGCTGAAACCCATCTTAACCTCTTGTGTAGGTGTAGGCTACGAAAATGGGTAATGGAAGTGCTTAAATGATAATTTCTTGGATTTCTAG